>JARQTH010000475.1:531454-725270 GCA_030142595.1 Trachelus iudaicus | reverse complement strand
AGAGAGAGAGAGAGAGAGAGAGAGAGAGAGAGAGAGAGAGAGAGAGAGAGAGAGAGAGAGAGAGAGAGAGGAAAAAAGAGAAGGGAAAGCAACCGAAGGGAAAGAAGGAGAGGAAAGAGAGAAAGAGGAATAAAAAGGGATAAAAAACCAAACGTGAGATCGTGCCAAGCCTCGGCAAGGGTCCCAAACTCTGCCGCGGCCTGTTCGACCTGACCAAATATTCTCCCAATGAGACAGTTCAGCCATGTCCGATCAACCGGCACTCCTGGCGTACGTATCCTCCATGTGCACATACGTAGATGCGGATCAGCATCCAATCCTGAGGATCTTGAGTACCATACATCCCCAGTCTCGCTTACGCAGGATCAATAGTTTCCGCAAAGGTCTCCACCGGGACATTCAAAAGACCAATCGTACCTTTCACATAATATTAGAAACACCAGTGCTTACCAGTATCTACTTCGCAATAGCATTAGACATAACATCTACTTCCTGTAAGCATCTTGGTCCTCTTCTTGTTCACGAAGACAGTGTCGTCGTCAGGACCTGAAAACACGTACGCGATTACACGTTCAAAAATATCTACCTCAACTGATCCACAATCAACGTTACCCAGCATTCCTGAATTTACTTTGATCATATTTCTTACTTTCCAATCGCCAAACACCTACGGACGTTAGAACAGCAAACTTCCGCCGACTCGCGGTCCACGTAGTCTCTTCTATCTCCTCTTCAGAATCCATAGTTCAAGCAATTCCTGGGAACGTTCCTGACCACGTGAATTCACTTCCGGTCACGACTTTTCTTATTCTTCTTCTTCTTCGTATATTCGCAAACCGCTCAATTCGACGTTTGACTTTTGCGCGCATTAGACGTTGCCGTCCTGGTGGCTACGCGTTACGCCACCTTACGTTATCATGTGCGATAACGAGGATACCCTCACTCTCGAGTAAATCCATTTGTAATAGCTGTTATATATTGGCTGACCTGAGCTTTGCTAGGAAAATTCATTATTGGCTCAATCGTGCTTCGCGTTCGTACATATAACAATGATAATACAGTGCTGTAACATTTAATTAATATTTTATGCAAATTTTTCCCTTTATTTTTATGCTTGTATTATTACATCGATTCTGTTATTTTGCTTTGGGATCAATACTTGGTATATATGTATGTATACATAATTTTTTTTTTCTTTCATTAACTCAATTAAACCAATGAATCACGTGGGAATTCATTGGACGGACATTTTATCGTTGTTTACGGTTATGCAATGCTCGTAATGCGTGATGGGTGTTTGTAACTAATTGATTAATTAACATTAAGGAAACTCAGCTCAGAGTGACCTTTCGCAAGGACGAAAATCGCAATACCAGAATGGATCTTCGATGCTTAGCTTCTAATCAGTCTTTAAGGGCCAACTCGTCAATCGCATTCAATTGATAGGAATGACGCGTGTTCTTTGCTTTGCCGACAGATTTGCTTTCTTGGTCATTTCTTTTTCTCTTATCTAAAAAGATACTCCAGCAAATACCTCCTTCGGGCGTCAGGGTAAGGAATTTAATTTCATTTGACAAGGACCGTTTGTCAATAATCGTACGGGGCCTAAAAGAACGCACGAGACAATACCCATTCCGGATCTATTGTTCTACTTCACTTTAATTTGCATTTGTCACACTCGTAACCTAACCTCTTTTCTCACACGTTAATTATAGTGTCTGTGTAAGTATAATCAGAAAAAAGAAACGTATATTGCATAACCAAAATTTAAAGTGGGTCTAAAAAATGTTTTTTAACAATTATAACTTGGTAACTTCCACGTAAAACAGCCGATGCAAAATTATATTTAATTAATAAAATTATCACACTTTCGCGTTCTTATACGTGTATGTGTATATATACATACATATATATATATATATATATATATATTATTCATATCGTTAAATTATCTTCGTCAGGAATGTCCTGATAACGTCACTCTCATTGTCAAGTCCTCCACTAACCCCTTGTCTTTGATACAACTGTATTACATCTAGTCCTTGCGGAATCAAAGTCTGTCATCGTTACGCGTGCAGCGATAATGCAATATGCTGATATTGCCTGGGGAAGATCAGTGGCGTCTCGAAAAAGGGAAAAAAAAGGTCGATGAAATTGTTTCGGGCGTTTCGGGAAGTAGGAGACGAACTTTGCCGGGGGACGCATTGCGGCAAAGCCGGCGAGGACCGTTGTGTTAAGGTCGAAGCCTCGTTTAGGACAAACAACTAATGGGCAACTTAAGAAGGGCCAAACTTCCGCGCAGTCCCACGGATAATGCAGCGTTCCGTACCTCTTTCGCCTCCGCCCCGCAATTTCGGTAATCAATCACTAGGATTTTACGGTGCCCTTTATCCCTGATGCTTTGCACGTTTCTATCCAAAGATAATATCCAGACGTAGGGGGCTCGATGAGTAAATACCGCGAATTTTCGAATCCTCGAATTATCACTAGGATTTTTGACATTTCGCAAAAATCGCGTTACAGAGAACGAGGATGATATTTAATTATAAAAAAGTAATTTGTAAAAAATTTTTTTAACAATTATTTCTACCAGGAAATAAGAATTTAGGATGTTCTCGTACGGAAGGGTCGATTTTCATTGACGTTTCCCTTCTCGCTCTATACCCATCGTCTATGGAAGGTGCGACGAATCGATTGAACTACCCCTGCGAAAGAGCTTTGCGTTCGCGATTACCAGCATCATCATCCTCGTCGGCCGGTACTTGGCCGGTATAAATTGTGTCTGCATAGGAGTAGCGGAGTCCGTTCGCACGTTTAATGACTATAACCCCTGTCGAGGGTAGAAGCAGGTAGTGCGTTTCAAGTGTAAGGGTAGCGAGTAGAAATATCATGAAAAATATTAATTCCAGACAGAAGACTAAAAACACGACCGACGCGTGATTCATCAGGATTCAGGTTAAAGTCATATTTATTCCCAATGACGTTTGCTTGTCAGACGATGACACTGACCTCCATCTGATCTTTAATTACTGACAAAGGTCAACCCCCAGTGAGCAACGTTGACGAGACTAGTACCATTTTTCATTACCTTTTTTTTTTTCACCTCTCTTCCTAACCAAGAATCAAATCCCAAAATAGGTTCCTCTCCGCCGAAGAGCTAATGCGGATAGGCTGGTCTGCCCAAGGGGAGGAAACTAATTTCGACACGTAATCATGGCCAGGATCAATATCCCCAAGAGGTATCAGATAGATAAAGCGTCTGAGTGAACAGTCAGGAAAAAAAAAGAAATTGTTAGATAAATTCCAATTTTACATCCAACGATACGACAGTTTGAAAAATTAGGGGTTGACTTAAATTATACAGACCATTCGTCGTAGCTGTACGTTCCCTGTAAGATGATTCACTGTAACCTAGTCCTGATGACACTAGACACGTTCAGTAACGCAATGCGCCAGAAATTCCTTGAGATAATTTGAAGCCGGGCGATGCACGACTTCGTGCTGGCAATTAGCAAGCGACCTTAGAGCAAGTTCAGGCCGTGTTCCAGATACCCTGTCAGAAAGTTGTCC
The DNA here is from genome assembly GCA_030142595.1 of Trachelus iudaicus. Lineage (NCBI taxonomy): Eukaryota > Metazoa > Arthropoda > Insecta > Hymenoptera > Cephidae > Trachelus > Trachelus iudaicus. The sequence continues at coordinate 721,700 of JARQTH010000475.1, read as the reverse complement.
CAGGGATCTATCATTGGCCGTTCCTCATCTTCGTCTTTCTACCGTCCTTGACGATCAGCAAGGATTCCAACTGGACAGAGGGCAGGTGGGATGCGGAGGTCCTTGGGTTCGATGCTGAGGTATTGGGTAGCTGGGGGGAGAGGGGGGGGGGTTCGCTGGGCCAAGAGGGTAAGTAGCGGTTGGGGGTTACCCTGAGAGCAAGAGAGATAGCAGAGTCCACTGAATAAGCGAATCAGAGAGAGATAGAGAGAGAGAGAGAGAAGGGACGAGGGTTCACGGGTGGCATCAGGAGGAGAGGGTGGATCCATGGCAGGTAGCCAATGCCGTAGTGCCGCAGTTCCCTAGCTACCGGCTACTGTTTCCCTTTATGTTGCTTCATGCCACTACACTCCTCAGCCACTGTACGACCACCAGGTATCGCTACGGTACGGCTAATGATTGATGGCCACCCTTGACGCGAGGGTACGTGCCTCGATTTACGTTTTTCTCGAGATTCCTTCATCCTTGCATTTTTTGGCAAAATATTCTTTAAATGCGTAGAACTCACGGCCAACCACTGGATAGGGTTTTTGTTGAGTGGGGGAGGAGGGGGGGAGAGGGGTGGAGACTGTGATTATATCTGTACTTGCTTCATGGTACAACTATGCGGTCTGTGCATGTGTATCTACCGCAGGTCACTTCCGGTATCTGATAAGAAGTCACAAGTCAAGTCTGGCGCACTGATAATACCTGAAAGATATTTAGCTTGGGGTAGGCTGGATTTATCGTAGTCCTGGATATTATAACGTGACTGCAGCTCCCCGTGGATATTTCCTCTGTAATATGGATACTCGTGTTCCTTGTATTTCACAGAGGATAGCCCGCCGACAAAGAGCCCTCTGTCCTCCTCGAGGAAGCTTCCTGTACGCATGCAGACACAGTAAAAATCAATATTAAGTGCCGTCACGATTCAACGTTTCAGTCCTCCTCCTACTCCTCCTCCCTCACCCCTTTGGTTTAAGGGAGGAGTGTACTTCCACTCGGTCGTCGTTTTACAAATAAGGCTGATCAACGCCCTCGCTTTTCTCTGCTCTAGCTTGATAATCTTTTTTTTTTTTTCAAAGAAATTATCTCTCATCGACTATATCTTTTTCTATGTAAATATACGTCTGAAATGTCCGCTGCGTCACTGGGTTAAACTCTATATATATATATATATATATATATATATATATACATCCAGCTGGAGGATGACCTTCCAGACTGTTTCTTGAGGGAATTACCAAATAATCTCACGTAACGTAGCCTCGTTCAATGAAGAATACATATACGATACAATTGATCACCGGGATTAGCTGAATTATTAGATTATTATTTTTAGTCTAATTTGGAAACGATATATCTTTGCAAGTTGAAGCACAGACAGTGCTATAGGCATATACAAAATATTCGTAATATCGTCAAGAGTTTCACAGTGTATTTTGAAAATAGATTATCTCGGGGTAACCATACGGCACGTATCACGACTCGACTAAGGTTTCCTTAGTTTACACGAATACGGGAGTACGTCATCGTGCTGCTTGAGCCAGGTCCGCTCGCGCTGTGGCCGTCGGGTAAAGCTTCCAGGATTCGAAAACAAAAGACACCTAAATTATCAGAGAATTATTTACGGTGCTAAAAGCGCGTGGGGGGTTTTCAATTCTTCTTAGCTCTATAGATTTCGTGCCTATAACTGTATATATATTTCTTTATAGCGAACTTCTGTATGTATATGTGTAAATTTGTCGACCAGTCAGTTCCATGGCTTTTCCTTATACGTATTAACGACTACCAGGACACCTGATCAATTCCAGGACGGATCTGGAATTTTTTTTTAAACGTAACGTATACTTCCAGGACCATAAAGCACCACTCACAACGAATTTTCCGAGAAAAAAATTTATGCTAGACACTCGGAGTCCGTGATGGGCTTAGAAATGTTTCGTTAGGCTAGATTATATTAGAACTTCAGTGCTGTGATGTGCCAAGGTAGTAGTTTAAAGAAAAAATTCATCGGCTTGCTGTTGTGAATGACGTACGTTCTGAAAGTTCATACACGATTGACGCAATTATATATATATATATATATATATATATATATATATATATATATTGATACACAGTATACCTGCAAAATTTTGTCTAGCGAGAATTTTCTGCAACCGTGCTCCGATCGGCTCTCATCGACGTACGACCTCAAGTAGATTGATTCTAGATCAATTAGCCCATCCCAGCCAGTGGCCCGAGGATGCTAAAGACCTATAGGTAATGGGCGACCTCTTGACACCTCGATTTAAGAGGCACTCACATTAAACACCTCCCTGAGAAACGGCTGAGGAGTAACCTGGGCTGGTTGGGTAGCAGCTCATGCACCACTGGGTCTATAACCCTAGTTTTAATATATGACGTATATAGGAGACCCGGTGAATTCTTTCGTAGCCTCCTCTCTACTATGCTGGAATAGTTTGAGGCTACAGTGGGTAGAGAACGTGGTTGGAGGTTGAGTCCACCAGGTTGCCGGGGAGCGCAGAGGATGGTTTCTAGCTTTGCTAGCTGGAGCGAGAGAGACGGTAGATCAGTAGAGGGTGGCTTCTTGAGTAGGCTGTAGGTAGCTGGTACCTAGAGAAAAAGGGACGGAGCTACTAGTAGGAAGCAGCTAGAGAGTGGGTTGGGAGCGGTACTAGACTCCTTGACGAGGGCCTGAATTAGTGATGAGTAGAGACGCCCAGAGGACGCCTCTGTATGTTCGACGCTTAAAGACGCGAGGGATATGGCACCCTGGTCGACAATTTTTTTTTTTTTTTTCATTATCTCCCAGACAAGGGTTACGTTTTCTACGTCTTGCTTCCTTGGATCAAATCGAATCATCCCTTTTCAGGTTTTTATTCGCACTTCGCAGAGTCTTGTTCTTAAGCTTTCTTTACCTTTATGTTTAATCGTCATCCTTCTTCTCCTCGTGACCTCATCTGCACGAACCGTATAAATTGTCTAGGTAGAACAGCAAACAATTCTTCAGCTTGTTCGACGTACTCGCGTAATCGTCGTCAGAGAAGTGTCTCACCACCCCTAGATGGATTCATCGGTTTTCCACTATCTTGAGATTCTGCGTGCAATGTTCTACCCCTACTGGTATACCAAGATCCTTCGTTTTTTACAGACTTTTTAATTTTTTTTTTTAATTCAAACTGACTGTACTAATCAGGGGAGGTTATGCATGCGCCAAGAGAATCATTAGAAGCCGTAATGGGATTTTTGTTCAGGAATCGTTCATCCCTTTTGAATTTTCTAGATATACTAGGTTATAAGTATTCTTGATGCATCTGTCCTCTTTTCCTTTTTTTCTCATATTCGCTCTTTTCTCGTCTTCGAATTTCCATCCGGAAATCGTATCAGCATCGTTGATCACAGACTCCGGTAAGGGCTGTGTTAGAAAAAAATTGGAAATTAATAAAAAAAAAAGCTTTTTCTTGTATAATAAGTAATTATGTCATACTCTTTTACTTTGTTGGATCAAGGGTGGAGGGAACGGGGTAAGGTTCTCAGAGACTAGTAAACCGACTATCCGAGCATCGTAAATATTTACCTAGCGAACTAACCTAACTGTTCCTAACGGTGGCTTGAAATTACATGACCTTGATACTGCCTCTTGCACCAGATGCAACTGAACGTGCGTTCACTGCATCTTGCAGTACCTACGGTGCATGTGTCGACGAGTGCATGTGTTCAAAGGCACAAGTTGTTAACGCGGGACGTTAAGTTATTCTTAGTGGAATTCGAAATACGCGTTACTTTGCCTCTTTACAATGGATATAATTCACGGGACAAATCGGACGCGTGGAAATGGTTGGAGAGAGCGAGCGGAAGTAGCCATATTGAAAAAGTGTCGCTTCGATATTTAATCGCGTAAATATTAACGAACCGAAAATAATCGGAGAGAAAGTATTGGGTAGTCGATTAGAATAAAGTGGCAGTAAGATGAATCGGCAACCTATTGTGTAATCTGTTGTGCAATGCGTTGGGAATAGGCGGCCTATTTTCTACGAAACAGTCGTGGGCTGCCGTCGGCCATGTTTTTTTATCTCCTTCGTCAATAGCGCGGAAAAAGTTTGCTTTAATCCAAAGGACTGTCGTTTGTGGTGCTTTGATACTTTTCGAATTTCAATTTGATTTCTCAATTTTTTCACTCTTTTTTATCGTCCGTATCCAATGCCGCAAGAAGAGATCGAAATCCATAAGGATGAATAATGAACACCAGTACAGTCCGTTTTGAATTTTTTTTTCAACGTGATCAATATCGCATCCGAAAAATAAAGTTGGACTGTTATTGGAAATTTATAAAACTAGGCAAAATGTTTCTTCCAGTACGTTTCACTTTACTAAGTCATATATGTACTTTTTGTATCTAGAATCGCTCGTATCCCCATTACTGTTTCAAGCAGTTTAATTTTGTTCTCCAACAGGTAAAATGATACTAGATATATTCCTCGATTAAATTTTTAAAAAACTGGAAAAGAAAATGTCAGTTTCCCCAGGAGCCTTTAACGAATATATCGGACACCCTGTATCCATGATTCTTCAAATTCGATAGAACGTAGCATAGTTATAACAGGGCGAGTGAAATAGGTTGGGCGTGGAAACGGCGATGTTTTAACGGCTACGTGAATGAATACAAGTCTCGATACGTATAGCGTTACGAGTTAGTATATGTATATCGAGAGAGATAAAAAGGAGAGAAATATAAACAAAAAGAATGAAGACAATACGATCATTGAGTAACGTAATGACTAATCCTAATTTCAGATCGCTGCCGAAGCTCAGCAGCCAGGACGAGGACGGGACAAATCCCCACACCCAATATACAGGCGTCACACACTTCGAGCCCATACCGCACGATCATGACTTCTGTGAGAGGGTCGTCATCAACGTGAGTAAATAACTAGAATGATTGGAAAGCACAATCTGTTATCTACTATCGACGAGGCCGATCCAATGATAATCACCGGGTCATGCGTTTAAATGCATACGTGATCGTAATCCGGCAAGTATAATGGTAGAGCGAGAAAAATTGACAAGGAGGATATGAAGGAAGAAAAAAAAAAGTATAGAGTTATAGCTGAGTTACGTCGCCATAGTAAATAAACTTAGTTAAGAATGCATATTACTACCCTGTGAATGAAAATCTTGACTCGCAGCTGCATCGAGATGAGATTTGAATTTCTAGTGTCTGAGCACGTTGCGAAATTATCCCTTAGGACTTGACATACTCGGTAGTGACGTAGATGAAGTTGTGAGAGCTTACAGGAAACATGAGACCCGGAAAGATTGTTAACGTGAGAATTTTTGTGAGAATCTTTTTTTCCGAATCTTTCTCCGTTACTTTTACTCATTCCGAAGTAAAAATAGGACTCTTTAATTTGATTATTATTATACCGACTTTCGACAGCATTCCTAGCGTCATTCAGACTTTAGGAGTATACGTATAACTTTTTCTCTTTTTTCCTTCTCTCTTGATCCCCCTTCTACTCTCTTGAATCCAATAAGGTGTATCATCCCGATTACCGAACGATGAGTTATTGGGCTATTGAACTGTGATTCACTGTGGCTCCCGTGAACTTGCACTTGGTTAGGCTATACCTTTGCTCTTGGACGTAGCCAATAATAAATGTCATTCGATCCGGTAGAATGATTTGATAGAAAGTCGTATACAGGATTGGTTGAATCTGAAAAATAAATATTTGACGTTATGTTGAGATTTTTATAATTTTTTTTTTTTTATATACAGTGAAGAGATCAAGAGAGGATAACTACTGTACCCGAGGTGGATAAAAGATTTTTACATGTACCTTCTTGTACGACGAACTAAAATATATTTTATTTTGGTAACGTTACGGCTTGGCCTGTTCGAGTAAGATTATCTCAAGACAGGAGTGACCCAGAGACATCATTTTGGCATTCGTCCAAGTTCACCTTGGAGTCGGGAACGATATAGCACCAAGGTCACGTTTTCGTGCTATACGGCATCCTAAGGAGGATTATCACTTCTCATTGTTGACAAGACCGCATTGCGCCAATTACCTTGCATCGCCACTTCTTTCGTGGAGGATCCTCAGGGAGATCACCCTGGGGGGACTCCCGGGTGATAGGAAAATTATAATATCCGGGATCACCGGCTGTACTCAAATTATTCTTCCTGGCTAGATGCCATCTGGGAAATATTATGTGATCCTGTATTGGTACGATCTAAGTCAATACCAATCTACATATGAAATTCAATCAGAATTATACTTCTTTTAGTATACACTTGATACCTCACAGATCTGACGGTCCATTGTTTCTCTGTCACCTCCCAGCATCCCTACTAAAAATGCATCTGTTAATTCGATAATCTCCTTAGCAGTTGACCGATAGGACTTGCATGATATGTACAAAATAAAATAAGGTTATGTTATATAGATAGTCACACTTGTACGTAGTCGGTTTCCAAAGTTGATCCTGACTCAGACAAGAGGCACTTCATCTGGTTGATCCGTTTCGGCGCGGTTTAGTTTGCTGAATCAGCAGCTAGTCGTTTAGAATTAGCGACAGCGTCGCGCGACGGATACCAGTCTCCAAAGGAGACGCTGTACCGATTGGCTGGAATCGTGTCTTTTTATCTGAAAGAATTTGCAAAATATTGTAGTAAGAATTTTTTGGAGTTTTTCTTTTTTTTTTTGTTTAATACTTGAAGTAGCACGTTCTAGTATTTTTCTCTAGTACTGGACTCGGTCTTTGTTCTGTTTCTAATTTTTTAAAAATGTCCACAGGTCAGCGGGTTACGGTTTGAGACACAGCTACGTACGCTGAACCAGTTTCCGGACACGCTGCTTGGCGATCCGGCAAGGCGGATCCGATACTTTGATCCGCTACGCAACGAATACTTCTTCGATCGTAATCGGCCCTCCTTCGATGCGATTCTCTACTATTATCAGAGCGGCGGTCGACTTCGTCGACCCGTCAATGTGCCCCTTGATGTCTTCTCCGAGGAAATCAAGTTCTATGAACTCGGCGAGCTGGCTACTAATAAGTTCAGGTACGACTTGACTGATAAGCTGATGTTGCAGTTTCTGTATAAGTGGAATTAACGGTGAGGTCGCAAAATGTGCCCTGACTGGCAAGGCACCAGGTCCCAGGGTATCGGAGATAAGATAAAATGGAATAATCTTTTCTGCATCCTTAGAAGATTGGATCCTAGTGGGAATGTACATTCTAATTGGGTTTGAATGCATGATTCTAGAGAATTAGGTCAATTCCTATTGAAGCGACGAGACACGGTTCTATGAAGGATCCAGCATGTGGATACTGTCTTCCTGCAGATGACGTTGTAGAATCTTGATACCACGTACAGAATAGATGCTTTGGTTATTCTCATGTAGCTCAAGGAAAACTACTGGGAATATCGATGAGGACGGAGGCGTGCCTTGCCAGTTTGGAGTTTTCATATGTAAATCCTACACGTGTCCATGGTTGAAGCGACGATGAGGTGTCCATGTATGTCGTCGTAAACCCTCAAGAAATACGTAACAGATATTTATATCGAGTCATCCAAAATTAGGATAGACGAAGTCGCTGAAAAAAAAAAAAAATGTGAACCTGCCTTAGTGCAATGCTCTAGGAAAGCTTGAAAAAAGGGGTGTAAAAAAAGGGTACCTTAGGGGGTACCTGGTGAATGTAAAAACGAACGGTTGAGAATACTGTATCCGATTGTTGACAGGGAGGACGAGGGTTTCATCAAGGAGGAAGAAAAACCGCTGCCGACCCATGAACTCCAGAGGAAGGTGTGGCTGCTATTCGAGTACCCGGAGAGCTCGCAGGGCGCGAGAGTCGTCGCGATCATCTCCGTGTTCGTGATCCTCCTGTCGATCGTAATCTTCTGCCTGGAGACCCTTCCCGAGTTCAAACACTACAAGGTGTTCAATACGACGACGAACGGCACGAAGATCGAAGAGGACGAAGTGCCGGACATTACCGACCCGTTCTTCCTAATAGAGACTATTTGTATCATCTGGTTCACGTTCGAGTTATCAGTGCGCTTCCTCGCCTGCCCAAACAAGCTAAATTTCTTCCGTGACGTAATGAACATCATCGACATCATCGCGATCATTCCGTACTTCATCACATTGGCCACGGTGGTGGCTGAAGAGGAGGACACGCTCAACCTGCCGAAGGCTCCGGTCAGCCCGCAGGACAAGAGCACCAATCAAGCAATGTCCCTCGCGATACTCAGGGTCATCAGGCTGGTCAGGGTGTTCCGAATATTTAAGCTGTCCAGGCACAGCAAAGGCCTCCAAATCCTCGGGCGAACTCTAAAGGCCTCCATGCGAGAGCTCGGCCTGCTCATCTTTTTCCTCTTCATCGGTGAGTCCGACTCAGCCACCTACACTTCTTGCCCGCGATCCTCTCTTTACCTCGCCGGTTACGTGTCTTAATGCGTGCCGGCGTCTGCGAGCACCCACATACTACGAGCGGAAACAACGAAGATTAATACGCCAACTATCCTCCACCCGAGACACCGTCGTCCTCGTCGTCGCTGTCGTAGTCTTTTTTCCTAGTATACAAAGTAGATCCGGTAGATCCGGTAGATCGGGTAGTCAACTTAGTCCTCATAGTGCTCGCGCTTACTCTTACTGACTTCCGGGTCGTCCTTTCTCGACGAAGCCTCGCAAAGCTTCTCCGAGGGAAGACGGCCCAAAACGGGGAACCTGGATCGTGTTTACTCGCCGCCTAGAAGACAGCCCTAGAGTCAAAAGGTAAAGAACAATTAAAAACAAAGAAAAGAGTTCCGCACGTCGTAGTACGTATGCGTCTCAGAGTTTTCGTTCGAAAGAAAGAAAAAGTAGCTAGAGTCTATCCAATTCGCGACGACGGGGATCTCAGCGAGGAAGAAAGCGCGGATCACCAGGAAGTGGAGGATCGATAAGTAACCGGATCCTGATAGGTGAGACCTGGTGGTGAGACGAGTGAAGGTAAAACACGTTATAACCGGGCGAAAGCCAAGGATGTGCACGTGGAGAGTCGAGGAGCGAGGACGGTGTCTCGGTAGGAGGAGGATGAGGAGGAGGAGGACGAGGAGGACGAGAAGGAAAGCGAGATCTTTCTAGTATCGATTATATATCGAGAATCGATGATCAGCCACGAGGATGCGAAGGCAGATCTCGATTTGGTAGGTACCTGATACGAGAACGCCTCGACTGTACGCAACGGTACAGAGATTCGACGTATTAAAAGAAAAACAACAAAAAAAGGTGTATACAACCAAGAAAGTACCAGAAGGAAGAATCTTAAAGCTGAGAATCCGAAGAAATATTGATAATCAAGAAGCAAAAGCAACCAATCCGTATAACGGTCCATCGAAGGTTCGCAAAGCCAATAAAGAGTATACAGGGTAAAGAAAGTAAACAAAAAAAAAAGATACGTAACCTAACCAAAACCTAACCCACGTACAGATACATAGCCTGAAAGGCGAAACGCATAAGAGAGTAAAAGGTATAAGAGAATCGAAGGTTTTTTTTTTTCTTTCGGATGCTTGAGTGGTTGAATGAAAAATGGTACTTTCGGATAGTAGCGAAGAGGCCGTGTTTCAGGCGTGATCCTGTTCAGCTCGGTGGTGTACTTCGCGGAGGCCGGATCTCAGGAGAGCTTCTTCAAATCGATACCGGACGCGTTCTGGTGGGCGGTGGTCACGATGACAACCGTGGGCTACGGGGACATGAGGTACACTCTACGATTTGATCTCTCTGAACGCCTTTTCTCCGTTCTCTTGCAGGTGTGGTGCTATTCTCCTCGGCGGTTTACTTCGCGGAGGCCGGCTCCGAGAATTCGTTCTTCAAGTCCATTCCGGACGCGTTCTGGTGGGCCGTTGTCACGATGACGACCGTGGGCTATGGTGACATGACGTATGATGTACTCACTTTCATTAACATTTTAGTTAATGCCACAGTATGCTCCTCCCTCCTCATTTATCGTTTACAATTAAAATACCTGTCGTTCAATAAATGGCTCCTACGCTCTACCTCACGCCTCACTGTTCGCAATCAAAATTTTCTTTCTTTCACGTCATATATACCATTATACAAGTCATTCGGACTTAGAATAAACTTTTCATTGGCTATCTTACACTCCTCGGTCTCACGTTGATCATTGTAATCGTTATGATCCTTTTTCTTTTCTCTACTGGCAATCATCGCTAGTTACCATCCGGTATTGCTCTTCATTGGCTATTGTTACGTACGCAGAAAGATTTTGGCATTTTGTAGATCTCATGATTTTCAAAGTCATTGTATCTCGAATTCTTTGAATTTACCTCTTCTGAATCCGTTCACCTTCTTCCGGATTATAATCCTTGGTTTTTCTTTTCACGTTTTCACTCACGCTATATATATATATATATATATATATATATATATTTATATCTCATTACTAAATTTATCCATTAATCCTTTACGTATCCAACGGTTTCTGCATTTTTCTTTTGATTTCTCTACTTGGGACTCGAACGTTCATTCACCATGCAACCGTACCGATATCGCGCATCTTGAGAATTGCACCGTACACGGGAATTTTCATGGACGAGAATCGCAAGATCATGTTGAATTTAATGAAGGAAAAAAAAAAGAGAAAAAAATTAAGGGTGCTTTTTTTAAGATGCCCGATCGACGTCTCTTTCGTGAAAATTCTTTGTTCCACGCGTTCGCGACAATAAATAACGATTTGATCGAAACTTTAATCGACAATGACATTTTATCTCCAATGGCCGCAATTTTTCTCTCTCTCTCTTGCTGCTGCTGTACAAAATAAATTGTCAGCAACGACACGAACATCAATTTATAAAAGACAAAGAGCAGTGCGACATACAAACGTCATAAATCCAAGCGCCACGAGGATGAGAATTTGGTCTGACGAGTTTATCGAGGATTCTCATATCGGTTATCGTTATCACCCGGTCATCGGTATAATTAGTATTCGGTTAATGAACTTTCTCTCTCTCTCTCTCTCTCTTTCACTCTCTTTCTCTCTTACTCTCTTACTTTTACCTTATCTAATTTGATTCCTCGACTCGGTCCGACCAATTTTCATGTCGAGACACTTTTTGTTTAAAAACGATCAACCAAGTGCTCTCGGTACTCAGCCAAACACGGTATACATATATATATATATAAAAATTATATATATGTACCAAAGAACAAAATGGCCGAGTCTCATTTTAACCTCAAATGACTAGAGCTACTAATTCGCGCGCGATGAGAGGAGGGAGCCCGCGGATATGCGCATTAAATAAATGAATGAATAAGTAATCGCGAGATACTGGCAATGGTGCCCTCGTTCCTACAAAGAATTTTCCGAGGTTCCGTTTTTTATATTATTGGAGTACATCAGGAGTAGCAATTTGGCTACACGACGTAATGCATGCACCTCGAGTCCAATATATATATATACTATGTACATAGAATATATTTACATACTATATATATAATATATACACACCATGGAATGCTGAGAGAGGCATGCTGTTGACTATTATCACTGTTTCGTCTTACACACAATTCTACTTTACGCCAGTCATGGACTCACGAGAAAGAAAAGAGAGAAAAAGAAAATAATTCAGACTTATCACAACAAATTAGTAACAAATGACAATCACAAGTTCGCATAATGTCCGTGTAACGAACTCATATGCTCTTAACGAAAGGAATGTTGTTTTTACTTTAATTCTGTGCAATGCGTTATTTTTCTTATCACTTACTAACACGGGTTTCTTTGATTTTTCGTTACATTAAGCTAGGCAACACGTAGAGAAATGACTATTGCTGATAACAGTGGTGTCTCAAACTATTGACGATCGATGCTCTGCACAGAAACATCTCACATGTGCATCACATGGTACATCATACATTGAGCATTTACAGGGCTGTTCGGCTCAAACGATTTTATCCGGCATCTGTCATAGCCTGATTGAGCCGAACAGTCGCGTAGACATGTGGAAATTCACGGCTACTGATGGCGATTGACGGTGCTAGGTTAGAGGCAGAATATTGGATGACCAATATGCGAGATCAGTTTTTGAAGATTCTCTATGTCTTCAAAAGCTGAACCAATGATATGTGAATTTCGTAGTGAATGGAGTGCTAATTAATTGGAGGACTTGATATAAAAATCTTAATCATTATTACAAGGTGCAGGTAACGTGGCTACTTGTGAGAGCAAAAAAAAAACTATAAGATGGTAGCGATTGGACCAAAACGAATTAAGACTTAAAAGGCTATGGCTCTAGATCCAGTATGATAAGGATGGACCAAGATGGAAGCTGCGAGCGGCATAGTGGAGGGCGTAAAAGGCTCGCGCATTGGAACAACGATTTGCCTCTAACCAGACATAACGAGTAGTCGTATTGATACCGCGATAGAGCAGCATACCCGAGCCTCTTTAGCGAGTCTAATTTTAGCTTAGTTCCTAGTCTAGTCTAGACTTAGAGAGCACTTGAACTAGACAAGCGGCACTAGTTATATTCACAGATGAGCCTCCCGCAAGTAGAGCCACACTCGACACGGCACACAAAATAGACACCACACCTCGCACAAAGCTGAAAGCCTCGGGTCGAGTCTCGTCCACTGAATCCATTACTGGTATGTTTCAGGCCCGTGGGAGTCTGGGGGAAGATCGTGGGCTCGCTCTGTGCGATTGCTGGTGTCCTGACGATCGCCCTGCCCGTCCCAGTAATCGTCTCCAACTTCAATTACTTCTATCATCGAGAGACTGACCAGGAAGAGATGCAGTCGCAGAACTTCAATCACGTGACTAGCTGTCCATATCTCCCTGGCACTTTAGGTACGTGTGTGGTATACTCCATCTTCCTCTGGATGATCTAATAAGACTTTCAAAACTCTTCATACCCATGGCTCATCCATTCTCATTCCTTATGACTCATCCTCGTTTGCAGGTCCAAGCCACATCAGCTTTATTCATCCGTAAGCGAAAGCGCAGGCTCCGCTCACATATCTCTCCCTGGTACTCGGCACATAGCTTTAACTAACTCCTCTCCTTCCCAAAATCAGCCAAGCCGTTCCCTTCTACCCAAAAGGTGCTCATTGTCTCCAAAACACTTTGGCAGACCAAGTGCCGATTTGTCAATGTGCCAATTTCTCTTCGCAAAGAAGACCCCTGGGCTCTGTGCCCACTGACACTTCTCTCACCAGGTGTCATCCACTCAGAATCGGAGTTCATTGTGCTGCCAATTGCAAGCCGGATCGTTACGTTTCTCAGATGAGACCCTGTCGGATCTTCTCATTTTCTATCCGATAATTGATGTCCTTGAAGTTTGTCCTCTGAACTCCTTTCCCCAATTGACTCTTCTTCCATCGGATCAGATGACCTGGTCATCCCGAGCATACTGAAAGAACAAAATTCACGTGATTTGTGTTAAATGGATAGTGGAAAGAATACTTTTACACGTACACGTACCAGCTGAAGGTACTGCTCCGGTAGCCACATAAACTGGCATTCCTACTATAAGAGGGATGCTCTGGTAATTACGTGGTTATCATGACAAAGAAATTTCCTTCATCCCCCTTTGCATAGAATATGAACGACGCCGGTAGAATGCGTGCCGCACACAGTCTGAATACTCTTTTCAGTGGCGCGACCAAGTCGCCTGGTAAACAGGCTGTGGCGAATGGAGCTTATAATTATCGTTTGACAATTGTTATTCCATCAGGCTCTAATTGGTGATGAACTACAGAAAAAAATAATAATAATGAACCAAAAGAAAAAGCTTAAATAGTATCATATATTTTTGTTTTCTCGGTGTCTATTCATACATGTATGTCCCTGTGCACTTTGACATTCGTGTCAAATCGTTTCTTCTCCTATGAAATCTTTATTCCGGTAAATGGCGCTGACACGATCAGATTAAGTGCAAGGCCACTCGCCACCTAATCCGTTTACTCAGGAAGCCACAAGAGACACGACTACTTGATTCTTCGCCTCGGCTGCCCGTCAAATCGTAACCTTTAACCCCTGTAATACCCACAATGATAGACATGGTAGTAGTATTAGATTCACTAGTGTAAAGGAGTACCCGCAGTAACGATATGAGATGATGGGGTATAAAAACTAATAAATTTTCATTAAAATTGCACAGGTCAGCACATGAAGAAGAGCTCGATGTCGGAGTCATCGTCAGACATAATGGAGCTGGAGGAGGGCATTTTGTTGACCCATCCGGAGGACACCAAAAAGTCAAACTCCAACCCCCGACACAACAATAACATCAACCCAGCCTGCATGAGCATTGAGACTGACGTCTGACTACTAGGTATTTATGACATGTACGACCAGTGTCAATGGTTTCTGTCAAAAGAATCAAAATAGCAATGAAAATCATACAGAATCCAAGGTATTGAAATTAGTAGAAACGATTATAAGGTTGACTGTTAATGGCAATTGCGGTTTATAGAACGAATAGGAGGTGCTATGAATCTAAAGGTAAACGCGGTGAATCTTGATATCTTTCGGCTAAGGGTTTCGCTTGTGGTTTCAGTGAAGGAGACGGTGGCAGCGTGGTGGCCAGTGCTGAGCAAGTTGTCGAAGAGCAGCGACTCCCTACGGTACCTGGTGTAGGCCTCCCACTTTGCACGCTACGTACGGCGCTAGTGTGTCTTTGTCCGTCTATGCCAGGGGTGCGTGAGGGTGGGTTTACCCTACTGCGCCAGTCTTGAAAAAAAAAAAAAAAAATGGAAAGAATGAAAAAAAAAGGAACGAATAAGAGAATGATTTAGAAAAGGGTTCACGCGATATTTCACGTAGAGACTTTTGGTACGCGCACCCCACGTAGGGACCTACGAGTACTGTTGTACCATTACTCGCGCCCCACAACCACCGACTCCAGTGTTCAACCGCATCTCCGTAGCGCCGTTCTCCCCGTGAAAAAGGGAGCCCCGGCAGTCCGCGGGGATCATACCAGATAATACTAATTAATTATTATTAATAATTAATCGATTAAATAAGCGAGGTAATACGTTTACGCGAGGCTGAGAAGTAAAAAAATGTTAAGGAAGAGGAACGTGCAAGGGGTGCCACGAAGGAGCGAGGACGGTACAGAGAAATGGAATACGAAGAGGAGGATAGCGAATAAGGACGGAGTAACGTCCAAGGGGAGGAATCACAAGGAAGATGGCGAAAGGAGGAAAGAGCGAAGATGACAAGGAGAGAGAGAAAAACAGTTAAGGAAGGATAAAACAGGGGATACGGAATCAAGGGAAATGAGCAGTGGGAGAGAGAGAGAGGGGGGCGAAAAAAATATTAACAAAAAAAAAAGAGAATACAAAAAGACTATAGCGCAAGAGCGTTGCGACGTCTTGGCGTCGAGGAGAAATTTTTTAAACAAGTCGTTTTTACGAAGATAGACGCGCTTTGCGCGTCCTAAGCGTCGCGTTTAAGGGTAGCGCTGCGCCGCGTACACGCGTCACGTTCTGCGCGTCTACGCGGTACCATCGCGATACGTAGTGTCTTGTGGGCGCATAACGACAGGTGGCTCTCCCTTTACGTCCCTGTCTCTGCGCGTGCGCGAGACTCGCCTGTCCTATGTGCGCACAGAGACACAAAACCATATAAATATATAAATATTAATATGAAATTAAGGTGTAATGCAATGTTAAGCGTTGCGGCTTAGAGAAGAAAACCGTGGAAGATATGTCGCGCTTTTGCCGAGTTCCTCTCCCCCACCCCCTCCCCCCTATACTCCTTCCTCTAAAAAACACACACACACAATCACACAGAGATAATGCCATACGCGATAGTCTCCCCCACTCCCCTAACAGCCACCACTACCACCGCAACCCTTCTTTTACATAATCTTAATCACCCTAATTAATTCCTTCGAGGTAGACCTGATTAATGTGCGCGTGCTCGGGCAATGGCATCGCGACGTCGCGACGGCGAACGATGCAGAGAGACAAAGAAGAGACGGTCAATGATTCTATGAGCCTTGGCGATGACTGCTAGAGAGCGAGAGAGAGAGAGAGATAAATAAAAAGAGGACACGTCTTACATCGAGAAAGAGAAAAAGAGATACTATGGCAAAAAAGTGAGGAAACGAATGACGTAGTGACTGAAGAAGTTTGAAAAATCAAGCGGGAAATTGAAATTGAAATGTAGGTCACGACTGGTTTGTATGTACCTATGATATTTTAGGGTAGTCAAGCGTGTGTTTACTCTTGAGACGTCGCAAGGATTTATAGGATTTAAAAGAAAAAAAAATGGCCATCGTGCACTATAGTAATCTGACAATGGAAATATCCTTTTATTCGTCGTCACGATTAAGTTCCATCCCGTCCGCGTAACAGAAGGTTCCTCGTGGTGAATCGCGACGATACGTTCACGCGGGGGACGTCGCAGCGATATGTCTTGACGATTGCCAATTATAAATAATAATTGTTAACGAACGCATCATTCGATTCACTGTATCGGGATCCGCGTATTACCAGTTCTCGCGTATCTAAATTATTTCTGCGTTGCCTACAAAAAAAAATGTCTTAATTATCTTACCTACAATTCTTACCTACCTTACACTTTGCCTTTCTTCCTCGACCTACCTACTTTACCTATTCTAATTAATTATCGGCCTGCATATCCTTCATTCGCGATCCTTACTTCTTGCCGATTCCACGTACTAGCTAGCACGTCTATTTCTAACTATACTCTATTAACTATACTATTCTATCATCTATGTTACTATCTATGTACAGTATTGCTTTTCTCCTTCCAGCACAGCTGGTGACTGCCTACCTATATTTACCTTAGACCCCACGATCTACGTGTCCACCGAATTTGATCCCTCCAATAACCGACACTTGGTTAAGAGGTCTAAAGGCTCGTGCTGTTGTGGAATTATTTAAGAAATTTAAAAAAGGAAAAAGAAGGCCAATCCGGATGGAGAATTAAGTGCGGTTCAAATCAATGATTGGGAGTCGAGAGGATAGACGATTACGAGTGAACGATTAGCGAGAGAGAATTACTGAAGGGAGGAGGAGATTCGCGAGGTGACAGGAAAAAAAGTATTAAAAAGAAATTTAGTGCAAATTTGCGAAAATTCGTAATAACGTACGACTGAAAGAAAATATGACTGATGAGAAAGTCCAAAAAAATGTTTTCAATAAATTCAAATGATCTTTTGGAGATTCAACGAAATGTCATCCTTCGCTTTAAAACGGATAGACTGCTAGTGACAATTTTTGTATGTAGTTGATCGTTAATCTGTCCGATTTTTTTAGTGGATTCTCAAAGACAATTTTTTTTACATTTTTTTTTCTGCCGCACACCGTACCGGCTGAATTTCGCAAATGCTCGCAGTGCGTGTAAAATCACGGGATACCGGAATAACACAAAGAGAAGAGAAAAGATGTTTGGAATTTCGTCGAGATCTAATTAAGAAGACAAGCAGTAATCGACAAAGGCAGTAAATTCGCACTAGCTAGATGTCCATTCGATGTCCCTCCAATGTCCATTACCCACCAATCCTAAGATCGCAATGCCTCACGTATCAGATTCCTCGTCCCTTATTTCCACATGGACCCAAAAACCTTCCATCAACCAATCCTCCCTTGATACCCACCGTCACGATCTTCTCCTCGCGATCCTCCCAATCACCAGCCGCACAGCCTCGAGCCAAGTTATTACAAGTCTGGCAAAAAAGTGTCCCGATCGAACTCCTAGGTGTACGTTAGCGAACCCTAGGTGTAACCTGCATCGTAGCCTTAGTTAGGCTAGTGAACTAGGGATTTGGATATAACTAAAAGAAAATTAATGAATTATCGATTATCCAATTATTATTACCGTTATTATTATCGTTAACCTATTATTATTGCCATTATTATTATCATTATTATCGATTGTTCATTCGTAGTTAATTTAACGAGCGATCGACTCTAAGCGAATAAAAAGAATTCGAGGTTAGGTAATGCTATCGAGGAAAATTGGGCTTTAAGGAGGCACTAGGTAAACAGATATAAACGAAGTAACTCAGAAAAGAAAAAGTAAATACCTATAACAATCACACATGTAAAGAAGACGTCATCGTTTGACACCTGTGAAAAAAGCACGTGTAACACAATTTCCAATAATGCGGGTTGCAATCGCGTACGAGTAACGACGGCCACTTGGCTAAAGGGAGATGCGGTAATAAAGTTTTTCATCTGCGCGCGTAGGACAAACATACAAACACATAATCCTATATAATCGCAAGCAGTAAAATACACAAAGCGGAGAAAGATCGATCGTTAATCGATCTTTGCCGATCAGATTCTTTTTTTTTCGGTATTCGAACGAAATGAAGCTTTTTATCGTGTTGTACATCAGCGAATGGCGTCCGTGCGTATCCTTCCTCCTCTTACTCATTTTATTCGCCCTATTATACCCGTTATCAATTTTATTACTCCTAATCCTCGAGCGATTCGATACTCGTCCTTCCAAATATTGTCACGGTGTCACGAGCGATTACTGCCATTTCGCCAACATCGTTAATGCTCGTTCAGCGCTGTGCGAGGATCTCTTGGTTTTCTCCTGTCAATTAATAGAAATATCATTAATCCGGCGAGAAAGGAGAAGTTGAGATTGGAGGAAACGTCGAGTAACGGAGTGACAAACAAAGGTCAAAGATCAAGCATTGACTTTCGTTCGATTACCATTGACAAGCAATTAATTGTTAGGCGAGCAAACATTTGTGTACCATTATTTGAAAGACCTGTAGGAGTATAACGCGCCCGTACAGAACCCACACGCAGACACAAAAGACACGGAATTCAATGGACGCCTGTTATGCACTCACCGTACGCTAATCGAAGCCTGGCATTGCATAAGAGTAGAATAACTGGACGAAGATGTAAATTCGATAGTTAAGCCTAAAAAGTGAATTTTATTCGAGGACATGAATCCCTTGCTAGAGGAAAAGTTGAAAAGAAAATATGACGAGGATGAAGAAGGGTGGGAAAAAAGTAATAATAATTAGAAAAAAAAGAAACTTAACCCACTACCATGTCAGAAGGAACAATAAAGAACGCGGAAGGCGGTGGTGAGCATTGAGACGATGAAAAAGGAAAAATGATAAATAAAGAAGACAGAAGTATACACGGAGGTTTACGTTACGCGCTTTGAATACAATACTCGAATCTCTCGCCTCGCTGATGTAGTGAGAAAGAAAAAAATATATATATATATAAAAAATACGATGCATCAACTACCAGCCTAGCTAATTGAGGGAAAAAAAAAAGAATATTCTATAAAAGATAAATTTACTACTACTATTACTGCTAAACGAAAGAGAAGCAACTATCGTAAACTATTAAAGAGAAAAAAAAAATACTACTCTGCTAGACAGCGTAGATCGTTAGTGGATACACAAGATGAATAGGTAGGGATAGCGAGTCCGGCCGCGACTCTTAAAGATTTAAAAATAAAAGCCGATCGCGTTTAAAGACAACCAAAATTTAACATTGCGAAATGGGTTTCCGTGAGGGAGACTACAGCTGTGTCGAAAAGTGGACGTGTCACTACCGCCACCAAGAGAAAACCAAATACCGATTTCCCCGTTACAGCATAGGCAAAAAGAGGAAAAAAAAAAAAGAAAAAGTAAAGAAAGAAATATGCCAGAAAAGATAACCGTAGCAATGTAAACAAAAAAATAGAATTTTACGTTACTTCTTACATTATCTCGGAAGGGTAGTTTATCAAGAAAAAAAAAACCACACGGTGCACAGATACTGTTAACTAAGGGCGAACCTTTACATTGGGGACCTAAGACTCTCCGTATTCTACCATGTTACACTACAAGAATCCAATACCAGCCGTAAGATATAATATTCCTGCTGTCTCGGCGTACCGTATAAAAATTATATTCTCCCTTTGCCTCCCCCAAACTCCCAAATCCCATGACGCTACCATCCCCATGGATTCAATTCCGCCAATTGTTCACTCGAAAGTATTAAAGCGGCGCGGTGGCCCGCTATGACTATTTCCCTTATTATTATTATTCGCGTTAGTTATTATTATTATTGAATCTCGTTTATCGCGCTCGGATTCACCTTCGACGTAGCGTTCCACCCCTCTTCGTACATAACAAAAATGACAAATATAAGCCTGTATGTATGCATAGCGAGACACGCACACTGTTACTAATCTTATAAAGAAACACACACACACACACACACAGAAACACGGATCGACCAATAAACAAAACGAAAATTAATAACAATAAAACAATCGGAGAACCGTACCGGTCGATAATATACTCGATACAATCGATATTTACTATACGACTCGATATACTCGTTGAAATTAAAAAAAAAAGAAATAAAAAATCGAAGCGCCACGATATTACAAAGACCGTCCGACCGTAAACTATCCTTTTCCACTTAAAAAAAAAAAATGAAATTACTATACATACGTATGCCACAAAAAACTTATTACATACTATATTCTAGCTGCTATTACTATACATACGACAGAACTTGATCTGCTCTTAATGCGTGCGTTTACGTCATACGTACTCATATGTAATACTGAAATAGGGCGAGACACAGAGGACACGTACAGAGATACTTAATTTATTCCTTCAACTCTTTTTTTTCCCCCAGTCTCTTTCCTCCCCCTCATCCAGTCAACCAACCTCCCCTTCGAAAACCTTCGACGTCTCAAATCATCGGACTTCCATTGTTATACCCTGGTCGAAAATTTGACATTGATAGCTTGTGCGCTCTTGCACCGAAGCAGATTGAACCTTATATTTACCTAACTTAATTAATTAACGACTTATTCGATTTAATTCTATTGATCATATTAATTGCTGGATTACTTGAATCACGTGTTATTAAACGTAACCGAGTCTAACCAAGCCATCACGTACACATATGACTCAGAGGACACGTGACACGACAGAGGGCACTGCTTTACCTTCGCCTAGCACTTGGGCCGTACAATTCCATTGGGTAATTATGATGGAACTCTCTCTTGATCGGATAATGGAGAATCGATTGATTGGTTATCGATTCGAGTCGTTGACAGGACGATGGTCAATCTTGGGTAGATTTGGGAACTCGGCTATGTTCCCGGTGCTGCCTGATGGTCGCGTTTGAAGTTTCACCTGCAAGAGGATTGGACGTGGACAATTGAAAGAAATCAATAACAAAGACTAAATAAAAATCGATCGATCGATTCCCCGAAATTTGCGTAATAATCAGTTGAGATTCGTTCCGTTATAGTGAATCTAATTGGAACGCCGAGGCTTCGATGCGATAAATTACAAAGCGTGCAGGAGGAAGCGCGTGAAGGGTGAGCGAGAAATAATTCAGAATGCATTCCGCCATTTATATAAAAGTATTTAAAAAAAATTAATAAAAAAACAAAATAGTTTTGCTACGAGAAAAAATACGTTAATTCGGCGATACGGCTAACGACGTGACAAGCGATACGAGAAACAAGGGCGAAGCGCACTGGCAGGATAAATGCTGTAAACAAGAAAAAAAAAATCGCTTTGCCGGAAGATTCATGAGGATTCCGCGTGATTATTGCCAAGGGAATGAAATCAAGTGCCGTCGGACATCCCTTATTGAGTTGCGACTCGTTATCGGGCTTGTCGATAATAATAATAACGATCCACCGATAAATGACCGGATCCGCGTATTGCTGTTTTACTCATCGAAATTTATTGTTTCGATTAATTTCATTTTTTTTCTTCGATATTTTTCAAGTGACGGTAAAAAATTTAATTGTGACAAATAAATCGTACTGAGATAAACTTGATGATGATTGCCATAAGAAACGGACTGAAAATGGATAACGAGGCTTAATTGATAAATAAGGGGAGAAAATAAATAAAAATATATTATCGCGGTACTGAGGGGGGTGGGGGGGGTGGGGGTTTGGCGTGGCTGTGGTGCCAACGAATCGTAAATAGGGGATGTTCGAGTGGGTGCACCTCCGTGCGAGATACGAGGAATCGAGAAATGCGCACGGAAAGCCGTGAGAAAAAAAATAGATTGACAACGCGCGCGACCGCTCGTGGATCGAGCTGACCGCTTTCAAGTGATATATATATGTAAATATACTCGGTGCCTACGATATATAAATTTGCGCTGTGGTATATTTACGTGTATATTCGTGTATAGATATTATACGATCGACATTAACATTGAATTAATGTAATTATTAAAATTAACGTTTGTTATTATTGAGGTTTTCAATAATTTGAACCCCTATTGAATACATAATTATTAAATTGTAAGTATTATATATATATATATATGAACAAATATATATATATTATATATATATATTATATGAGAATAATGGTAAACGAGATCGTTTGAAGTGATGATAAACGTAAATATCGCTCACACTAAAAAGAGGGAAACACAAAAGATCAGTCATTACGAGAGTAAAGAACAAGAAAAAAAAAGAACCTAATGTTACTATGTATATGAATGACTTTGACTATGACAAAGCTACTTAGTAGGCTTAAAAAATTTGTATGAGGGGTCCCCGCGCGGTGTGGCCCACCGTGCCAAGGGCCCAGTCGATCAGAATCCGTTTCATTAATTAATTAATTAATCGATAACTTATTTATATAGTGTTGAGCACTGTTTTAAGTGCTTTTCATTTTTGGCTGTGTGAAGCTTCAACTAAATAAAAAGTAATTATTATCATATTGGCTTTGCGTAATCATTCTCAAAATTTCTCTGAGGTAACGTCGTATTAACGGTAATAGGTAAAGTTACAAGAAAAATATTTAGAAGACAGTGAGAGAGAGAGAGAGAGAGAGAGAGCCAGAATGTAAAAAAAAAGTGAGAAAGAGAAAGAGAGAACGTGAGAAAACATGGAAGAAAAGGAGAGAGTGAGAGGGAGCGTGACATAATGTAGGAAAGCAGTTACGGAAGAAAGGAAATAAAAATAAAAGTATAATAACAAAAAAAAAGTAAATCACGTCGTAAATCGTTCAAAAAAATATGTTATGAATTCCGCGTCTCCGTTTATATGCATTTTAGGGAAAACTTCAGACATTATACTATTAACGGTACTAGCCCAGATAAACATCCTGCCGAGTTGCCCCGGGTTTATGCTAAGAGCCACCTGGCCCGTATTTTTTCAAAAAGAAATACGAGCACGCACTAGCGCGTCCATCTCTTAGTGACGTTTCCTCATCCTCGTCGTCGTCCTAGCCTATGGGGTACACGTACACACGATATTATATACGATATATATAATACATAACATACATACGATACGATAGCTCTATATTTTCGCCTGAAATTGATTGATGATGATGATGATGATTGGGCTGGAAGAAATGAACAAAAAAACAGAATGAGAAAAAGATACAGAGAGCGAGAGAGAGAGAGAGAGAGAGAGAATAAGAGAACAAAGCACACCCAATGTAAAGAAGCTAATTTTTTAAAGACGTCAAAGCTATGCTGACTTTCTAAACTCGCCGTACGTATTTCTACGGCATGCGGATACGTTCGCTCGATTTGTAATACGTGCTTCGTATTAATTTTTGCGGCAGCGCACCGAACCGACTACCTACTAACGATAAGACTTCACCATCATTTATTTCTCGCCTCGTCACTATAACCATCTGATCCAAACAGGGTATCAGTCGACGAATATACGTATTTGAGACGGTAGGGTACCGCGAACACACACCGTAACATTTTCGCCATTTCACTTATCAATAATTGATTATCGAAGAATCGCAAGCAACGTCAATCATCCGACATCTGTTTCTTCTTCAATTAGTTTGACAAAGTTCCACCACCACCCGCCAGCGCCACTTTCTCTAAATGCGTACTCGCTATTGGCTATCGCTGTCTCTCACTATTTTGAACTAGTTATTTTTTAAACGGTCTCACTCTTCGGGATATGCTACTATCTTCCTTACTGATAAACCGCATCCTATTCTTCATTCACTATTTCGTGCGATAACACATCCTCGAAATAACAGAGAGCTCAATTGGCACGCTCCGACTGTTATTTTCTAAAGGATCTCTCGTTGAGGGAGACGCGCCATTTTTACCCGAGCGTATCTAGAGAATTCAAAGACAAGAAGAATTTCTTACGTTACAACAAGGCGTGTCGCTTACAATTAATTAAATATAAAGAGACGACTCGACGGGAGTGATACGCGTTGCATAATGACCGCGAGATTTAAGAGGATACATGAATAATGGCTTTCGTTTTACGCAAGCCAGGTAGTACCAAGGCACTCAGGGCAACGATATATCGATGAATTTATTTGTACGATGATCTAGGTTACTCCGTTGTGTCTCGAGATTAAATTACGTGCGCATTGTACACGCGACAGACATGTATACACTACGAGGGAGAGCGAGAAAGAGAGAAAGAGAGAGGGAAAGACAGTGATGCGAGTAAGAAAGAGAAAAATTTTAATTACAAGAAGCACAGAGGTGCGGAAGCCACACGCGCGTTACGTATTACATGTAAGTTTAAGGAGGATACGTTATTATAATTATGAGATAGAAAGAGAAAGTGTGTGTGTGTGAGAGAGAGAGAGAGAGAGAGAGAGAGAGAGAGAGAGAGAGAGAGAGAGAGAGTCTGTATATACATGAAAGAATAAGATGAGAGTATGTAATTGCGAGAAAGAGAATAATTCGTTATAGTACCCACGTCGTTTCCTCGTTGCGTACCGTGTACATATAAGTTCACGAGAGACAAGGAATGAGTCAAAACAACGTTTAACCTCAAATTGGCTAGTTGACAGGCCGTGGAGGTAAATAATGACTCAATTAATCGTTTCTGATTATTAACGCGATTAAGGAAACGACATAAATTACATGAGAGTCTCACGTGGAGACGTCTGAACGTGTCAACGCGGCGCTAAGCGTCCTCGCGGTTCTTTAACTGTACGCAACAATGCCAATGTACCTTCCGTACCAAATTAAAACTTTGCCGTTTACACTCGCGAAGAACACTGAGAATCAGGTAAAGAGGATAAGGATGGTGAAGGAAAACGAGAGTCAGTTAGAAAATAAAAATAAAAAAGATAATGCGATAATAGAAATTTGATCGCGTGGTCATACGATTTTCCGTGAATGTGATACGGGCGCAGTGCGCGGCAAAATTTAAACGCTTGATAGTTATCGGAAGTCTGTGGGACACTGAGAACGATGAAGTAGGAGAGAATGCGAGAGTGAGAGACAGAACGAGAATATAATAGACGTGTGCATGATGAGAGGATTGTGAGAGCGTGCTACTGCTGAGCAAAAAAAGCAGCATCGAGCATTTCCAATAATACCAACACCAATAATACTCCTAAAAAAATAAACGTAAAGCTAACTAAATGTTATTAAAGGAATAATTACGTACGTACGAAAACATGCATCATTAATTATCATTTAATCTAACACGACTAATTCGGGCGTTATAAATTACCTAATATGATTAAATATCAGTTGGATCATTAATTATTACCTATTAATTAGCTATACATTAAGGCAGTCATATAGTAATCGTATAGTCTATTTGTTAATGTTTCAGATATTTTATTAAATGTTGATATAATGTACGACGACATTCCTTATATTGTTTGTGAGTAAATGAGAATAAAAATCCCGCGTATTAGCGATTAACGGCTGCTCCGCTCGTTTCGGCTGACAAACGTAATTATCGGTAATTAAAGAAAAAATCAATGAAAGGAAAAATCACTGTTGAATCACTCGAACGCGTAAACGATCCAACGATCAATCAAATAATTATCACCGATTCAATTGTATTTCGAATATAGTTCCCTACAATGCCTTCGCACAATCAAATCCGTAATTTGCGCTGAGCGTCGCGCCAAAGAAAAGAAAATTAAAAATATCACACAAGACACACATACACACGCTATACAATTTCGAGGACGTTATAAATATTTTATTATATGCATCTCTTATCGCCACCATCACCCACGACTATCATCACAGATATACCTTGAAGCCAATCAATATAATCAGTAATCCATACAATCCGTCAATCCAAACTTCCACCTACACTTGTCAACAACTATCGACGAAGCATCACCGAAAGTTTTTTTCTACGGAAAATATAAGGTGTTCATGCGTTCTGCATGCGAAAATAAATGAGGTCACAGTGTATGACGCAAGATGCGTGTAGAAAATATTTCTTTTCCCTTTGGCTCGCGCGACTATCGTTGTAAAATCGTTGATGAGAGAAAAATTTTAACTTGATTTGGGATGTTTCTTGGGAACAGAAACGTCGCGACGGCGAACGTTCCCGATTAGAGTCAAAAGGGATTAGAAATTGATTATCGTAAATGGACATCATATCAAAGATCCCACACAATGTTAAGACAATATGTAATTCTCGAGAAAAAGAATAATGTCAGCAATATTGTCAACAAAGGATGGTTTTCAATAAATTTGTTAATTGTCGCAACATTGCATAGGATATTGAATCGTCGTATAAAAATCTTCTCATCCTGTTGTTTGAAGGTGATGGAATGTGTTGTATGCGAGGAGGATTGAATGTTAACGAAAGAAAAGAGAGAATGCGAATAGTTGATATAGAAAAGAAGTAAGGATAACGGAGATAATGATGAAAGAATGAAAATGAGTGCATGAGAGAGAAAGAGAGAAAACGTTGCGTGGAAAGAGATAAGAGAGGGCGAAGGTTACGGTAAAGAAGATAGGAAGTGGGAAAATAAGGTGGAAGGGAGCGAAAGAGAAAGAAAGGGGTGACACAAAATGGGTGAAAAGTGTAAATACGTAAAGTTAAAGTCGTTTTACTGAAATCGATATAATAAAGGACGATATACAAGAATTGATGAGACAGGACGTCGAGTAATTCTAAAGGGAAGTCGAGAGACGCGTAACGATTTGAGATTTGTTCTTCTGCAATTGTAACGCGAAAATTGCTAAAACGGCATTCATCGTTTGTAATGTTTTATAAATAAATTGGCATATCAATTTGAAATCAAGACTTCGCTCGAAAACAAATTCTCATTCTCATCGATGATGATGCTCTGCTGGTTTGGAGCTGTAGTCATATCGTTAGTGTATAAGTCTGTATGTGACGATGTTAATTATTGTAATATAAAACTAATAAGTAGGAGCATATCAAACTGTTTGTCTGGTATTACTGGGCATGCTTCAATAGGTTGTTTTATAATGAGATCTGTTCAACTTTCTTTCGTAACGTTTCAGAATCAATTGTTTGTAAAAAAGGACATTTACTTAAAGAGCAATCGCAGCACGATAAATTTATCTTCATTTTTCACCTCTGCGGAGTGTTTTGGGCCCTTCCGTCCAATACGCCATGTACCACTGTCATTATTCGTTTAATTTTGCAACCTACCTAAAATAAAATTGTTAATGCTGAAACCATAAGAACATATGTAGATATCGTGTATTCATCCTTTCAAAACCAATGTATCCTTTTAGTATTATCCTTGATCATCCTAAACCCCGTCCAATGATGAAATAACAGTAAATAAATACTGCCAGTCAAATATTTAGTTTATTTATTAAATAATAACTTTCTTAATTACCTTATAACATAAACATAAACTGCTGATCTTCACTTAAGCTTGTAATTGTACAATCCAAGATAAGGGTAAGTTAATGAACTCACAAATAGTTATAATACTATATTTATTATAAAATATTTAAAGAATATAACCTTAATATGAAATAATAATAATGAGCCTAAGTTATTTTCTAGCAATATTGGATAACTGTTCACGTATCTTTGTAAAATCTTCCAGCAGGGTATTTAACGTAGCTGGTGGTAGTTCCATAACATAATCTTTTCTTGTGGGCTGTTCATTCTCTTTTGTAGAAGGCTCTTCCACCTGAAATTGAGATTAACAATAAAATACTACTAAATTATTATACTATTCTTTAATGTTTCATTCAACCCTCCCTTAAAATCAAAACATTTGACAGTTCCATTTGCATGGAAGCTACCAGCAGTTACTCACTGTCATACGAAGTAGACATGTTGGAGCTTTCGCCTCAATTGGATTTGAGCTGAGATTTTCGTTTATTTTGCATGAAGTTTCGACAAGCCGTGCTGGCGTGAGACTGTCCATCATTGTAAGAACAGGTTTTTCAAAGCATTACAAGAATAAATTGTAATAAACTGTGCAATAGGTTACAGTATTTTTAGAGGTTATGTTACCACAGTGCAATATCAACACCATCTACCGCAATTCAGTGAAATAAATTTTGCGTGAACGATGGCGGCTGTAATAATTAAATTTTTGAAATGTAATGCATTATCGATCACTGGAATAGATACAGTATGACTTCATTATCGTAGAAGACAATTTTAAGCAAATGTTACGTTTCATATTAAGAGCTTGGAAATGTTTTATTTACGCCCACCGAGAGGTCAAACGGCCTTTCATATAATTGAGGATTGCGTATTCACTAGAATTGAATATCTAGCACTTTTGTACCGTAATGATGCTGATAAATTTGACGGTAATTTTGAATACCTCATGGAAGGTTCAGGCTATGACAAATTAGGTCACTTTATCTTAAGGTCAGTAATAGTCGTATATACTATAAATATCTATAATAATTTTTATTGTGGCTAACTATAGTGTCATTACAGACTGCTCTCCACTGCCTCAACAGATCTATGTTCTTATTGGATTACAAGAGAAACGCTATTGTTTATGTACAGATTAAATCATATAACTGTTAAACAGTTACATAGACTCGTGAAAAAAATAGCAACTGAAATGCTGGAAAAGGAGGAGAAGTCCATACTTGAAAATTCTTTACTTGAAATAAGTAAATTCTTGATGCAGCCTCAGATTCTGAATCATATTTTATCCAATGAGCATACCAGTGATTGTGAAGCTTATCACTGTAAATGTAAGTATATTATCACGAATAACAAATCATCTTCTGATAATGTGAAAATGTTAAATCTTTGTATATTTTTTATAGTGAGATTTGAATCTGTACCAGATTTGATACGGATGAGACTTTTGTACTTGGAACAAGGTTTCTGCATTGTTCCATGCTCAAAATGGAAAGAAGTATTGCAGTCATTATTTCACAGATTTGTAAAAAATGAAGTGTTCCTTATGAATTCAGAATTATCATCAAACATTATAGAATGTGATCCCCGGCTACATTCATTGAATCAGAGAGTACAGTATCAAGTACTCAGAGAGGGATTTGGTTGTGGGAGAATAACTGTAGGAAACGTAGATGAGGAGGCTAAGAAATTTCCACCGTGCATGTATCATTTGCATAGGACACTAAGAAGTCGACATAGACTCAGTCATTATGCACGGTTTTACTATAGCCTCTTCTTAAAAGAATGTGGCATGAACCCAAGTGATGCCATACATTATTGGAAAGAGGAATATTTAAAGCCACATAGTTGCACCTCTGTTTGTTCGCATAACTGGCAATCCAGCAAGAAGAAATTCCTTTATAGCATTAGACATTTATATGGCTTGGAAGGTTCACGAAAGAGTTACCATGCTCCAAGTTGTAGTGTAATATGTGTATGTGTATTAACAGCTCCCTATTCAGATCTCAATAATCATTATAATAATTCAATCTCTACATTTTAGAAACAGTCTACAGGACCGCGGTATGAAGGAGGCTGCCCTTTTATACACTTCGACAAAGCTGTCCTCAGAAGTATCTTAACAGATCTACTGACGGAAAATGAAGTCGACAATTATACGAAGAGTCTTAGTAAGCAAGAACCTGAAAAAGCATGCACAACTTTATTTAAACTGATGCAAATACAAAATGGTGGAGACATAACTATTCGCAGCCCTGTGCAATTTTATTTGAGAATGATAGATCCTAATTAAGTATTAATAATTGCCTATACAAGATTTTTATATATTCTGATACCTAACAAAATCACTGAATATTATCACGATCAAATGAATATATTATTAACTATCAATTCTCATTGATATTGTCTTATTACCTTCACACAAAAAAAATCTTTTCCTATCGCAATATTCGAATGTTGCGCCTTACAAAGCGGCAATTGAAATTTCTGGTTGGTCGACCTATCTTGCTCCAATGGCGGTGGGAGTGAGAACGCCCACGTAGCTCCGTACCTGAAGAACGCAAGCAAACACTTTGGTGAGAAACAGATAAGATGGCAAATGGCGAGACAGTTCGAAGCCAGCTCAAATAAATATTATCAGATAATTCGCGTAGCCTGGGTAAATGCGCCCTGGAAATAATGTGAGGTGGACTGTGTGCGATGGCGAGCAAAGAGGGAACCAGCCATCAGCAGCAGTTCGTCGAGGAAATCGACTACAATGAAATTGAAACGGAAGAGGTAATCCGCCGATTGTATCTGCGTCAGAAACTCTTACGTTACGAATATGTTTCTAGCTCATTTTTCGTGCCTCATACTGTGCCGTTACACAGCTATCCTCGCCACGTACTGTTTAATATTGTACGAAAGCATATTCTGATATTTTTACTCTGTGTTTTAGTCGCTAACCGCAACAGGAATAATGTTGCGAACATAACCTCGAAAAGAATTCAAAATAAATTCAATCATAAGTCTATGAACTGTATTCTTAGGTGGTGGGTAAAGGATCCTTCGGAGTGGTATGGAAGGGTCGTTGGCGAGGTCGATACGTCGCCGTGAAACACATCAATTCTGAGGGCGAAAAGAAGGCCTTCGCAGTCGAGGTGCGTCAGCTTTCTCGTGTAGTACATCCCAACATTGTGAAGCTGTATGGTGCTTGTACAAAGAATCCTGTATGCCTGGTGATGGAGTATGCTGAGGGTGGATCGCTGTACAACGGTATGTTACTTGGTGAATCGAGTCTGAATTCTTTGGGTGATTTTGATCAAGGATCAGATTCTTTTTGTACGTGGTAGCACTTGGGAATTGCTAGAAATAGTAAGAATGCTGTTGTAGTTCTCCATTGCAATCCACAACCTCACTACACGGCTGGACATGCCATGAGTTGGGCTCTACAATGTGCACGAGGGGTTGCGTATCTTCACAATATGAAGCCGAAGCCATTGATTCACAGGTCAGTATCATATAAAGTTCACTTGCACTATGATTCTATAAAATCATTGATCAGTCCTTGCTAAAACTAAAAGACAAATAGTTTGTCCCTTGGTATTCATCTTGACGGTATTCACATCCGCCACAGGAAATCTACTGAACGTTCGAACGCTTTATAGGGATCTGAAACCTCCCAATCTACTGTTAATCCTCGGCGGGCAAACCCTTAAAATATGCGACTTCGGTACGGCCTGCGATCTAAATACTTACATGACAAATAACAAGGGTTCTGCCGCCTGGATGGCCCCGGAAGTATTCGAAGGCTCCCGTTACACGGAAAAGTGCGATGTCTTCAGTTGGGGAGTCATCCTCTGGGAGATCCTGTCGCGACGGAAACCATTTGACGACATAGGCGGTTCCGCGTACCGGATTATGTGGGCAGTGCATATGGGACAACGACCTCCTCTGATGGATGGATGTCCAAAACCTATAGAAGACCTAATGATCAGGTAGATCATTCTCGTAGTACTAGACCCATTAGATCCAAAGTAAAAATTATATTTACAATAACTAAATCTGGTCACTGGATTTAGATGCTGGAAGAAAGTGCCTGAAGAGCGACCTTCGATGGATGAGGTCGTCAGGGTAATGACTACCCTTTTCGAGTTTTTCGGCGGTCACCTGGATCCTGTAGAGTACTCCCTAAGTATGTACAGTCGTACTCCCCATTACAAATCCCGTGTTCGTTTGCGTCGCGACGCCTCAAGTGTCACCGAACGATTTATTTAGCGTATCAACGTTACGGCAAACGAAACACTTACACGCTGCTGCTCCAGGTAGTGAGACGGATGAAGAACAAGATCCCAGTGATACGTTGGACATGCCGAGTACCTTGGATTCCCGATTGAACGGCTCCGTATCTAACGGTAGCAATCAGACGCCTACACCTACAACTACAACACAGGATAGAAACAACTTATCAGAAATGGAGACAAAGGATCAACCTCATTCACCAGGATCAATCAGCGAACCCCGTGGGTCCACGGGCTACCTTACTCCCAAGTTAAATCAAGCTGGCACACAGTTCCTTGGACTGCAAAGTGGTTCAGGACTCTCTACTGGTTCACGGCACCAGGACAAAGTGGAGGAAAACACACAAAGACCGCCGAGAGCATCTCCAACGGCACAACGCGGTAGGCAAGCGTTACCACAACGTAGTTTCGATTTCGCACCACTTCACGTCGAATGCGATCCTGTACGTATACCTAAGATGTTATCTACCCATGAAGTGAATTGGATTCATTACATCCGTTTCCCTCTTTTCATTACCATTCTAGAATGCCTGGGAGTTTGGCTCAACCAATTCATCCTGGGAAATCCGGAATATGGCAGGTCTGGATAAAATGGTTCCAAAAACAAACAAGGGTATACAAGGTGAGTGATTGAAAAATCAATCCATCTCTATGTACTTCGATTCTCCATAATAATCTTGGGTGATTATCCCATTCGGATACAAATTATTGATAACCGCTTGTCCGATACGATGGTAATGATACGAGATCACACCGGTAAAGAATTACCGGCATTGTTATTCGAATGCCACGCCACTCCGACGTGAAGGAAATAACTAGCACTGACGTACGTGTAGCTTGCAGTGCGCGTCGCCACTGCATTTACGCGTGGACGCACACCCGGGTGTATAAATAGGAGTTAGTAGTAACCGGGAGGTTTGTAGAAATGAATAGAGGAGTAGGGAGAAGTGAGTGAGGCTGGACCCCAGATGTCTACCCACTGAGATACTCGTGGTGCGCTAGCTGCGCGACCTATTTGCACGCCTGCGAAGGCCTAACGTATGTGTCATACGTTAGGCCTATGAATTCGGTGGCATTGTTCCTGGCTTCTTTGGAGCATCTCCAACGCTGTAAAAAGGCGTGTGCAAAGATGCTTTCGCGACAGCTAAGCTCGCAAGCTGTCCAACTTGTCTGTTTGGCGTGCGAAACGCATCCGTAAAATCTCATCAACAGTCAATGCGTCACTGAAAATGTCACCAGGTTCAACGATGACACAATGGAGCACAAGGAACCGGACCAAGGATCAACTATGAATATACAGTGATCCTATTTTCCTCAGATATGTCACGGTAACCTGGACTTCCTGGGAACCAGAAATATCCTCGGAAGAGTTGTAATTCACGAACTCTGCGATGGCCAGAGTACTTAGAGGAAAAAGGAACGTCGCACGGCTGACACCAAACTGTCTGCCTGCGCTGGCTGGCACGAAGTTACACTTGAGGATCTGTGTAGTCTATTTATACGATGCACGTTACCGATTAATTACTACGTTCAGTATACACTAGACATATGACAGGCTTATTTTTTCTCTTCAACTTGGTGCAAAGAATGTCACGTGTCCTCTGTGATATACATTTACTATCCGACTGTCTAGTCTCCTCATGGATAGCTAAGAATAACAAAGATATATAAATCCAGCATCCAATAGCGACTCATCGGTCCAATCGACACGTTCCCAAGTGAGGGATTCTCCCAGAGCGATATAATATACTCGCACAACGAGGATAGCCAGGAGCTCGCGCAGTTCCGAGTACCGAGTATATTCTCAGCCCGGAATACCAAGCTGTGCTGACTCATCTTGAATCACGTCGGTGCCTTAGGTACACGCGAGACGGATCTGTCAACTGAATAACTACACGCTCTTCGCTTTAATTTCTAAAGTGAAATCCATTTTTCATCCTAGAAAATTCTCAGGCCATTTTCGTTCCTTTAATAGGACAGTGTAATACTATTCTACCACCACTTATAGGTATTCACTGTGCTTATTTACTTATATATCAGCCTTATAATCCACTATGGTTCATCGAGTAGCGCTGTGTTACTATATATATTGAGAAGAATCCCATCTCATGATATTATAACGTTTAAGAAGTTGCCGCGTGCCACGTGTGATTCAGAGGCCGCCAAAATAAAAGCGCCGTTAATGTCTACCAGGTCGTACTTTCTTGCTACTTTTATTTTCGTGCAGCCATACTTTCCAATCTCTATTATCTCTGATACGTTTTTGATAGTACTATCTATGATCCTAGAATCTAATACTGTGTATGATCGGAGGACATCTTGAGGTGGAATTCATGGATCCTCCTCCACCCGCATCATCTACAAGGAACAGCAGACCAGTACCAAACCGAAGCTGCGAAGGCATTAGACTGCCGGAACACGCTTCTATATCATCAAGGCAACAAGAAGTGTAACGCAAGAAGCAGAACTGGCTCTGAAAGAAGATCGAAGAGATAACAATAATCTAAATCCACTTCCTTCCGGTAATCAGATTGAAGAAGCGGAAGATCATCGGCAGCCGTTTTTTGAAGTCTCCACTAAATTTACTCGGCGACTAATCGAGCGGGCGTGCGACTTATTTCGACGTGCCTCGAAGCGCAGCAAAAGCAGAAAAAAGTCGCGAAATTCTTGGGGATGAATCAGGGCGCGGGCGCGTTTTCTTTTTTGGCTCGGTGTACAGCTACGGACTCTAATACTACTACCCCGTGGTTGGTAGTTTCTTCGAGCAAGGGTGATCGAGCGGCGTAGTCGTCGTCTTCGTTGTCGTCCTCGTTGTCGCCGTTGCCGTCGCGCAGTAGTGCTGGGGGACGAGAGTGAAGGAGGAGATATGTGTAGAGCATTTAGCAGGTGTGGCTGAGTCAGGCTCCCCGATATAGCTACACATTTGTTTAGTATCAAGTCGACTGCCCATGGAGGAACAACTACTGGGAGAAAGAGTCCTCTAGAACCCACGCCAGGATAGTCGCGCTACTCTTCCAATCAGTGTTGAGATGCGTAAATCCTCCAATTGTTATTCGACTCGTAATACAATAACAGACCTACTTAGAAGTCTTTGGCGCGTCCAATCTACCAGCACCAGATATAGGGACGACTTTCGCATAAACTGCTTCTCACGCTCCATGGATTCATAGAAAATCACCTCGTGTGGCAAGAACTGCATTTCCTCTTCTGAGGTACGGATCTGCTGAACACCTGGAGGAACCTCTGCGGGTAGAGGGGAAGAGCTTGGCTCTCTTTGACGCCTTCTTACTAATAGAAACCGGCGTGACGACCGCGACATGTGCGACGACTATCCCAGCATCGTCAGCACGGAGACACTCAAGTGTTGCTGGATACTATTGCGTTAGTATTCGAATTCAGAGTACTATAGAGACTATTATTATTTTAATGTCCCGAGACAGTTCACTTTGCACTTTACTGAGGATTTACGTGGTCTTTGAATTAATGCTTTAAATAGGATATGAAGATCTATTAGTGCCAAGGAAGACATGGAGGATATAAGTGGTCTTACTCGTGGAAAGTCGTAAAAGCAGTGCCGTCCGCAATCTATGACGTGTTCTCATGACCTTGATTATATATATATATATATATATATATATATATATATATATAATCGTTACGACCAAGCAAAATGCAACTAGCATCCGGGAACTTCCAACGAGATCCATCACTGGCCAAACGGCAACGGTATCGTTGCTATCGTGCACCGAGCCAATTTAAAAGAATTCGTTATGAACGTGGAGCTCTAGTTAGTTTAAAAGCGTCCTAACTCTTTCTATAGATCACAATTAATTGTAATTAAAAGTGTTGTAAGGGCAAGTTAAGATGTTGACGAATGCATTCTGTGAAGTCTCAATGTGTATATCTGTGGCACTAGACACTTGTGTCTAAGCAATACTGTATGCCTTTGACAATCAATCTCAAGTTTATTATGCATTATATGTTACAGCACAGCTTATTTTATTATAAATAAAGCAGCATGGTGTTTATTTAATTATTACAGGTAGCAGCACCACGAGTGAAGATTTGGATAACGTCTACCGATTACTGGATGCTGAGCTGAGACCAATCACTCCGGATTACACTTGTCCACAATCGAGAGAGATCTTTGAGGAGCACAAACAATTAGCTCAGGAATATCTGAAGGTCCAGACAGAGATAGTCCTCCTAGGACAGCACAAGAACGAGATGCTGAAGAATCTGAGCGTAGACAGTCTCAGGCAGCAACAAGAATTGCGTAAACTCGAGGACGAGAAGGTTCCTAAAGAAGATTATTAAAATATTTAAACACTCTTAATATTTTCTGAATATTGCATTAATGCTAATCATCTCGATTGATTACAGGAGTCATTGGTCAAACTGTACAGGAACCTGAAACGCCAATTGGAAATTATGAAAGGACAACGAGCCGGCGGCACTGTTGGGACTTCGCCTACCACGAGCATAGGGGTCGGTCCAGCTGTTCCCGGGAAAGATGGCTGGGTAAAAGTGGCGCGTCAGGATCCCTCGAGACTCTCGTGAAACGGAAGCAATTGATGCGCGACAATGCGTGGAGTACGAGATGTTGTTATCGTTGCACAGAGTTCGCAACGATGAACCGTTTGACAGGAACGGATGTAAATCCTGACAATGACGAAATGGCGGGACACACCTATCTGGATCAAGTAGTATAAAGATTTTATCTTTGATCAGGAATTAATATCAAATATGAGATGGGTAAGTCTCTGCCCGTCGTATCAGTTCAATTCAAGTCGATTACCCAAAGGCAAATTAGGAATTAATAAGGAAATTGTAACGAAGCGTCTATCGATTTAGAAATAACAGATAAAATCAAGTATGGATTATACGAAGAGAATTATACAGAAGTCACCATTATTTTTCAAGTAAATAAATAAACATTTCTATTTTCCAAAATTGTCAACATTCAGGAAGTTTGATAAAATTCTCCACGACAGAGTCACGTTCGATGAACTAACGGATAAAAGGTTATCCTTTGCGTCAGAATGCTTCTAAATCTTTGATTGCCACGAATTAATTAATTACGCCGAATATAGGCCTACCTCAGGTACGCGTTATAATTAATCGCTCGAGTAAAGTCGCGAATTCCATTCTATTTTTCTTATTATTTTCATTCGCTTTCTCTCTCTCTTACCCTCTTCTTTTTTTCTTGTTCTTCTTTACACACGCACTCCCTAAACATTACCTTATGCACCTGCCTGCGTGCTTGGTATAACTCTAGTTAAGTGAACAATTACACAAATAGATTAGATCTTAATTTAGACGATTAGAACTACTGTGTCGCTATGTGGGTTGCGTTTAACGTAGCTAATATTTTCACTGGACGGTGAATTAAATAAAGGCTCCCGTGATCTCATCGAACCACGAGAATCGATCGTGTGGGCAATGATAAAATAATTCTACATCATTGCAGAATACTTTTCGAAATAACTTTTCAAACATACAAAATATATAGTCTGTCCATGAACAAAGTCTATCTTCCACGAGCCACCTGCCCATGAGCTGTCAATGTAAACGAATCATCTGAACTTCGTCGAGAATCTTGTGGATTGACTCTTATTTTGATTTATTGACAAACTCTGATTCACTATTATTATCATATAGAAGCATAAATGTATACAAGCATGCATAAGCCCCCATCTATCGTATTTCAAAATGTCAAGAATAATACGAGAACAGTTTTCTAGTCGAACGGTGTAAATAATCGGCCATAATAAATACCTCTGTTGGTCATGTATAATTGTGAGGCAATTTGTACTATCCGTGCACGAGTCTTGATAATTAGTAATGTAAATAATTTAGTGTATTGAATAATTTCTACTGTTATTATTATTATTACTATTACTAGCAGTATATTAATTGTAATTATTATTTACTTTCCTCGTTTACTTAACGTTTACGTTGAACCTTTCGTTAGTGATATGACGTTCCTGTGCTTTCTCTTTTTATTCGTCGCTTCTTCGTTATCTTTCTCGTGTTTCTTTGACAAAGTTCCAAATGTGTTCGACAGAGACTCTGACAGTAGCTTTTAGCGTATAGAATCTACGTGCACTGTGTCAGCTCGATTAAATTCATTTGATTTTTATAGAAATATTACATCACGCCATAAAATCCTTTGTCTCGAACTCGTGTTGCGTCGAGGTGACTGCTTCGTGTAATTAATTTATTATAGAAAAAAGTGTTTAATCAATTTTAAATTCTAATTAACCCAAGAGTGAAGCTCTACTTTTTTGTACAAGTGCACACGTGGCATAATGTCAAGGTAACGAGATTTTCTTTCTTTGACCTTTTCTTCGTTTAACGTGATAACTTAGAAGGTAAAGTTCCCATCGACCTGCAGAGTGGATTTCATTAATTTTTAGCAAATTGATTTGTTGTTTTAAGAGTTGTCTTTCATATTCTGTCGAGATGTGTAAATTCCAGTGACGTTATACATCGCTCACGAATAAACGTTCATTACATTAGTTATCACGAAACTGTCTGTTGTAAAATCTGTTGAAATATCGAATCAGCATCCGCGTGCATCGCTTATCACTTATTTTATTATGATTATTGTGTTACGGTTATCGCGACAAACCGAAATCTGTGAGAAGTAAAATATTTGTGAATAATAAAGTGGTTTTTATACATAGACCCTCTTGTAGTGATTGAATCGTTTCAGGGGAAGGTATATATCAAGTAAGACGCTTTGCCAGACGTTCTAATAGATTACAATAATTTATTGCTTAACCGTAAGTCGTTAACAGTATTTTTACAACTTTACATTATGTATATGCGTATGTATGCCATTGTACATGCGTTTATATACGTATAGTAACAGAGGCCAGGCACCAAACAATTATAAAACCACGGTACATTGGATTTTCAAAGGTCCCGCGTATCATGACTGGGCCCTTTTTTTTATACTTGGCTCGAAGAAAAAAAAAGTCTTACTCAACAGGGGACGAGCGAAGTACGTAGTGTCATAGATTCATTTAAATTCACGAGATCCATAAATGAACTTTTAATTACGTTCGTTAATCTTCGAGATAAAATTTTTTTCTCTCGAAGAAATACGTCGGGTTTTGTCACATTTCAATCGTCAGCAGTGTCTATCAATGTCCTTTGTGTCCCTTATCATTATATACATATTAATACAATTCGAACGGTCGTGGAAACCCGACGGAATAGCTACAATGGCTAACAGAGAAATGTACAACATTTATACGAGGATGCATACATGGACAATATAATTCGTTTGTAATAATTCTCGCTCTCTCTCGTTTCGGGCGAGTCGGTGTAACGTGTATTGCGTTTGTGTAATGGTTGCTCAGTGTAACAACAATAGTATCCATTTAATGAAGGACAGCGCATTATCAATAGATTATCTGTGGATCGATCCGTACCGATGAGTTGTCGTCAGTCGTGTAACCGATATTCTTGACCTCTTGGTCTTGAAGTTCAACGGGATTTAATCCGGTGGAAACACAGAACCTTTACCAAATCCAATTTCAGACTGGTGGCAGTGATATCTTAAGGGAGCTCAGATTAAAGAGAATTCCGATAAGAGTCCGAGATGATTACGTGTCCTCGGGAATTGAATATTGAGCCAAAAAAAAGATAAAAATTTTGGGGAAGAAAGAAAGTCCAACAACGATAATACAAATTTTTTTCGGTCTTATGAGATCCTAATTAGTTAATAGAGGTGGAAAGAATCACTCCACATTTTTGTTCTTATTTGCATCCATTTGAACGTTAGGATTTTCAGAGGGATGATAATTTATCGACAATTCTGTTGCTTTAAACCGAACTAACTTGCACGGAAGACGCGAGGGGCTCAGACTCGTTGTGCGTTCTCAAAGTAATAGAAGTATCCAGGTTGCCGTCGTTGGTCTCAGCGGTGAGAGCAAGTCTCTCGCCTTCTAGGAGTGCCGTGTTGGAGTCCACCACAACGGAATTCGAATCGACGACAGTCTTTTTCCTGGCGCCGTTGATTCCTGCAGCACTGTTAGTACTGACGCCGTCTATGAGCTCCAGCGCCACCGACGCCGACGTTGCCGATGATGGCTGATCACTGTTCAGCATGGATCGACTACCTTTGATGTTCTCCTTCGAAGAAGCTTGCGAACCTGCTTTCTTTTCTTTATCACCGGGCGTGACGTATCCATTCTTCGCGGACTTACTTTCCTTTTCCTTAGGCTTCTTACCCAACCCCGGAAAGTTTCCTATCTTCGACGTCGCCTTAGGATCCTTTGCTTGACGCACCGATCCTGCTCGACTTGGATCCGCAGATTCCTGTTCTTCTGTTATGGATACGAGGTTACCTTTGCCTTCCCCTGTCGCGTCTTCCTTCGCCACTTGGATGGGAATATCATCTGGACAAACGAGAAAAGAAAGTATGTAAAATTGTATCAGGACAGTTGGTAATGTTGCTCTCTGACTATGTGATATGTAGATTATCTATTGGATATTGCATTGAGCTTAAGAGTACTTGGACTGCGGTGCATCCGACAAGAGTGCGGTGCATCCGGCCAGTGCATTCAGCTTGTCGAGCTTTCCTGATCGAAGTGCAGCTTGCACGTGCGTTTCGTGACCCTGGGAGCATCTGTAAGGAAGCTTTTAAAATAGAATATGCTAGGCGCAGGCGATCTCTGTAAATGCCGTGTTGCAGCCAAGTACTATTGCGAGATGAGCGAGCGAGGTAGCAGTGTGGTCCAGCGGAGCAGCTAGTAGAGATAGCTAGTCCAATTTTGTCTAAGTTTTTATGGATTCGTGATTTATAGTGATTCGAGTATAGTTCGAGCTATCGTCACGGTACCATATGCTGGGTAGAGTAGAACTACCGCACAAGCTGACTGGCCTGACCGCATAGGAATCGTTTCCGTCAACAGTGAGGATCTCGCCGAGAGCCTGTTCCTCCAGGACGCGAAAGAGACGCGCACCAGTACTCGTTTTCGATTCTGCTACAGTATTCGACTTTGGAGATTGACTCCTGGTATCCTGATCCTTTTTCTCCTTGGATCTCTTAGGAGATGATTTTGCTGGCGAGGCCTGGTTTTGGATCTGACTTGATACGCTTTCGCGCCTAGAATTGTCTCTGGAGGAATTGGAACTGGCCTTACTGGCACGTCCAGGATCTTCTTCCTCCAGGGAATTCTGACGGGAGTGTCGCCAGGGCCAGGCCCGCTGCTGTTTCGAAGGCGTTGGGGTAGGTGTTGATGACGTCTGTTGTTGTGGCTGTTGTTGCTGTTGCTGGTAGGGAGAGCTTTTTGACTCGTTCGTGGGAAACATATTTGCGTCCAGGTCGTCTAGTGACAGACACCGGTCAACCCACAGAAATTACTTAATAGTATTTAGAATCGTTAACGTAGGAGGAGTACATTAATAAATTTAACATTAGCTATTAACTAGCACTAATAGATCAACAGAACTAATTAAATATAATGTTAGTACTGAACGATGTTGGAAATTTCGCATTATATTGTCCAAATTCCAACGTTGCCCAAGGAGAAATGAATTATGCATCATTATCCTTTACTGGTTATTATCTGGCGTACTCAC
Source organism: Trachelus iudaicus (assembly GCA_030142595.1). Classification (NCBI taxonomy): domain Eukaryota; kingdom Metazoa; phylum Arthropoda; class Insecta; order Hymenoptera; family Cephidae; genus Trachelus; species Trachelus iudaicus. The sequence continues at coordinate 680,214 of JARQTH010000475.1, read as the reverse complement.
CTGGTAATTTCTTCGTGCGGAAAGAGGCATTCGTTATCATTGACTTGGACACCGTCACCGTCGCCGTAGCTGGAGATAAGGCGACACTAATTCCCATAGGTACGTCACCTGGCGGTTGACCTAAAATACATAATACTAACTACATAAGATGTTCAAAAATTTTATGTTAAAGTTAAATATACCAGGAGAATTACCAGAAGAACTAGAGCTGCTAGAATTTCTAATAGCATTTGTAACTAGCATAACATCAGGATATCCTTCGTAGCACGCTCTTGTGTGAATATCATCCACTGCCTGGTTGGCTATGTACCAGCATTCGTTGTACCTTTAAGGTGAAATTAGTTTAATAACTTTCAATAAGCTAATAAGTATAATATTATAATTATATGTAAAAGTGCATACATAGCAAAATAAATAGCATGAAGAAACTCCAGAAGAAATTGTGTGGAGACTGGAATGCGTGGTAACAGTCTTGGTACGAAGCTAGATTCACTGCCATAGGAGGATCGTTGATGATGGCCTGGTTTCATAAATCCTTGCGTCACAAGCCTATGATAAAACATATAATTATGTTAAGCAAAGTACACGTAATTGTAGATTATTTGATGATCTTTAACCTGCTCCGCCTAGGTTCTATTTTACTTGTCATTCGCATGGAGTAAAATATGTTATGCCTTCGAGATTTAATTGACGCTTAATTTTGTAATATGTGAAGGTACTCACTTGGTTGCAACTTTACATAGTTGCTCCAAGGCAGACTTATCCATGTAGCCAAGCTGTTGATTGTACACAAATAAAAGAGCAGTCATGACTTTCAAACGATTCTGGGCATTCAAAGTTTCAACTTGTTGTAATGGTCCCCAACTGACAAGCTTCGTGTTGCACTCTTCAAAACGACGAACTGCACTCTCTGTGAGAGATGCTGGAGCTAATGTCATTGGCTGAAAGTTACAGAATATAAATATGTCATGTTTTCAAGATATTAATTTTATCTTGACAGGGCTACCTCATGATATATTGAAGGCATAGCCAAAGATGGTAATCTAAAGGACACAGATGTAGGATTACCAGATTTATCTACTACTTCCAAATTGTATAGGCCTATCAAAAGCGTTTCCACAGTTCTGCAACCCTGGAACCAGCAGATATCTATTAGATGAAATCAACATATTTATGTAATATTTAAGTTTACCTTGATATCACCATGAGCAACAGAGTTCAAATAAATATAGATGAGAGTAGGGAGAAACTGTAATGTAAACCTCTGTAATTCAATCTCTCTGGACCGGTAAAACCCAAATAATTGATTGCAAACTGTATCAACAAGCTAAAAACATAGAAAAACATATTTCAGACTCAAACAAGCATTCTGGATATTATGATATATATGATTATCTCTATACCTGGCTATATTTACTGCGTTCCTCTAACAGAACATACAGCGCCCTAATGATCTCATTGTCTTGCGTGACACTGCTGGCCAATGTATGCAACTCTGTTGCAGAAAGATCTGCACAGTCTGCAAGCCACTCATTGACTAGACTTTCTGTCATAGTGGTTTCTTTTTCAGTCAATTTATTGACATCAGTGTCTTCTTTAGACACAATCTCTGCTCTCTCAGCTGACACTGGGATATACCCAAGACCATTAGAACTTGCAAGAGGGAACTTACTTCTCTTTCAAAATCAACACAGCCAGAGTTACACAACACATATCTGATTTCTAATTCATTTTAAAATATATTACTTGTACCTCCTGTCATTCCTTGTGGATCCGACTGTCATTAAGCACAGACATCGCCTTATTATCAATGACACTGATCATCGGTAAAACTCAAGCACAGCTGACTGTCCAACCGAATTGAACCGAATACTCCCCTATCGATGTGTCGACCCTGGTCGACACCGAATGTGGTGACCACGAAGTAAGAACTGGAAGTAGATCATTCGAGATAGGAAACTCGTGCAAGAATAATGAGAAATTTAAAATCATTTCATTTTATAAGAGATTATGAAAAGATGAAATGGATTATTCTAGTATTTTAATAAATGAAAGACGTCATTAATTCAAACTTGTGGAATTCATTAATGTGGAATTGAAAGAGCGAGGTAGAACGTTGTTAGGCTAATTTTGTGGAGCTTTTGTTAAACAAAATATATTTTTGAACGCAGCTTTTCTTAAGATTCTGTGTTCAATGACTCTTCTAGCCACTGTGCAATTCTCTTCTGCTTTTAAGTTGTGACAGGGAGGAACTTCGCCAAGGCGAATTGCTATTATGCAATATCAAACTCAAAATATCTACCGAAGTTTATGAAAAATGTAAGCTGTTTCCCTCGAAATTTACTAATTATGTCAGTTTCACTTAGGCTCTTTCAAACAAATATTTAGTCATGGAGGTTATGCGTAAGCTTTTGAGAGATTATTTCTTTCAGGATGCAAGGGAACGGCTGTTGAAGTCATTAGTTATATTTCAGTAACATGTTATTTATTTTACACTCTTCGAGGATTTGTCGTCACGTACCATGTCTCTCAGTATTCAAATTATTGACTGTCAAGGTATGTATTTCTGAGAGTTTGATATTTTTACACCTGCCACACCATGCTTGATCATATAATACACGTGATAATCTTAATTAGCAATTCTGTCATTGACCATGACTGAAATGTCATTAAATTCATACATAAAGATTTGTAATGAACATTTAATGTTTCATCAGTACGCAGCGAGTGGAGCAAGAGCTGTTCCAAAAGCTGTACAACTTCAAGAGCAACCTTACTTAAGTGTGTCGGAAAAAAGCGGATTAGAAACATTCGTTGTAAATCCAACAGTAATGATACCTTCCAAGGAAATTGTAGAAAAGTCAAAGATAATAGAGAATGCTAAAAGAAGGAAGGAAACCAAAGAAATTGCTCCAGAGCCAGAATGGAAACAAATGGAAGTTGAAACCACCAAGCTTCACAAGCATTGTTTGATGTTGTCTAAAATCAGATTGACCTGTATGTATATTATATTTTAATGTATCAAGCATAAGAAATATTTTTACAGTTATTAATCTTTTTACAGCTCTGGTAGTTATTACTACAATGGGTGGATATGCTCTGGCACCAGCCCCATTCGATCCATATACATTTGTAATGTGTTCACTAGGTACTGGATTAGTATCGGCCACAGCCAATTCCATTAATCAGTTCTTCGAAGTTCCTTTCGATGCGCAAATGTCTCGTACAAAGAATCGAGTATTAGTCCGTGGTCATCTTACGTAAGATAAAGAGTTCTAAATTAAATTCTGATTGATGTTGCTACGAATAGAATTAAATTTTAAGGTTTTTAAAGTAAATTGGTAAATCAACATTCACAGACCAGTCCACGCTGTGGCTTTTGCAGCAATATCTGGGGTAGCTGGTCTCTCCACACTTTACTTTGAAGTAAATGGTTTAACAGCAGCTCTCGGAGCTGCAAATTTAATACTCTACACGTTAATTTACACACCAATGAAACGAGTCAGTATTTTAAATACTTGGGTTGGTTCTGTAGGTAATTACACACTCACTACATCACTCTTCTCCAAGAATTTATGTAATGTATATTATTATCTTAAATTTACTTCATTTTCAGTGGGAGCAATACCTCCACTAATGGGCTGGGCTGGTTGTGCCGGAAGCATTGCTGATCCAGGTGCCTGGATAATGTCAGGAATGCTGTATGCCTGGCAATTTCCACACTTCAATGCTTTATCGTGGAATCTTCGACCTGACTACTCAAGAGCTGGTTACCGCATGATGGCTGTTACCAATCCTGGACTATGTCGAAGAACAGCACTTCGTTACACTGCTGTATTAATGGGCTTGTCCTATTTAGCTCCAGTGTTGGATGTAACAAATTGGTGGTTTGCAGTAGCTTCTACGCCATTAAATGCTTACTTCCTATACCTGGGTAAATTATCATTCATTTTAATAATATATATTATACGTACAATAAATTCCTCTATTAATCTCAAGAATTCGTTTCTTTTCAGCATGGCAATTTAATAAGCAATCAGATAGCGCTACCTCTCGGAAACTCTTTCGGTTCTCTCTGGTTCATTTACCAGCTCTAATGTTAATGTTACTGTTCAGTAAAAAATATTGGAGCACAGCAGAAAAAGATAAGCCACTTCCCGATCGAAAAGATAATTCAGTGCTAAATCTATTCCCTCATATCCAGAACAGCTAGCTAGTATTCAAGAGTCAATTCGAAACTGATATTGAAATGCTGTCTTGTTCGACTGTCGTTATGTCGCTCCTTACATCTTAAGCGATAGTAGAAATGGTTGGCATCATCATTTCAGCCGGTTAGACAATTAGTTAAATGACTTTGTAAAATATCTTACTTGTACATAAACAAAAAAATACTTTGGAATTAAATATTGTAGTTATACATTAATCGATCCTATCTCTACATACTAGATGTAAGAAAGATACAACAGCCGATTCATCTTATATACATATTTTATTTGAATCATTTTATACTACTATCATTGTCATATCACTTCTTTATTGTCATCTCTTTGCGCAGCAAACTCAATTGCCATTTGACGTCTTGTCTTCGTAAGATTTCTATGTCCAGGACAGTCCAGATTTTCCTTGAAGCATTTATTTCTACAGCACTGCCGGCAAAGCTTGTATTCGCATTTAAATCCCTGAAAAATTATTGAAAAAATCTGTATCATAAATACAAAATAGAAAAACGAAAACAATGTTTTATACTGACCAATGGATTTGGACAAGCAGTACAAAGATCAGATCTACGTTTCATAGATAAGATTCTATTTGGTCTGCGAGCAATTCGTCTAAGTTTTTTAAGACGTTTATGGGAAACTTCGTTCCCTTCTTCATCTTGAAATTTTCTTTTATCTTCCCCATTGGATTCCTAAATGATAAAAATCATGGATAACTACGATTCAATCTATTAATTCAAATTCAAGAATAAGAGACGTTTACCAGCTCCATTCTTTTGGCTTCTACTTTATTCAAGTGTTCCTGAGGTGAGTCCCTGACGTAAGGCTGACACAACCATGGTGGCAGAGTAAGATTGTAATCCAAAGATGATTCCACTTGGTCATCATCATTTCGTTCCCTCCAAGGAAGTCGACCCTCGTGATATGGTAAATAACGATTCTTAAGCGCCTGGACAACATGCCTGAAGGACTCCATTGTAGAATTTCTGGCCAGGATTGCCCTCTCCTCTTGGTTCTCTGCTAAACAAAGTCTACTCTTCGGTTAGAAGCAAGCTCAAGTAAGCTGAAGTTCACTAGTGTGGATAAACGTACGTGTGTTGGAAGAGTTTAAAAAGATGTCCACGTATGTAAGAAGAAGGTGCCGGATGACGTTCCACCAAGTCCAAATATTCCTCCGCTGGTTCCCAACTAGGAGGATATCTTCCCTCAAAGAGAAATGGATTGTAAAGATTTCCTTCGGCAGTCATCACACCCTGCACTCCAGTCTCCTGGATACAGTGTTCTATGTCTTGAACGCACTGAATATTCCCGTTGGCAAATACCGGAATTCTGACAGCTTCCCTGAAGAAATCATATCTTGTAGACTCCAGGAGTAAATCAACGAAATTATTGTACTCTTGCAATTAAAAGATAATGACCTGACAGCACGAATATGTTTCCAGGATGCCAAACCTGTAAGAGGTCCTTTCTGCTCTCGTGTTCTACCATGAACTGTCAAAAGAGATGCTCCTGCATTCTGGAGCATCAATGCGTATCGGACTGTCTTATCAATTTCCGGAAATACTCTAAGCTTACATGTCAAGGGTATTTTCAGTTTTCCGCTCAAGGTGGAAACTGAAAAAATCCTTATATTAAAATCTTATTCAAATCTACACTAAAGTACCCTAATATACCTATTCGTCGAAGAAGATCCCAGTCGTCCTGTAAAAAAGCACCATAATGTCCTCTCTTTGCAATAGCCTGAGGGCATCCAATATTGATATCGATAGCATCACAATGTCCTTCAGCTAGTAAGGCAGCTTCCAATAGAATATCAGGATCATTCCCACAAAACTGAAATAGGTCAGGTTAAATTTTAATTTACTGAATTACAACTATTAATCAACGCAACGAATATTCATTAACCTGAACTACAAGGGGACGATCCTCTGGAGTACTGATTAAGGCCTCCTTCCGGTATTTTGGATCCCGACAAAAAACCGACGAATGGAGCATCGGTGTATAACAAAGCTGTGCTCCGTGTCTACGACATAAAAGTCTCCAAGGTAATTCGCTGGCGTCGACCATAGGGGCGACGATGAACTTCGCTGAGTTTAAGATGTCTTTCCATATATCAATATTCTTCATTGGCGGACTTCCGGGATCCTCGGAATTCTGGTTATCGACTTCGACACTCATTGCCTGAGAAAATAACAATAATTTATAATGATAGGCACCCCTTATAATAGTCTTGCGTGGCTTCTCGAAAGACCAGGACAACCAAATTGAATAGATACGGTTGCGTGAAAAGGAAGTAATGTCTCACCCTGGCACAGACTGGTAGTGCCGAAGGTACCTGGATGAACTTAAATTTATGGAAAAGAAATACAAGTGAATTAAGGCAACAAGAATAAGTAGTAAAGACAATAAGGATTTTTTCAACCGAGAATTCTATTTATTTTTTTCGCAAATGAATACAAGATTTTGTATATAGAAAAATTCTGTGAAATATATATATAATGTATCGTATGTATATAATATAAGTGTGCCTGTGTCACGATGCTGTGGCATTAACGTATAAACTTTGCGTCCTAGTGCACCAACAATGCACAAGGCGAAAAATAACGGACGGGATTATCAATATTTAATAAATACATCAAATGCGACTAGAGTACCGCAGTTTCACTCTGTATACAAATTTCCAGAGAGTCTCAATTCGATTTTCATATTAAACCTCAGCAAAATACATTTCCTGTAAGAGCTTCAGGTCACAGCCGTACCAGCACTCTGGCTACGTGCATTATCCGTCGATTCGGTAATACACGGTGGAAATGCAAAGTGATTATTTATCTGGGGCGGTGACCTCGGCGAAGCAGGTTTAGAGAGTTCAGATTCTGGGATCGGCGAGAGTTGGGCGGATTGCGTAATGTGAGCACCAATCTTGAATCTTGGTCTCTTGTGGAAGCTGCCTCTACGTACACGAAGAGGTTGTCCACGTTTGGTACCAGCTAAAGGTATTGTCAAGGACATAGCCGAGGGAGTTCCCACATGTTTGCGATGCCTGGTTGGTAGAGTCAAAGGTGGAAGCTTAACTGGTGGCCTCGTCTGAACCAAAGATTCTTCTCTGGTAGGGGACGGAGTCATAGAGATGCAGCGCACAGGATCTTCTTTCTCCTTGGGATCTTCATTGGGACTGCTTAATGGATTGACACGATTTTTACGTGTATTCCGACCAGGGTCAGAATTTAGAGACGATCTATGCCTAGCGTTTTTCCTTAATTTCATACGTAGAAACGTCCTGATGCGTCTCATCGCGTTGCAACGAGATGACTTAGTCTTGACCCTGTCATTCTCATCTAGGCGTTTCCTTGACTGGCGATCACCGGTATTGGTAGAGTTGCTGGAGCCACTGATGATAGAGAAACAACAGGATACAGGAGATGGTGTGGACGGTTTAAATTCTATACGTGGCTGCGGGCTGCGCACTGGCTCCTCTAGGATTGATGTTCTGGATGAGAGCTCGATGGAGGTCTCACTAGCACGACTCTCGTATGAAAAATATAAGTGGAAGTTCCTACGCTCTTTTATTATGTCATTAGAATCTGTGGAACTTTGATGCGTAGAGCAGACATAAATGTTCCTTGTTTCAGTCTCAGGGCAGCGCTCTGGTGCAGACTTGCAAAAATGATACTGGACCGGTAAGTCTGTATTATCCTTACAGAACGAAGAACACGTGATAGGTGTGGAGGAAGCTGTATTTGCATTTAAAGCATTGACTGCATTTCTCTCACTTTTACTGCGTACATATTCATACGTAGTAAGGCCTAGGCAAGCAATATATCCATGAAAAAAGCACAGATGTATAAGCAGTACTGCTGCAATAGCAGACAAGATTCCAACAACAGATATGACTACCAGCGAACCAGGTCCAGCAGGTGGTACTGGCAGAGTAACATTGTCCATGGTAATGTTGTACAATTCCTTGTAACTCACATGTATCACAAGCTCAGCAAGGGAGATGCAGAGTACAATAAAGGATGCAATAATTGCTGAAACTAGACAGCCAATGAAGGCTAAATAATTTCTCCCCCCAATGCAGTTATTCAACCACTTGCAATGATGATCAAATTTTGTAACGCACTTGTTGCACACACTGCAATGCTTGGTGCGTTTCTCAGTGGCAGTAATGTTGCACAAATGACAACGACCGTTCTCAATGACGTGAAGATGCTTGGTACGATCAAATTCTGGAACCACTTGGGCACGAGGCCGAGCCCGCACTCTGGGATCTGCTGGATCCAATAGGAGAGCGAAGAGATGTGTTATCACATGGAGAACCAGAGCAGCTATGATCACTGGGAGAAGATGAGTCCGTAGTGGAAATGGCAGTCGTGGTAGGATCACCAGAAAAGTTCCTGCAGCTACTCCAGCTAGGACCAGCCAACCAAAAACCTGCTGCGGATGCAACGGCAACTGCAAACCATGCACTCGACGAAACCGTCTTTGCTCCGGAGGTGCAAAGGCGTCCTGAAGCGAGCAGCAGCGCGAGAGCCGAACCGGTGTGTTTCGCATGCCTGGACACGACACTTGACATTGCGTCCAGGAAGCCGACACTCCGGGTTATCATTGAGCTAATTCGGCGAGATTGAGGTCATGGCGTGTGCGTGGAGAAACATCGCGGCACTAAATGCGTTTGCTGAATGCTAGACTTCGAATATACATGCGATCTCCACGCCCTGCACCCTGAAAATCGATAGTGGCATGGCAACGCGACCCTGCCATCAGTACTGGACATGCGGCAAAAATTCCACTCTCCTTCTACGCTATCTAGCGCCCTTTTTCTTTTTCTTTTTTATCTATTTAACACTAGCTGAAATTGTGTTCCTGGATGTACGAATTGCTATATACTACAAAACTTTTGATCATCATCAAAATCTGCATTTTTTAAAGAATAAAATGTGATTAAAAGTGAGATTTTCAAATTCTTAGTTATCCACAAGATGGCTGTAAGAATATATTCCTCGTCGAACTATGCAACCTGTCTAACTGATCCAAGACTTTGAACTATATATTTTCGTGCAAAAGTATATGCTCCGAATTTAGCAGACGTACATTTCATGCCTAAGTTCCAAATTTTCGAATGCTTTATAATATTAAAGAAATATCTATGAAAGTACATACCTCCTTGTGCTGTAAAATTTGTAGGTTAGACAAAAGCACTACAGATTATAATAACAGGAACTTTGCAGTGACAACAGAGCTAGGATTATACAATATCAGAAAGGAAGCTCTGTTACGATAAAATCAATTTTCATGCTTAATCGGCAATAATGAAAAACAGAGTTGTTACCTACCGCCGCCGTTGTCGTTTATCACGCAACAAAAATGTATAAAGAATAACTCCTGATTCATTTACGCTTAAGAAATATTAATTTTTCTTTGCAAATCATTCACTTTTTGTTAATGAATAATATACAGAAGTGCATATTTATCAGATACTCATGAAAAATAAGCATTTAGCATACAGAGAATATCCAATGATGGTAAGATCTATTTATACGTTCCTTGAATGGTCTTACGATTTTCCTAACAGACGGCGATGATATCATTCCGTCAAACTCCACAGCATCAAATAATCATGGAATTAATAGCACAAAACTTCGTGCCACGTAATTTTACTGTTTGAAAGTCTGTCGACTAATTCTCGTTGGTTATTATTCTTCATGCATACGATTAGAACGAGTTAGTTCGTCGCACATTACAATGGGATCCTCCCACAGCGTAGAAATACCCGGAGGCGGTACCGAAGGTTACCATGTACTTCGAGTGAGTACTGCTGTCAAACCTGCTAACCTATTTTATCTTCTCTGAAACATTAATAGTTCTACAGATAAGAATATTTAATCAAATTCAATGGCACTTAGGTCCAAGATGGATCACCAGGGCAAAAGGCTGGTCTTGAGGCTTTCTTCGATTTTATTGTGGCTATTGGAAATGTCCGTCTGGTAAGACTACCTCTGGTGATTTTAAGAGTTCCATTACGTTAAGCTGATATTGAATATGGAAACTTATATGTAAAATAATTTGTGCTGCTTTATAGTGTAATGTATGTTTATTAAGGATCAGGATAATGACACTTTGAAAGAGCTTTTAAAGGCTGGCGTGGATAAGGACCTGCAAATTACTGTGTACAATAGTAAAACTCAGTCTGTTCGACAGACTGTAATTGTACCTAGCATGACCTGGGGTGGGCAGGGTCTGCTTGGTGTAAGCATACGTTTCTGTTCATTTGAAGGAGCCAACGAAAATGTCTGGCATGTTCTGGTATGTATCTTCATTTTCCTGTTTTTAAGATTTTTTTTAACACCTGAAGGACTATAGAAATAATATTTTATATTGCAGGAAGTACATCCTTCTTCACCGGCTGAACTGGCTGGACTAAGATCTTTTACTGATTATATCATTAGTACAGATTCAGTTTTACACGAAAGTGAAGATCTTTTTACTCTAATTGAAACTCATGAGTCTCGACCATTAAAGCTCTATGTCTATAATACGAACGATGATTCATGTAGGGAAGTCACTATTACCCCAAATAACACCTGGGGTGGAGAAGGAAGGTACGCCTTTATTCCTTTATAATACTCGTGTGACTCTAATCGAAGAAATTATATTGCAGTTTGGGCTGTGGAATAGGCTATGGTTATCTGCATAGAATACCTATCAGGAGTATTCCAGAGGCTAAGCCAAACAGCTACCTGGTACACTTTTATTCACTATAACTATTTATCAAATTTGCATCAATGCCTAAATTTAATTTTTTACAGGGCAATGCTAAGACCATCACCACACAAGCACAACCTGCAACCAGTACTGGAAGTAATCTAGTAACGAATGTACCAACTGGATATTCCATGCCCCCAAGTTATGTTTCAGTAGCTGTTGCGGAATCCACGGCTAAGGATAGTATTATAACTACAGCACCACAGAATATTCAGTCTCCAGTTCCAGCTCCAATACCTATTTCAATTGTTACTACCAATGCAGTGCCTCAATTGGATCCAGCGATAGCTGGAGCATTACCAACTACAAATTCAGCAACTCATCTATTTTCTGCACAATCCAACATTAATTTCCCTCATGGTAAGACATTTGAATATTGCTACGCAAAGCCCTCTAATGTTCCTCATAAAGGCATTACTTAAAAATAGACTTAATGTGTTTTGCTACTGAGTTACAAGGATTAGGATTTCAATTTCTTTTCTTTTAGCTACTAGCCAGTCTCCTGGGTATCAAAATACTCCAAACATTCCTGGTATGCCGACCAATCCACCATTACCACCATTGCCTGTGAGCGTAGCGACACTGCCTGGAGGAAATCCGGTGTCGCAGCAGAACGCATCAATCATGGGTGGCATTCCCAGGGAATATCAACCTCACGTGGTGACTACTCCAATCTCACTGCCAGGAATGCCACCTATAACAGTCAGTGCAAGTTTACCGCAGAATCCCACGTTTTATCCGACCATGCCACAGCATCAGAATTCACATGCGCCACCTCTGCATCAGTTGCCGGCAACTCCAAACACCTCTGCATCCGCGCAATAACCTCGCCTTCTACTGATTGTATTGCTATATCCCTGCCCTCTCCCTATTACCTGGGATAAGAGACTAATTTATCAACGATGTATAAATAAATTGTACATGGAATCATAAGAGTATCGCTTTTACACACCACAATGATTATAGTATTCTATTATCAGTTTAGGTAGATTTATGTATCTTTGCTTACCACGTTCAAAATGTGATCTACTACATTGATTGATATATCATTATCCTCCATAAAATTTTACTACAAAATAGTCTAATCATGTAAGTAAATGGAGTTATACAGTACATAGATGCTCAATGTTAAAAACATTAAATTATATCAGGGACACTGATTTATTTAGTATTGGTTTATTCTCAATATTTCCTAAGTTGTAGTGTTTCAACAAATGGTAAAACCAGAAACATTTTATTATACGAAAACGTACATTGCAGTGTATGTTACATAGAACTATGAGACGCATACAAAGGATAGGGCTTACACACTACATGGTAGTTTAAATAATTATCATTCAGATGATGATATCTGTATCGCCAAGTTCCTCATCGCTGGGGAGTTTCACTAAAGCAGGATCGATAAGATTTGGATCAATAACTGGTAATCCTAGCTGCTCTCGACGACGTAACTCTAGGTAAGCTTCCCGTTGTGCCCAATTGCGTAAACCAACATCAGGTTGATATGCCATGAATACAAAGCCTCCACAGAATACTACAGTAACCACCAGGAAGAACAAGGAGTGCATGCCATGCTTGTCAATGTTCTCATCCTCGTAGTCGAATCCGTAGCTCACCCAGAACTTCTTAGGAGGCTCACAGGTATTGGTAGTAGGTACGGATGTCTCATTTTTCTTTGGCGATGTGGTTATTGTTCGTACCAGATTGTTTTTACTTATGGTAATTGTGAAAGTCTTCCTCAGGGCCTCCAAACCCCGGAGACGTACCAGAGCCGACATGGTGCAAAACCTAGTTATCCGCTTATCCCTACTTAGGTTAACTCCGAAAGTTATGAAACGTCTCTAGTCTTTTCTCTCTTTTTCTCTCTCTCTCTCTCACTCTCTGCTTGTGGCTCCTCCGTAGTCAACAGTTTGTTACATTTTGTCTTCGATTTATTACACTAATGTAGATATGAAACTCATAGGATTATAAATTTAACTGAATATTCATTGTTTTGTATGTGCGACGAGGAAAAACTTACCAAGAATTGTTTCTTTCTGTCAAATGACAATAAACTTTTAGAAAGCATGTCAAGATTTTAAACGAGTGGTGATGAGTAAGCTTTGTTAAACATGATGCAAAACACTAATATATCGATTTGAAAAGCGTTATAAATAAGTTAGGGAGAATGGTGGTAAGTACGTTTTCATAAATTTAGCGATTTATGATGAGTTTATTATTGGTGGATTATTAACGAATTTCTAGGAAGCACAAGTGACTGGGAGTTTGGATTCACAATTTTGGTCAAAAGATCAATCTTGTAGAACGATGCAAATACTGTGTAAGAGGTTGATTAAAAGTATCATCCGTTTACAGGTAATGAGCTTGTCATTCTTTTATACATAGGGAAAGCAGGAACACATAAGTACAGGATGATTATGAAGGATGCAGCTGTCTCTGAAAATCTGGATCGTCTAATGACATTTATAATATCTAATCCTCTATTGCTGATTGGTTGTGTAGCAGCGTTAGTAGTCCTGGTCATACCATTGTTTATCTTCATTGTTTTTGCAATCACAACAGTCACCTTTACTTTTGCTGGGTTTATTCTTGTTGAAGGTGAAGTTTATAACAATAGCACTGTAGCTCTAACATGACTGTCATTGATAGTATAGATTTTTAAAAGTTAATTACACTGACTTTTTCAGGTATTTTGCTGATAATAGGTACTGTCATTCTATGCTGCGTACTCTTTTGCATTATATCAACAGTAACTGTTATGTTACTTTTTGTAGCATTGGCTTATTTTCTTATAAATCAAAGTCTAACAATGTTAAGAAATATTAGAATACACAAGTCTTGAGTTTTACATTTCCAAAAAAATTTTAATATTCTTTCTAATGTGTCGGAATATACACAGAATTAAAATGATTTAAACCTTTATATGTTCAAATTATCAGTATAATCTAAAATATTGTATATAATAAACTATATTTCAAATCATGTCTATGATTATGTTAATTTGATACTGAATTCTCCTTTGAACTCTGCTCCTCTAATGAAGCACATCCAGTGGATATAAAAATTTCATTCCAAAGAAGATCACAAATATGTTTTTCTCCTTCATTCAGATCGTAACAAAAAGAATGCACATAATTCTTTTTATTATTTATATCTAAGCAGTGATATAAGGAAATTATTACTAAAGCAAATTAAAACAATATAAAAAATATGGATTAATAAATAAAAAGGATACATCCTTTTACATTTTGTTTTAAAGCTGTGAAATCCCAACGAATTCCAGTTAACTCTTTGTACAACTCCAATTTTCTCCTGAAATAATATTATTTGGTAACAGGATAATGTACAAAGTAATGCTATATACAAAATTCAACATACCTTCCCTTTTCTATTGTATGTATATCTCGTAAACTAGGCTGGACTGTTTTCATTTTATTTTTCTTGGCTTCCAACATCAAATTTTCTTCAACTAAATTGCATTTTTCTATTTCCAGTTGTTTCTAAAAACAAGATGATTTACTATTAAAAAAGGCAGTTAAAATACAGTAAAAGCATAAGCTAATAAAAATCAGAAGAAAATTGCTTACAAGAAGTTCCTTCTGTTTTCTTAAATCCTCTGATTTACATTCAAGAGCTTTTTTTTCAACACTCAATTGTTGCTTCAAAACAGTGATTTTGGTGTGCAACTCATTGATATTTTGCTCTTGCTCTAAAAAGTTAGATTTCAGAAGATATTAAAGGAATGAATTGAACAAATAATTCTAGAAAAATATATACCTTTAAGATGTTGTTCTTTCTCTGTAGTTGTGTTTTCTCTCAACCCACTGTCTTGTATTAATTCCAATAATTCTGTAATATTTGGAGCAGTATACTTATTTACCCGTTTTAGTATCTCCTCCATTATGATAGACAGTTAAATTCACTTGACGCTTCAATTCAAAATTGTTTGGGTGGGAGCCGTTTTCCTGTGAAGATGCAGCGGTAGACGGAAGATCTCCCTTTATAACGCAATCGTAATCTGCAGCTGCTATAGCATCTATGGATAACTTAGAAATTTCTTTTAGCGGCAAACCAGACGCTTCTGCATAATTTGCAATTTATGATGTATTTCGGAGTAATGCACAAGTAGAGTTTGACAGCCGGTACTGGCTGATACGTAAAGCGAAAACAATAACGCAGGATTAAATTCGCACGTATAGTTAAAAGGCGTGACACGTTTATTTCTATTTACTCTATAAAAGTGTGTAGCATTAGATAAAATTACACAATTACATCATGAACTAAAGTGGAAACAGTAGCTTGAGAGGTTGTGTTCCCGAGAAATAATCATCCGCTTGTTAACCCACTTTGAATCAGTGTTAAAATAATTAACTTAGATCCAGACAGGTATTACTGAGTTATTTAAAAGATTTCTATGTAACAGTTAGTTCATATCTATTGGGCAAGTATATTTGTAACGCATGTGGTATGTCTCTGTTGTGACTTTATTTATTCAGTCATTAGTTCAAACGTCATACACATATGAATGTAGAGTATAATACTCTATTTTTATAAAAAATTTTAATTCCCGATAAGTGGAAGCCAAAATTATTGCTAATGATGCAAGAGTCATATAGATATGATAGAATTGCTGTCTTATCTTACCTATAGAATATGGATGACACATTCTTTGTAATACTTGCAGTTATAAGGTTCATTTTTTATTTTTGACATTAACTGTTTATTAACATTTTCTTATTATATAGAGTACCGATTCACAATGCCAAGTTCTTACCTCTATGCCATTAATAATGAGGGTCGTGTCTTTGGACTATCCACATCTGGTACTATGTGGCGTGAGTTTATGTACCTGGGATTGGAATTTAAACAACTTTCTGCGGTGCCACACTTTATGTGGGCAATTGGTGGTGATCGGCAAGTTTATGTACATGTTCATGGTCTAGACATTCCAATTCGCATAAAGGAAGAAACTTATGAAAACGAAGTATGACTTATGTGACATATATATGCACAGTCTATTGATGGCCAATGATTTTAATTCATTATCTTACGTTTTTTTATATCTAGAGATGGTTGCCTTTAGAAGGTTTTAGTGGAAGACTGTTACCAACAGATAGATATAATTTTTCAAATCAAGATGGAACTGTTGACCGTAGTCGTGATAAAGTCAAATTACCTTCCATGGCATGGCAATGGGAAGGTGACTGGCATATCGAAACAACATTAGATGGACAACCATTGGATCATGATGTAAATTTAAAACCATTTCTTTGGGTTCTACATTTTTTTTACAAATTTCAAAGTATCTTTATTAACATCAGGGTTGGACCTACGCCGTCGATTTTCCTGCAACGTACACGACCAAGAAACAATGGAAATCTTGCGTACGGAGACGCAAGTGGGTTCGTTACAGAAGATACAGTGCAATGAACTCTTGGTGCGCAATTGCACCACTTCATAAGGACCCTACTAAAGTAATAATTAAAAGTCCAAGTTCTAATTCATTCTGAATAATGTACCATATTATTTTTAATATCCTATAATATATTGTGCTTTTTCAGGAACCATTTATAGATGTTGCTGTAGGTGGAAATCAAATTCCTGGAGGCAACCCCGGTGGACTCGTAGTTTGGGCAGTGACGGCGCATGGCAGAGTAAATACAAAATTAATCGCTTATTCTTTACAAATATTTAGGAATAATTCGTCAACTCCAAAATCTCTTCAGATAATGTTCAGAGTTGGAGTTAGCACAACTTCTCCCGAGGGTCAACGCTGGAGTGCAATTAAGCTTGCAACAGGGTACGAAGTATGTCAAGTGAGTGTAGGATTAGCTGGCCTTGTCTGGGCTGTTCTTTTAAACGGAAAGGCTGTAGTACGAACAGGTGTAACCAGAGAAAATCCAATGGGTATGTTTGATAAGAAGCATCAGCATTGCATAAAATAAGAACTCTTAATATTATTGAACTATAATAACAATATCTTTGAATAGGTGATGAATGGGCTGAAGTAGAACCGCCTCAGAAAGATCTTCGATTGGTCCAGGTGAGTGTTGGTATGGATGCTGTATGGGCCGTTACTAATGAAGGTAGCGTATGGTTCCGGAAAGGAATTAAGGGCGAGATGAGTGGCGTTTGTGAGCAACTGGCTACTGGAACTGGATGGGTAGAAATGCTAAGTAAAATGGCTCTAGTCTCAGTAGCACCAAATGATCAAGTAAGAATCGTATAAATAGCCAAAATCTATTCTTTCCATACTTAAATAAATTTTATCCAAAGGTCTGGGCCATTGGTCACGATGATCGTTGTCTGTACTATCGGACCGGTATCACACGTTCTGAATTAACTGGAAAGAAATGGCGCCTTATCAATGCACCGTTACAATTGAGTCGTGCCAGCAGTAACGCCAGTCTCTCTTCTAGTAACCGGCATAGCATGTGCGGTACGCCACAGCAACAGCGGCACCAGAGCTGGGGTTCCCTTGTGAGTTGTTGGCATAATTTTTGTATATACAATTTCTCTTTTTTTCTATGCTATGGGAAAGGCTTATATTACAGAGAAACATTCTACATATCTGAATTATTTTTAAGAATCGACCACATAGCACCAGCGAAGGCACAGCCCTGATCAGGGACTGGGATGAACAGTCGAGATCTGCTCCCACACCGACATCCTTGAAGTTATGGCAACGTTCTGCTGATGGTACCGTTCCCAATAATCAACAGCAAACATCATTCCAGGAATCGTACCTGAATGAAGCCAAGAAACGGTCACTACTCATTGTTGATATGTAGAACGTAGACATCATTCTCAACGTGCTAATTTCATTTAACCGTTCAGGTCTGCAAATTCGATGGACATGGGAGATCTTACAGCAGCAAGCGTAGCCAATATAACAATTTCAAATGAATCCCTAGCTAAAAGTGGTGAATCAATAGTAGTACCTGGTAAAGGAATGAGCAGTACTGTCAAAGTGAATCCAGCTGCCTGGAGTCCAGTTCATTCAGTTGGTTCAATGGTTGGCGTTGAGGCTCATCCTGAAACTGATGGCAGTATTTTCGATCCTGATCTCACTGGAGATTCTGGAGTCTACGGAGAGGATGAAACCACTGCTGCTATGTATTGGGCCGAGTGCGATGTTCTCTGGTGCAAGGTCGAAGCTGGTGCTTGCTTTGTGGATATTACTTCACCACCTAAATGGTATGGTGCTCTTGAATTTTATTAAGAATATTAAATTTTACGTTAATATTACATGCAACGACTTTCAAGGATCGCTGATGGTAATGGTGCAGTTTATGGAGAATTGGCAGAACCCTGGAGGATACGAATTCTGGATGAACTCAAAAACAGATTGAAGCACCTTGACTTTGATTTATCCCAATACGAAAAGGCCATTGAAAAGTAAGTTTTTTGGATATTAAACTTTACTACTGGTTTCAGGAACTAAGGACTTTTATTACACAGATCATCCTGGGTAAAAAATGGTGATGCACGATGCAAACTAAAGGGCAGCACTGGTTATGAAGACTGTATAGTTGAATTGGAATGGATTGGTAGTGATAGTGGCTCATTGGATTCTGGTACATTGACTATTCTCAATTCAGATGGCGCTACGACTAAGGTATTGAATTTTAAAATCAGTAGACGTAAATAATTGTACTTCTATTATATTTTCCACAACAGATGCAGTTTCCTATTTCGGAGATCGTCTGCGTAGTATGCTGCAGTGAACCAGGTAGCCCTAGGTTGGCAATCCACACACCACGTCTTTCCCGCTGTAAAGTTGTGCGACTCCAATTTGCTAGTGATACTGAAATGGAGGATTGGATGGCCAATCTTACGTCAGGTAATATCTCCTTTATCCAATAAATAGGGTAATGCAAGAGTCTTTCTTCGAGACTAATTGTCTTCTTTAGTTACATGCCAGATGAACAACGTATACGGAAAACCAGGACCTAATGCCATCTGGACCACAACTGCTCTAGGCGATGTTTTCGTTTATGATCCAGCGATAGCTGAGGTTTCTATAAGATAATATATTAATAAAATTCAATCTTCTATACAAATAGCTAATTGCTATTTATAACAAATTCAGGCAAATCAATTCTTTGAAGGAGTGTACACTCAGGAACTAGATGTTGCTGGTAAGGATCTACCATTCGAGAGTATACTCCAGAATGGGTTTGGTCCAGGCAGTGCTCTTCATGCATCCATGTGTGTCCACGACGATGCTGATAGGTAAGTCAAGTCTGTCCTATCTTTTCCTGAATGATTTCAACATCAAACTCTTTTTTGCAGAATTACGTTTAACTTAGTCTGCTACACTACAACAATCCCAAAGCAAAGGAATGTACCTGAAAGTCACGACGTAGCCCTGCACTTCAATCCACGATTAAAATATGATATCATCGTCAGGAACACGTACGAGAATGGACAATGGGGCGATGAAGAACGTGCAGGTGGCAGCCCCATAAAGGCAGGCTCCGACGTCACTTTGAAAATCATTTGTGAGACTCAGGGCTACAGGATATTCATAAATGACAGTGAATTCACTTTCTACTGCCACAGGATACCTCCTCAGAACATCACACATTTAAAGATCAAAGGCCTTATCACGCTCAGCAATGTTCTATATAAATCAAAATCGGTATGTCAATAATAAATATTGAGAATAAACTAAATTATTTAATATTACACCATTATCTTTCAGGTAATCATTGAACCGATAACAATGTTTTGGCGACAGATGGGTGGACATCTTAAAAGAGTTGAGACATGTAGTTCCGGTATAACTTGGGGCATAGGTTATGATAATACAGCCTGGGTCTATACTGGCGGTTGGGGAGGTGCTTTCCTCAAAGGTAATATATCTTGTGATTGTCTCTCATGAAAAATATTTTATATATTTTTGTTTTAAATTCAGCTCTAGCAATTAACAATGGGGGTATTAACACAATGGTGGATACGCACAATTATTTTGTCTATGAAAATCAACGCTGGAATCCTGTGACCGGTTATACGTCTCATGGTTTACCCACGGATCGTTATATGTGGAGCGATGCTACTGGTCGACATAAGAGAACGCGAGAACACACGAAACTTCTGTCAATGCATTGGCACTGGGTTAGTAAATGATAAAGTATCATATTAATTACGAAAAGTAATCATAGATACTTAGATATATAATCTAAACAATAAAAGCGTAATATGATTACTAAGTAATGTTTTCAGGTTTCTGACTGGATCATAGACTTTCATACACCTGGAGGTGTTGATCGTGACGGCTGGCAATACGCTACGGACTTTCCATCGCAATATCACGGAAGAAAACAATTTACGGATTATGTAAGGCGACGAAGATGGTTCAGACGATGTGAATTAACTACTAGTGGCCCGTGGCAAGAACTTGGGAATACCAAACTGGTCGATGTTTCTCTATATGTACGTTACAATTAAGTAGATTGTAGTAATTACATTATATAAGGAGATATTTACTGTTTTGTGAATTCTTTGAGGCATCTGGAGATCCGGGAAGCGACGCTCCCGTCTATGTTTGGGCAGTAGCGGCTAATGGCGAGGCTCTATTTCGACGAGGAGTTTCTGAATCTTGTCCAATGGTAAGAAAGGGTACTCTGATTTTTAAAGAAATTATTATTTTTTTGTATCTCTTTTTAGGGAGTTTCCTGGGAACATATTCCTAGCGATCAGACTCTAGTAGGAATCTCATGCGGTCCCAATAGACAAGTATGGGCAGTTGGGAAGAATGGGTCCAGCTACTGGAGATTTGGGATAAATCCCAACAAACCAACTGGTAAACATTATCTTAATCGACGAAGTATATTTTAGGACCTTCTTGAATTAATTAAATTAACGATTTTGTATTCAATCTTACAGGTGATTTATGGCAGAATGTAGAACCACCTTCAGGAGCTCATTTAAAGCAAATCTCCGTAGGCAAGGATGTAGTATGGGCCCTGGACACAACTGGACATTTATCAGTACGCCGCGAAATTCAGGCTAATGTTTTTCCAGAAGGAACTTATTGGCAGACATTACCAGCTATGCCTAACGATCCCATCCATATCGGTCATTATTCACAACTTTCGTAATTCTCCACAAATCTGCATACTGTTATATGAAAGAAGTGCTTAATATTCTCCTAGACTCATCGGTGCTCACGGCAAAACAAGGCTTTCGGCATGTATCAGTGGGTCGGGAACCTGGACAAGTATGGGCGGTGTCGGGAGCAGGAATCATATGTCGAAGAATCGGAGTGACCGAATCAAATCCTGCAGGAAATGGCTGGGCCACTGGTATCGGGGTGAGTATCTTTTTTTCTTAATCTTCTTTAGCTGGAAGGGAACTGTAATTAATTTATTTTTATCGTACTTGCTAGGCCAACTGGCAACAAGTAAGCGTTGGCGGTCTTGTAAACAGAAGGTAATAAATTAACAACACCGATTCCTGACTGAGAACAGTATTTATATGGAATGATTGATGGCTTGCCTAACTAAATAACAAACAGAATTCGTATTTGGTGTGCCAATTTCGTCATTGCCATATCGTTGATATTAATGACCTTGGTGATGCCTTCACCTCTCATTAAGTTCTAGTCTAGAAATGAATTCTATGAACCCATCAATCATAGACATCATTTAGAAATTCGTATAAGAAAAATACTACTTATAATGCTGAAGTCACTTCCGGTATAAGGCATTATATTACGAGTGCTAGCTTTTTACTGTTATTAATTTATTTGAAGAAAATGCTAATGTCATACAATGGTTACTTTACATTACTGTGTATTTGAATTAATTATTTAAATAATCCGGAATTCGCGTGTCTATATTAATTGCAAAATAGTCATTTAATCGATCACTCAAACCAATACTCTGTGTCCCGTATGATCTTGTAAGACGTTCCAATAATATAATTGTCGTACTAGCTCTAGTTCATTCACACCATAATGGCAATTACAGTGTAGAGACGAATAAAGATTTTGTAAGTTAATAAGTCAAATGCAATCGTATTGACAGCTATGGAAAATAAAATAAGACTTGCTGTGATTTACTTAAAATATATTATTCATTTGTGTATCATAAAAATATAACAGATTCTCTTTGCAATATATACAGAATGATTTCAGCTCGTGTCTGTCTTAGGACGGCAATATAAAATAGTGAGCGAAAAGATATACAAAAGTCTGTAAATATTTTATCACTCCACTTCAAACGTGACGTTCGATCATTCGGTGTTGATTCACTGTCTATTTCCAGTTTCATGTGTTGAAAAAAAAAAAAGATTTGTAAATAGTTTGATTTGAGATTCTAAATTATTCACAGATTTTTCTCTTTTAGTTTCTTCTAACTTTTTCTTTCTGAGGCAGGCTCTGGAAGACACATGCTTATCAGGCGCACTTGCTTTTATTGTGTGTTAATTAGCAGGGCTTTCGTTATCAGCATGATTTAATCCTTGACAGGGAAGATTCTTCCAAAAATATGAATAATTCAGATTGATTGTCTAAAACTTTGTACAACTACGAAATTTGTCGCTTATCTGTTGCGTTTTCGTTTCCATTTCCATTTGGTTGCGTTGTCCCTGAACACTGTGACTTATTCCATATAAAAAGTAAATAGCAAAACCTGAAATAACTCATCTGTCTGTATTGCATTCCTCTTTTGTTTAATATCTACTACATAGAAACACATCCAGATTGCTTACCTATTATCATCCACACCACAAATCTTATCCAAGTGTACACATCTAATTGCAGCATCAGATATAGATTGATAAGGATACTAAGACAGGGTATCAGTGGTACTAGAGGAACCTAAAAGTTTACCAAGAAGAGATTAATATAGCGAGATAGTATATATATTGACATGCTATTATTTTACCTACCTTGAAGGATAAGTCTGGTTTCTGAACTGGTTGTCTTCCAATACTAGCAATTATTAGTAACATAATTAATACCAATAATGCTATAATCACACAATATATCACATTCCCAGAGAGTACTTGATCCCCTACGTAATTAATTAAGAATCCCAGGACGAAGACGATGATACCTGAAAGTTAAATAAAAATGATCTCCCCGAGAGAACCGATATTGCTCAAAGATTTTTACTTACTGTACAGCAAGATACCCCACTTAGCGACACTCCCAGAATATTCTGTCGGGTGTTTATTATTGTTTAAATTAAAGAGCAGCTTGAAGAAACTCATTGGTGTTCGTTCCACAGGAATATTCATGGACGAAGTTAACCCGTTTTTGTTAGCAGATTCATTCTTTTCATACCTATAGGGTATAATATAAGGATACGAAGTACAAGTAGAATCTCAATTAAAAGATCATTAGAACGTGAGGCTCACCTCAAGATAAGAACGGATATAGCTACAATAGTATAAGCTAAAAGTGTGCCAATGGACATCATGTCAATTAGTTGCCGAAGGTTAAAAACAAGAGTCATGATACCTGTTAAAGAAGATTAAAGACAAGACATTAATTATTCAGATTCTTCATCATAAACAACGAATACCAATTATCCATACTCACCTGTGAACAGACCGGATAACAGGGTCCCAAAAATCGGGGTCATAGTCCGCGGATGAACATTAGCCAAACATTTAAACAATACTCCATCACTGGCCATGGCATATAGAACTCTGGGTAATGGAAACATTGCACCAAGAAGACTGGTACACAGAGCAAAGATAGCTCCTATATTAACAATCCATTTGATAGCTGGCCAGCCAATTTGTTCAAAAACATATGGAAAAGGAGCATCGGCATTCTATAAGAATATGAATAATTTATATTTGAATGACTAATTATAGGTTTAATTATCACGAAACACCCACCTGATCATAATATGGCCACATCATAGTTAATACTGTGGAGATGCTGAAGTATGCTACAAAGATAACAGCAAGAGACATCACAATAGCTAATGGAATGTTACGCTGAGGATTTTTAGCTTCTTCTCCAGTTGTTGCCACGCCATCGAAGCCAACAAATCCATAGAAGCAAGTGGCAGCTCCAGCCATAACGCCGCTTATGCCAAACGGCATGAATCCTCCAACTCCAGGATTCTTTACAGTTTCCGGTATATCCTCAACGGCGATGGACCAATTTGAGGCATCAGCTGCATATGAATAAAGCATGAGAATTTATTAAACAAATGATGTCATTTTATGCATTAGCAAAACTTTGGAAACCAACTGACCTTTAATGGAACCTGCCACGATGACTATGGCGATTGTCACTAAATTGATAGTAGTGAAAATATTGTTAAGCAATGACGATTCCTTGACTCCCACGCTAAGTAAAACGGCAAGAAGTATAACCATAGCAAAAGCAAAGAAGTCTGGATACTCTGATAAGAATGAGATATCGATAGGCATTGCATCTCTAAGTGCCTTTGCCATGACATTGTTAGTCAATGCATCAATATAGTTACTTAAGCCTCTTGCCACACTGGCAGTACCTAAAATAATTGCAAGTAAGATAAACATTTTTCCAATTTGACACTCGTCATTTTTAATTTTAAGATCTTACCGATTACATACTCTAAGATTAGGTTCCAGCCTATAATGAAAGCTATGAACTCCCCGACGGTAACGTAACTGTACACATAAGCAGATCCAGCTTTTGGAACTCTGGAGGCAAATTCAGCATAGCACATTCCTTAAGAAAATATAATTTGAATTAATATACATTCCTTGATAACACAGTATGCAAACAGTGAATGGAAATATTTTGATTACCAGCAAATGCTGAAGCTATTGCAGATATCAAGAACGATAGGCAAACGGCTGGTCCAGCTGTTTCCCTGGCGACACTTCCAGCAAGAACATAAACACCTAAACCCAGGGTGGCGCCTATACCTAGTGCAGTAAGATCAAACAATCCAAGGACTCTGTTCAATTCTCCTTTGCCATTCTCATCTTCGTCAACCCGCCGCCGTGATAAGGCCATCCATAATTTAGTAGCCATTCTCAAAATCTTCTTTTCCAGTTACCTATAAATACATGACAAATTTCAATGCTGTGTTTACTCTTGGATTCTTTCAAATTACATTGAGATAATGCTCACATTGACTATTCTTATTGCACACCCATGTCTATATCCTCCATATATATTCTCTTATCTAGTAAACAGTAATGATTAACTTTCATTAGCGTGAATTTACTTCTAGCCCATTTAGATCCTAGAATAATGTCTAGAGTGGTTGTTGATAAAAGTATTAATTTTTGAAATTTCTTTTGCTCTGTCAGAACAAAGTAAAACAAATATTGAGAACGTTGTCGAGCTCTAATGTCTCCCACATAGATATATTACGTGCAAAAAATGTTTTAGAAAGTAAAGGGTCTGACGAATATAAGAAGGGTATAGTTGGCGCGCTTAGAAAGTGATATCACTTTAGGAATGTAATTGCTGACAATACCTAACGCAAGAAATAATAATGAAACATTCCATTCTACCTATAGGAATGATACGAGTGAGAGGATCCTAGATTAAAGCAAAAAATACCTGTCTTTTTTCATTTTTTATTCTTTCATAGTTACTATACTTTCTATATCTCATTTTGTCTGCACGGAACTCGGGACAGTCTATTACTGGCAATTCCTGTCCGATATCTAATCATTGTATATTCTCATTATAGCTTTTTTAGTTTAGTAGCGGAATTGTTGTGTTCTAATGGCTTTAACAAATTTATGCAATACATCACGTGCCTGCCTTCTACCGATTCGGACTGTGACCCAACGTGACCCTGGTATTTGACTATACTGTATACTACAGTGGCTCGCAATGTCAATTCTAAAGTATCTACATACAACTCATTTACCTTGTTCCATATAATATATTGCGCAACACTATGTAATCTTTTTTTCCATAGGTTCATAATATAGTATACACAATACAGTATAACCCAGAGTACATACATATACAATCCAACGCGGTTCATTGCAATCTCCTTTTACAATTACCTGTATTTAGTCAGAGGTATGCTTGTATATGCATCTTATTGAATGGTAATCGGAAACAGATACAGACTCGTTCTGAAATCCATTGGAAAGTGATTACGCGACCGAAACGTCCTTTTTAGTATGCGAATCCTGACTGCAAGAGGGAAGAACTTGTTCCTCTGCAGTTTTATCAACGAATTAAACAATGTATTCGTACGCAGGCATGCTATGGCCTATGGTCATCTCTGCGAATTTTTTATATTAATCATGCTCTACATGTAAATATATATCATGTACGCTTTAGATTACACATTAGGCAAATACGTGTAATGTATGAATAACAACTACTCGCACTGAACGTTCACTTATGCTTATAATTTCAATTTTACGCTCTTGTCCAAATTGTAAAATTATGTGTACTCCCACTGAAGGAAGACATTGATATTAATTTGAAAATGAGAGTACAATTAATGATAAGCGCGGAAATGGCATCGGAATGTATACACATATTGCGTAGGTCGAGGCTAGTATAATATAAAAATTCAACGAACACGATTTTCAACATCGTAAAACTTCCTTGACTACGTTTTCTCTATTAAAGATCGCTTGTGTTGACGTTAATTGCAATTTGCAAGTAATATAGATTGATATAAATTATTCCTAATCAACTATAGAGTCCCAGTGATGTTTACATTATCGCATTTAGAATTATAGATCAACAGATATATTAATTGTATTACTGATCATTCTATTTCCACATCGCCAAGATATATTGTTGATTATTATTCCCTGAGATTCCAGGTACTCCGTGATATTGAGAACAAAAGCTAATTATTTCCTTGGTTCACAGCATCATAAAAGCCACATAATTGCTACTTCTGGAATCCAAAGCGCGAATTCTTGCGGAGCCATAGCAGCGCAATATGTTACGCGGTAGAAAACTGAAATTTACGCACGAGGGAAAGGACATTGAGATAGTTCTATAGCTAAGCCAGTTAAATAGAATAACGGTAGAATAGTCTATCATAGTGGTTCGACAGGCTAATTAAGAATTCATTATACGTATGGTCTTATACAATAAATCAAGCACGCTCCTTATAAATTAAAGAGTCCCACGTTTAACGACATTCAGTCTCCTGGCTCTAATCAGATTATTTAACATGAGGTAGACAATGTGTACTGTCAATATTTACGAAAACAGTAATCAGTTTTATATATGATGTACTTATAATTTAGTCCACTTCAATTTAACAAATTTTTTAGCATCACGATCCAATCTCGTGCATTGTGGAATTATAAGTAAATTAAGGAGTGACGAGGAAATATCGTGAATATAAATTTTCTCGCTTTTCACTTACAATCTTAATCACTATAATTTATTTAAATATTTATTCATGTAGCTCATCACATTTACAAGTAATAGCACGAATAACTTGAGCACTAAATTACTATGAGCAAATCTGCAAAAATCGGCCGTCGGATGGCCTGAGTATCTATAAATACTTGTTAATAGTATAGAAGCAGGATTAGTTTTGACTATATATGTAGTTTGACAGGTAGAATACTAATGATTGATATGTTTACTACAATCTCTTTCAATACAGCAAGAGGAATAATCGCACTATATAAGGAAAACAGATGTCGCACTCAGACAGTGATTCCAGTCTTTTTCTCGTACAACCGTTTGTCCGATTTTCTGTTGTTGAGATGACAATACATTATCTTAGTTGTTATACGATTGAAAAATGAAGTATGAAATAAATATAGAAAAAAACTCTACGTTTTTGGTCATGACTATTCAGATCTACACTTTTTTTCTCCAATCAACCAACATGATTTAAGTTGTAGAGCAGAGATATAAAATTATAGTCTTATAATCGTTCGTGTAATGTTATTAGCAACGCGTGTAGAGCAGAAAGGGATTATTAAAAATTCACAAGTGTCTCAAGGTCATATACTTATTTAGGTAATGATGGCTATATTGGAATTGAGAAATAAGACTCACTGGATTTGTAATGAGGATGATTGCCAAATAAAATCTACTTCAGGGCAGACAGTGTTATGTTGTTGCAAAAATTGTGGAATCCTGATGTAGGTGAAAGAAGTTGTCCCGTCGCGACACGACTGTAGGTCACACGAGTAGGTCGAGAACGCCGGAACCGGTCGCGGCAAAGGTTGGCCGCGAACTAATAACGCGATATAATATCGTCGCGCTCACCTGCGCGCCTTTCTCATGTTAATAAATTTACTTGTCTCCCACCATTGGCAGAAGTGTAACTGGAAAACGCTTTGCCAAATGCGATACCCACTTTGATGAGCTCGTTATTATCTTAGAGCACCCTCGCTGTGTATTTTCCCTTGAATGTTTTAAGAGAGTAACAGTATTGGAAACTGTAACAGGAATATTTGGTCAATTGAAATATCGATATCCAAAATGGTGAAGGATAAAGAGGACAGTTCATCGATGATCAATTATAAACTTCCCTCATACATAGTTTGTCTGATCTTTATTTCTTCGATGATGATTGTGATCTATTTTCATTAGGTATTAAGTAGCTGGTAAACTATCAGCACTCTTGAGAAATGTATCAGGATTATTTGCACAGCCCGGACAAGTGTGCAAAGATTCATGGATGAAAATCTCACAGTCCACACAGAAAACATTCGTGCACTTGTCGCAGATATATACCTGAAAGTAATACGTAGATCCACAGTATATTGATGTGTTAGCAAGTTATAATGTGATGATTGGACGTACCTTTTTCTCGGTGTTAGAAAAACTTTTCTGGCATCCGAAACAAGAACTTGGTACAATAGATTCATATGCGATCTCGCGAAATGGCTTCACAGGGAATAAATAATGGTAGGAGCGTGCTAAGTGTGGGGCAGATACCAGAGTCAAGCCACAAGCTCGACATTCTACTGGCAGTTCGCAATGCTTGCTAAGACATTGAGGACATAGATAACCAGTTGACATCAATCTACTGGACTCATCTGTACTTTCGGCATGACTAAAATGCAATGAATGTCAGTAATAATAATTTTATGAAAATGATAATAAATGGCTGAGATGAAAAATATTTGCGCAATTGTGTACTTACCACATGCAAACTGTCATGGCTGCATCAGTGGTAGAATTATGAAGAGCATGGTGAGGAAATCCCATTTTGACTAAAGCTGCATCGAGTCGGGTGGTAGCTGGTGGAGGATCAATGTGTGCATTCAATTGTTCTTTGTAATGTTTATCATCGAGAACTACGCTGTGTTCTCCACCAGTAGCTGACGCAATACGTTTACAGACACACAATTCAGCAGCCAATCCAATTACACTGCAGCGTACTCCTTCAGTCTTCATAGTCTAAAACTCTATATTATTAATCCATTTTTGTTTAGAATACGTTTTAATGTATTCTTAAGCATACCTTAATTAATGGATTAATGTCACCAGGATCACAAGTAGTGAGAGATCCTATTAAAATTAGAATCTCTCTGCTGGCATGAGATGGCAATAAGCGTAGAGATTTTAGGGCCAATTCTAAGGAGTTTTGTAAGGATGGTTCACCTGTTAAAGCAGTATGTTGCAAGTTCTGCAATTCCTAAGCACAATCATTGACCATTGATAGATTAATGCAAATTTATATTCATATTATCAGTATTGTAAAAGAGAGTAAATACTTTAATGTGTTTCTTGGGATTTCCAGTTAAATCACTTATTTTTTCTGCTCGCTTGTTCCTTGTTACTATGATTCCCATTTGACTTATAGGGTTCTGATAGAAGAACTCGTCGACAAAGTCTTCCAAGAGCTGAATCATATACATATATATATATATATATTATTTAAACGTGACTTGATTTATAGAAAGATTAACATACTCCTCAATGTTTTGAATATACATACTTTTATAGAACAAAGTAAACGGGTAGGTTTTAAGTCTTGGTTCACCATGGATGCCGAGCAATCAAGAATTATAAAAAGATGACGCATCATCCCAAGTCTTGCACCACCTTTTCTTTCGGACTGTCGTTTTCTTTTTGCTTTGTGTATAATATCTGCGACAGATGCCTCGAGCATGCCATGATCGTCTTCTTTGATAGCTTCCCTAAATAACAGAATCTCTTAAGTTTCTTTTCTTTCTTGACATAGCCTATATACTGTACCATGTTTTCTCATAACCAGTCTCCCAACGATATTCCTTTTCATCTTCCTCCTCAGCCATAATGAACTTCTTTTTTGAAAGAAATCAAACTAAAACCACAATTATATAAGATAATATTTAATAAAATGTTTCTTCTGTGACAGCAATTATTTCATTCGATTTCATTCTCATTTAGTAAATCTAAGATTGATGTTGTTTATGTCCATATACGTCATTGGTCCTACCAATGGGCTAATAAAAATATCACTAAATAATCGCAATTCATATGGATCTTCAAATTATTAGATAAGGAAAAGTAATTTCTTATAACTTAATTAATATAAGCAAAAAAAAGTCTCTCGTCTACAAAGATTCTAAAATTCGGAAGTCTTTATAGATACTGAGAACGGTTATTGTACTTTTGATCTTCAATATATACTTTATATTTATAATGATGTACATCAATATGACCAATCTAAAGCAATTAAAAAATACAAATAACTTCCCGCGAAATGTTAAAAAAAATAAAAGTTAAAATATTTCATAAACATGTATAAACAACCCTTAATGTTAAAAGTACTAGTGCTTCCGGTAAACGATACGAGATATTAAAAAATCTGATATCTCGTCGTATAATTATTCACAAGCTATTGAGTTATTATCAAACATATTACCAGTTTTAGATTTAAAAAAATGAGGGCTTATAACTGCTTGTACTTAATTAAAAAAAAGAACGTAACTCAGGTATCCAAATATTATAATGAGTATAAATATATAAACTAATTAATATTCCCGGGTGTGGACATTGTAAACCCGCTGAAATCCGGTGTCTATGGCGGTAAATATAAATATCCAAGAATGAATATACTTATGAACATAACCTCCAACCCTTTTCGTTCACTAAAATATGTACTAAAAAAAGAAACTCAAAGTGCAATATTTCAGAGATAATATTTTTGCAATGCAGTAGGATTAAATCAGCAAAAAATCAAAAGAAATAAAAAATATCGTAAAAATGCAGAACGGAACGAGTGTTCCCGCGAAAAGCGCGCGTGTCGCGTGGCGATTATGCGAGTTAGGTGGCAGCACAGTTGCGAGACGCGATCACTGTTTTCGTGGCGCGTTTCAGCGCGTTTCGTGCCGCTTGTACCGAAATCCCGAAGGAGCAACCTGTATTTCGTGGAAGCCTGAAACCAGTAAGTCATTTTGCAAAGGTTAAATAGTTCGAGTCAATTCCCAAGGGCTGGACAAGTACGTTTGGAAAGTGTTCGTTAAAAAGGATAACAGGAAGTGGTCGAGGCCTCTCTGTACTCTACGCAAAGCAACGAGAGCCATCTTGACGATCATCGGCTTGCTCGTGGCGGACAGTCTACGAAAACTGCAATGGCATCCACCGGGAATGTTTGCGATTGCTAGCGACAAGCCCGTGCCCTCTAGCTGAGACGCTATCTCGTTTTTAACCGCGTACGGTACTTTTCATCGATACGAAATTAAAGTCTCTATTATCAATTGCTGAACCGACCAGGACGAGCGCGCTTTTTCACCTTGGGTGTATCATTTGAATAGAGTGCCTTCGCGAGATCTTGTCTTGCACGGTTTTTGTAGGAATATAGGTTAGTTTACGAGACGCTTTTGCGATAGTACCGTTCAATATATATGGACAATCTTGCTAGTTTCTTTATCGCGCTTAACTTGGCTGAATAATATTTATTTCGCAAATTTGGAACAATTAGTACTCTTACCGTTTTATACAAATTTGGTGTTATTGTTTGAAGATTTTACATCTTTTATGTTAATAGCTCGTTTTGGTTGGAAAAGAGATTACTTTTGTTCATGGTTGTGGATCTGTTATGTTACAGGCTATTTCAGCGGCAAACAAATTTAGCTTGAACAGGCAAGATGGAAGGAGGTGATGGCCCTTCGGCCATCAGTAACAATCCTGTTACCATCAAAGGTACATAATGATATTTTGGTGACTTTGTTTCAATATAAGTTTTTTGTATTTGTTTGTGTCTTTGCTTATTATTACTACACTGGTAAAAAGAAACAAGGTACTGGTGTAATAGTAGAGTTTAAAATTAAATGATACTATTTGTTTTCCCAATTTTAAAAATTTTCACCTATTTTATTACAGTGGCACAAGAAGAAATGGGGAAATTAGATGTCTTGGTTTGTGGGCAATGCCATTCAGTTTTCCACTTTATAGAGGAATTCCAAGAGCACCGTAGTAAGGAAGGGGCTTGCACACAAGTCTCACACTTTCGTGATAACAGCAATGTTCGTAATACCTTTCCTAGATGATCATCTTTTTACACTTGCTGAATTAATGTATGTTGTCTGGCAATACAATTATTTTCTTGTATTGCAGAATGAACAGAAGGCACAGGTTTGGGCATTTCTGTTATGGAAAGATACCCAGATTCAACAAGAGGGTTCGGATCGAGACAGCGCCAATTCCTGGAAATTGTATCAAAAGTGGTGTAAAATGGATACGCATGTTCGAGATTCCTGGATAGCAGCAGGAAAGACTATTCAAACTTTTACAAAAATCAGTAATGCCAAGATGCAAGATGCCCCGCGCCCTCAATTACAAACAAATGCTGGTGATGGTAACACTGTCGCTCCTTTCTTTCCAATCTCATACAAGCTTCATAATGTCAAATAATTATTGTGATATTGTACTTACAGCTGCAAAGCCTGTAGTAGTTCGTAAAGTCATTAGAAATGGACAACCGGAAGAAGGAAATGAGAAGAAAGATATAGCCAAGCTAGAACCAAAAATTACCAAGAGCACCGAAAGCGAGGCTGGTGGTAAAAAAGACAAGCCACGACTAAAACCAACTGTAAAACCAAAAGTAATACACCATCTTACTGTACTCAATGATCTGATCGATATATATCAATATGATGTAAACAAATTTACAGATTAAACCTGGCAAGATCGCTGGGCCTGAAGATGGTGACTCAAGCGAGGAAGAATACGTAGTCGAAAAGATTTTAGCTAAACGTTTTAATCCAAAGAAACGCTGTTCTGAATATCTACTGAAGTGGGAAGGATTTCCGCAGTTAGTACTTTCTGAAATACGAATATGCACAATGAAAATAAAAAGGAGTACAAACATGTCGATGCAATCTATGTTATAGTGAACACAATACTTGGGAACCTGCTGAAGACATGGGAACATGTAAACATCTTCTAGAAGAATTTGAGAGAAACCTGGCCAAACAAAAAGAACTAAAAGCAGCGCAGCAACAGGCCAATGCAAAATCTGCTGCTGCTGCTCGGTCCCAAGTCTCACAAAAGACAATAATAAAAGCTGAACCAGCCAAACCCGGACCAAGTACCGCCGCCCAAGCAGGGTATACTTCTTTCTTGCACTCCAATCATCAAAATTCATTCAATCAGGAACAATCACTTATAAAATAATTGATTAAATATTTCAGAAGGCCGATGCGGTCAAGCAAATCTAAGGCCATGGATCAAGTGAAACAATGGTGCGGTTCCATGAAGGACGAGGACAACGAACGTGAGTACAGGATCCATAAAATAAACAGTAGAACTTGTTTATTTAACCGAACTGTTTCTAATAATCATATTTGTAGGTAAACGAAGAATCGACTATTCCGATAGCGAATCCGAAGATGGAACTACTGGAGGTGGTAGCACCGCTGCAAAACGGGCTAAATCTGGTGACACTGGAAGCGATGATGATTGGACTGGTGAATCAGAAGATGAACGTATCATAGGTCGATCAGACGTGATCCAGAGAGCCTTCAACAGAGCCAATGCACAATCCAATGGATCTAACCGATCTGGATCAGATTTAGCTACTAGTCTTGGACTTCAATCCCCAGAAAATTCAAAATCCGGTCAGACTCCAGTCCTCGTGGCGAATGCGAAGGGTGTCGTTAAAGTCGATCCCAAACAGATGCCTAACTTGACATCTGGTGTTTATGTAATGTCCAGAAAAGACGGTATAATAAAACTCGACTCATCGCCCAGCGGTAAATTGGCAGTAAAGACATCAAGTGCAACTCAGGGTGTCCTCATGGTTCCTAACCGCGATGGAACAGTCGTGAGGAAACAGGTGATCGGTTCGCAACCTAACAGTACCATAACTCCTGTGAAAGTGGTGTCGAAGCCAGATGGCAGTCAAGTAGTAACTCAGATGAAAGTAATTTCCAAAGGCGTTTCGAAATCTGGAGTCATTGCTCCAAAATCTGAACCGATAAAGATCCAACCAAAGCCAGATCCTACTCAACTGCAGCAGATTCATGTAGTGACTGCCGTGCCCAGTCCGATGGGAATCCAGCCTAGAATGAGTACAGGAATCAGACCCAGTCCTGGATCAGGTCAACGAGATACGCGTCCTCTTCTTCCAAGACCTTCACTTCGTGCGACAACCCCTACGAGTGTTCTAGGCGTAGGTGGAACGCTGAGAACACCGGTTAGAGCACCAGCTCCAAGACAATCTCCGGGTCAGGTAGCTCAGCAGCCTAGACAAATACTTCAAAAGCGAAGTAACGTTGCTGGCCAGAGCCCCGGTACCGCTACTGTCACTCAAATCAGGCCAAAATTTACAGTAATCAGCTCGCAGTCTAAACAGACCCAGAAAACCGGAAGTCCGACACAGGCGAAACAAAGTCCTAAAATGGGAGCTGGTAAACCACAGTCGATCCTGTCTCCGCAGCAAAAATTATTAATGGCTAAGAGAAAAGCTCAGGAAGCAGCTGGTATAACAAAATTAACTGGAAGAGGTTTACTAGCTGGCGCTAGAGCGACTGCAGGTCGTGGAAGAGGGAAACCAGTTGACTCTACTCCGGGAAAAGCTAAAGAAAGTAAATTAGCTGATGGCGATGGTCTTCATATGGAGTTCCATGAAGTGGGCTCTGAAGAAAGTAGCAGCGATGGTGAACCGGATATCCCACCAGCTGAAACGGAACCTATAGCTCCTGCAGAACCCGAAAGTCCACCTCGAGCATTCACCCTGTGTCCTCTCACCGGTCGGATTATTGGTCCTGACGGTGAACCAGTGGAACAGTCTGCGGAAGAACCTCAAACAACTCCTACGCCTACTCCACAACAAACTCCAATCACTTCGGAATCTGCTGATCCTGCAGTTGCTTCGGCGGCAGCTGGCACTGCCACTGAACTGGTACTACCCTCCTTAGACTCGCTAACCGAAAGTGGTGGCATCATGAGGGTTGAAATGAGTCCTGGAGGAACTACTGGAACCATCGTCCAAACAAGCGAATCCGCACAGATCAATCTGTCCAACGTAACAGTGACTGCTCCCGGTTTACCTTGTCTCGACGACGGAGCAACGACTACGACAACCGCGCCGACTACAGTAGCGGTTACAGCAGCAGTATCTACATCCGAATCAACCTCCACCGAAACTACACCAATGAGTTCCGGACTCAGTACTGTATCAGCTACCAGTTCTGTATTATCTACTGGAGAGATCGCCAAGCAAGAGGAGAAACCAGATGAACGCAAAGTTACGGAGGACACATCTAACCTAGTGACCATCACCGGGGAGGACGGTGTCGTTTATCAAGTAGCTGGTCATGCAGAAGACGGTCAGACTCTCCTAGTCACACGTGGAGCAGACGGTGAACAGCAGTGCGTTTACGTGACCACAGAACAGCAAGGCGATGATGGTCCAGTGCTCACTCTAGATCACGCTGTAGCCGAAGCCGTGGCTCAGCTTATCCCAGATCAAGTTAACCTGGCATCACAATTCTATGTAAAGGAAGGCGAAGCCGAGCCTGCCGAGAATCAGATGGTCATGTCGATTATGGAGAATAGTGGAGCTACAGTAGCTTCGGCACAAGAGGATAACGACGCACAGGCTCAAGTCGTCGCGCAGGTCGTACAAGCTGATGAGCCTACACCAGGTATAACCATATACCCATTCAAAATATTCTAATCTATCCGACCCCAAGAAAACATGTTCAAATTGTGTTTCTCTTATCATAGGTGGTACAAGACGAGTAGTTCTTTTACTACCCGACGGCAATCTAATGATGACCGAGGTCGACGAGGAACAGTACGCCGCCCTGGAACTGGACAAGTGAGGAGTATTCGTTATACATCAAACGGAGAAGTTTAGTTGCGCGAGTAAAAAGTCTTCGCACAATATCCGGGAGAATTTTGTATATATGTAGAGATTTCCCGTATACGTGTTACGTTCGTAAAAACCAAGGCGATGTGGAAGAAGTAATCGTCATTTGTCGCGAGGAATTCAACCGTACTCTCGAGATAGAGGCAGAGCTCTGTGTGTGCATCAAGAAGAGCAAGAAAGGAAAGGAGAAAAGTTTGACGAGTCAAAAAGAAAATTAAGCAAAGGGAGTCGCGAAGAACGTCAACGACATCAAATCTACGAGCTAGATTATAAATATGTTTTAAGGGATCGTGTCTCGCTGTGGAAAAAAAAACGATCGCTATGAAAAGCTTTTCATTTTTTTTAAAATTTCTATATTTAATTTATGACGACGACAGAGCCGGAAGTGTGATGCAAGCGTACTTTTCGTGGATGCGCGAGCATGCACTTCAAATAGAAGCAAGGAATATTATGCACCATCTATGGAAATATCCCATCTTATCTATACGCATCTATGTTTCGCAAAAAGCATTGTATTTTTTAGGATAGTCTGTAATCGATACCTAGGGTTTTATATTTTTTTTTCTTTTCTCTATCTCTCTCTCTTTCTCTTTCTCTTTCTCTTTCTCTCTTTCTGCCAGACGCATGTAACTCGCGTGCGTGCCTTTTATTTTTTTTCTTGTGCCCTCGACTTCTCACTCTTCTTTTATCTCCTGGTTTTGCCCTTTCACAACGGTGCCGACTGGCATGAAGCCACTCGTTGCTGCTAGGACATATATTAGTGTTATCTATTATAACGCATAAGCAAAGAAGCTTTGTTCGGTTTTCTGATTATGAAAGGAAAAAATACAACAAAAAAATGAAAAAAAAATAACAGGAGAAACACAAGTAATACCGACAAACGGAGTAATCGTGTACAAAGTAAGGACTCGTGGGGGAATTTCGAAGTAGCGTAATTCTAAAATAAATTTAATTATTTCTGAAGGAAGCATGGGTTTCTTGTCCTTCCGCTTCCATAAGAAAAAAAAAAAAGAAACTAAAATGGGTTCTTTCTGCCCCACACCACGAAACTGCAACAAACACCGTATAACCAGCGACGCAGCCAAAATATAAAATCCTAGCGTTTTATCTTATATAACTCTTCTGTACATAATATTGTCACCCTACTTCTTTATATAAAAATTGTTTTCAAATAAACAATACGTACGAAACTTATGCAGTGATAGCATCTGAACAAATGAATCACGAAAACGCGTGCGATCATTTTAAAACAAAAAAATGATCAGTATCAAAGTTAACCGTTGAAGAAATAACTCGTCAGTGGAAGTGATTATTTTTTTTCAGAAGAATAATAATGGATCGTTTAGCACAGATATCTTGTTTTAAAAATAAAGATACAGCTGATCTCACTACATTGGTGCATGAAATCTTCCAAGATGAATTTGAAAAGGAAACCATTGGCTGGTATCTTGCGAATAACTTGACCCAGTCATCCCGAGGTTGTTCTTTTCAAGAACAATTTTCTATGGATGTTTCAAGTGTAGGATATCTGCTCAAAAATATTTTTTAATATTTTGTACAGAGAAATGCAACCGTTTGAGACTTGCAGGTAATAACCGCTCATCAGGCTGTGATGAATGAAATTGAATGCATTGAAGCCGAGTTAATAGACAATGTCATCCACTGGGTTTCTCAAAATGAAAAAATGAAAGAGGATCAGAGATTTCGAAATATGCTACGGATTAAAAATAAGTCACTTTTTGTTGACCTAAAGAATCCTAATATGGCCAAAAAATATCATCTTCTATGCTCCAGAGATTATTTACCTGAAAAACATGAATGCATTGTAGGTCCGTAGTTTCATTTAATTTTATTATCTATATTTGAATTATAAAAATTATATGTTACTTGCTAGATTATTTTTGCCTTAGACTTTCAGATAAATGAAACATTGCAGTCTTGGATAAAAGAGAAATTTCCACAAAATAATTCATCAATACAACCATCATACATCAGGCATGACTTTTATGGATCTACTATTCTCAAAATGTTGCCAGTTATTACGTAAGTAATCTTTTTTGAAATTTGGGTAAAATCTATTATTATAGTACTATGGCTTTTTTTAACAAGAAAGAAGAGTTCGCATAGTATGTCTGGTTCAAGAAGTCACTCTTTACACAAGAAAAGTATAATGAAAATTGATTTTTATAAAACTGTCCTTATTGCTGAACCGCATACTGTGGAATTTCATAATTTCAATATAGGAGTACAGTATCAGGTATAATGGTATTCTTATAAATGAAAAGAATTGAATTGTAAAACTCCATTTGTATTATAGAAATGCGTGCTACTAAAGAATGTTGGTTCCAACATTGCTAAATTTCAAATCCAACAATTGGATAATCCAAGGCTCTCGATTACTCTAAAAACTACAAATGGAGATAGGCAGAATATTGCACCTGGAATGAATTTAAAAATTGGTATTAATTTCTGTACTGATAATCCAGAAGATATTGAAGAACATTTGATGATAAATGTTCACCGTGCAAGGAGTCTCATTATTAAAATTGTGGGTTATCGTGATCCTCCAAAGCTGACTGGATGTGAGTGACTACGAGAAACCCTAATGTCTTTCCTATCTTCACTTTTTCTTACTAGATATATTTTTGAAACAGTCGTAACTCGTCTACACCCAAAGTATGATCATCCTGAACATTTTTCAACAAAGTGTCAAATTGATTCCTACTGTGATAGATATCCAAATGTATTAAGCGATGAGGTATGTTAGATTAAATTTGTAAAATTGAAACATGATCATGAGAACTTATGAGCTGATATCAGTCTGTAGAAGATGATGAAAATATTTCTGAAAATGTAGTCACTGCTGGATCTACTATAGAATGTCAGAAAGGATTCGTTGGAGAATTTATACTTGTCTTGACGACAGTGAAAAATGTTGGATATTCAGGAGAATTTTTTATAATGAGTGAAATTGACTGGTGCATGATGCAAGTTAATGTTAGAACATTTTTAAATAATTGACGTTTCATTTACTTATGTCCCTTCTATATTCATTATTTACTAATTACAGGATGTAATGACCTCTAATATTATATTATTACCATCATTCGCTATATGGCCAGCTTATTTTTCATTGCTCCATGATGAAGTCTTAGAAATTTGTACTTTTTTTTATCCACAAACCTATGGATTACAAGTAAACGTGTATTTAATTAGACCATGATAGTCTTTAATTAATTAAATTTACCTCGTAGGTGGATAAATTGTATATTATTTGCAACAATTATAGTTGTCAGTCAGTAGAACTTATTGGTGATGGAATTCTGTATGATTCCGAATTCATATGTTTTGGAAAAGTAAGAGAGAAGTATGTACGAGAGAAATGAAAGTGATAAATTCAAATATTTTCTTTTTTCAGAACTTGGAGGAAAACGTAGCTAAGGGACTTTCACATTTTATTTTGGATCTTGGAATTTGTCCTCAGAATACTATTATTGAGAATCAGATTTTGGTATCAAATAATAGGTGAGAAGTTTTATTAATTTTTAAATATATTCTTTTTCTAACAAGTATTATTTAACAGTCCAATGGAATTATGTTTCCGTTGGGAAATTGAAAACGATAGAGAGTCTTTGCAAAGAAATTCAAATAGTCCGTGGTACGATTTACCATTTCAATTGATTTCCATCGAACCCTTTAATGGTACTTTGCCTCCAGATTCCTGCAATATCTTTAAAGTTCTAGTACGCAGCACTGATTTATCAAGTGGTCAATATCGAATTGTCTTACAGTAAAGTAAACATTTTCTTAGTATGGAATATATAGTTTTGTCAATACAATTAAATGCAAAATTTGTATTATCAACAGACTGTTTATAGAAGATATTCCAGTGGCTGCACTTCCAAAAAATGAGCAATTTCATATCCAACCCAGTAAAACAAAAAGGCGAACTTGCTACGAGGTGAGTATTCACTACCACAATTCAAGTCAATTTTCAAAATAAAATTACATCTAGTCTGTAGATATATGGATTGGCAAAGTTGAAATACGCTTACAATGTGTTATCCTAAATCTGACCCTTCCTGTTAGAGAAACAAAAAAAACCTATACTGATGAAATGAAGTACGTACGTTCTAATTTATAATTTTTTATTAGTTGATAAAAACATAAAAATTATATTGCTTCAAACCATTACGACTAGGGAGCAAGAATTGTCAGAAACAATTGTCGAAGATAAGAAGTCTCCAAAAAAAGTCTGCTGCAAA
Organism: Trachelus iudaicus; assembly: GCA_030142595.1. Taxonomy (NCBI): domain Eukaryota; kingdom Metazoa; phylum Arthropoda; class Insecta; order Hymenoptera; family Cephidae; genus Trachelus; species Trachelus iudaicus. Next base: position 639,738 of record JARQTH010000475.1, on the reverse strand, counting down.
TCCGAAGAGGAATTTTTAGAACCGGATATAATCAATGCTCAGAATTTGACACCGGCAATAATTTGTCCTGGAAGGTCACAGTGTTTCTGTTTCCTACAAAGTTTTTGAGTTATAAAAATTGATTTTGTTCTTATTAACAGGCCATTGTATTCGAATGTCGAAGAAACTTTTTTAATAATCGTTCATAATCTCTCATGCAAGTCTGCTCCATTCGAATGGGGCAAGCCTTCGGGGTCGGATGATTCAAAAATGGAAATTTCCATTGATCCAAAATCTGGAGAAATACCCCCACGTACTACAAAACTCCTTGAGATACGCTGTTTACCGTTAAAACCAGTTAGATGTCTAATCAACAAATATTTTACTTTATCTCTTCCCTTTAATACAATGCCCTAATTATCTTCAGGGAGAAGTAAAAGATCTTTTTCTACCTTGTCACATGGGAGCATCGAAAATTCAAAAAACCTTGAGGATCGAATGCACCATAGAAACTATGAGTGTAACATTCTATTTCCCAGGAATAAAAAGTTTCCATGGCTCATCTAATAAAGAGACTCTTTGTATACACTGGGAAGCCCTTTCTGTTTCTGCCTTGCACAAAAATATTTCAGTAATTCAAAATCTGCAAAGAATAAATTTTCAATCCTTTAAAAAATTGTTATTTCAGGAAGAACGCGAGTTGAGAACAGTTCATCTTGATCCTGGCAACCTATTGAACGAAGTATCACTCAGTACAGCAAGGCTAGAGGATACAATTATAGAGCCCGATCAAAACGTAGAAGAAGAACTTGAAGGGAGCAGAGAATCCAAACCAAGAAGTTGGGACGATCTTCTTCAGGGAATAATTTGGAGTAAGGATCATCCTGAAGAACATATTCAATTAGTAAACCCACATGCCATAGTGCCATTCCACAAAACAATATTACCAGCAATACCTCATCCAGTAGTCATAGAGTTTCTGGAATTGCCTCTGCATACTGGTAAGTTTCTTTTAAAAATGTTGTGCATAATATATATACTAAACGAGGTTTTTCAGTTCGAAAAGAAACATTTGTAATTCGCAATGAAACTCCAATCTCAGCAAAGTTTTCTATGTCTGTGAAAAATTTTGGTCCTGTTCGAGAAATTCCTACTGAATTAAAATCCGCTGAGGAACGTATATTAGACACTTATTTAAATGTCATGACAGGGGAATCAGGTCAGATTTTAAGCTGACAATTCTTAGATCACTTGCTTTTGTTCATGCATTATAATAGTCTTCTTAGTAGGAATGACGTGGTATAAAGGGAAACAGGCTGATTCTGGGGTTGTCTTAGTAATCTATCCTTTGCATGGAGTACTTGGTGCTTATGAGGCAATTAAGATTAATATCTTGGCTTACGCAGACACTTGGGGTACCTATACAGATGAAGTTACTGTCAACATAATTGGTTTACCAATCTACAGTTTTGGAGTCTGTGTACAAGTTACACAATCTCCCATATGTTATCCTATATGCAGAAGTTTAAAGCAGAATAATCCTTTAATCAGGTAGATTACTATTACTATTTCTAATAATCATAAGAAATTCTTTTGCAAAAATAACATGTTATAGATTTGGTGATGTGAGATATGGTAATAAACCTTTGACAAGAAAGGTACAAGTGGAAAATAATTCTATTTTACCTTTTATGATAAATTGGCATTGCTTTTTGCATGGTCCTGCTTTTCATCTAATTGATAAACCTTTCAACCTTGTCTTGGATCTCTATACTCCCTTCGTTGACAGAGATATTACAATGCAAGATTGTCACTCTAAAGGGGGGCATAGTATCTCAAAAGCTTTAAGAAATCCTGAACTGTACGACTCAGCCGAGAGTACTTTAAAATTTGAAAATGTCAATAGTATCAGTAACAGTTTTAGTTTAATCTCTGATTTTACGGGATATCTAGCCACTACCATAACAGATATAAGTTTTAAGAAGTGAGTTCTGTATAACTTATCTCATGATTAGTTTTTAGTATTAATATTTATTTAGTCAAATAATAATTTATAATAAAAGCGCCACCAGTAGTGTGTCTCAGAAAAATGAGGAAATGGATGAAATGAAAAATTTGGTAATTGCACATCCATTCGAAGGTTCCCAAGATGCCACTCATAAAGATACCAATATACAATTGTCTTTGATTCCATATTATGGTGAAGTGGATTATCATGTCTTCTCTGTAAATGATCAAAGAAAGTAAAAATATCTGATTCATACTCCAAATCAAGTTTGGAATATCTCTTTAAGGTATCTCCGCAAGAAATGTTTATACCTGCAAAATCTAAACGTTGGTTGACCATCACTATGATCCCTGATAAACCTGAGACTTCCCATAGTGAGAGTAAAATATATGGAAAAGCATTAGGATTTATAAGAATTGCTCCAATGCATAAGTAATAATTTGTAGGATAAAAGTACTTCTTTGATGTATATGATAATAATTTAATAGGTACAAAGCAGATTGTTTCTCGAGGTCAGATGGATATTTTTTTTTACCTACCGAAATCCAATTTGAAGGGAATTTAATAAATCCTCGATTACATTGGGATATTCCAAAGTCAGAGAGAGTATTCATATTTTATGCAGCTAGTATAATACAACATTTCAAACAGCAAATGCAGTAAGTTCTTTAGTTAGATACTTCTCTTAGTTAGACTCTTCCGTGCGTTTTATATTTATTCATTTTCAGAATCAAAAGGAGATATATATTTAGAAATCAGTTTGGTGATTCGATTAAGGTGAACATCGTGGCTATGGAGCCTTTCTCCGTGGCTCGAATTTTTACACAAAAGGGATGTACTACGTGTGGGGACGCTGATTATATAATACTAAATCCCGAAGAAAGTGTAGAAGTAATCAGTTATGGAAATAATGGTTGACGTCTTAAGCATTTGAATCCAACCTTCTATTAAATATTTAATTTTAGGTAGAAATAATTTGCACCTTGACTGCTTCGAATATAAAGAGATTAATGGACTACTGTAATTCTCGCGAAAATAGCAAATTGTCTGTGGATATAAATCGAACTTTGCAAATCATTCATACAGGATCTTGTACACAGGTATAGAAATATTAAGGAATATATATGACTTGATTTTTATACAATTGTATAATATATAGGAAGTACAATTATACTTGAAAATTTTCATACCTCTATTGAAACTTTCATCACATAAATTAAAATTTGGCAAGGTGCATATCGGAAGTACAAGATCTCTTGGATTTCGGATTGAGAATCATTCACGTATTCAAAAACCATTAATATTTACCAAGTTAAGTAATCTTGATATAATTATATTATTATTTATCAGTTGATAAGCAGTTCTTCATGATAACAAAGAAATTTGAAAATGACAACTTTTTCTGTCATCCGGCCCAGGGATATCTGGAAGGCAAACCGATCCATGGAAATAGTAGCATAGAAATTACTATAGATTTCATCCCCAGGTACATTACCCTAATGAAAATATGTATGCATATCTCAACGTGCTAGGAAGAAAATATGTATATGTTTATCCGCGATTGCTTTAAAAGCTTTTATATATTTGTTTATTTGTACAGAAAATCAGGCTCAAGTAAAGAAGTCCTAGAAATAAAGACTGTGGTACCAGGCTACATACAAGAATGTCGTCTTAAAGGACAAGGGTCATTAGACGAAAGATTCCTTGTTGCTGGTATTTGAATAAGCTGACCCATCTTAATAGTTACTCTTTATTTACCGCTTTAAAAAACGTGCTATGAAAAAACCAACTACATCACTGTCAAGTCCAAAGCGACATACTTTTTTTGCTAATTCTGACTGTAGATTTTCCACTGGAAATCCCACAGAGTATTTTACTTCTACGTCTTGTAAACCCAGTGACTCTATCCTGTCGGGTACTGATTGTAATTCCAAGCAGGAGTGTGTCTTCAGTGCCCATGCTACGATATTCTCATTTTCAGCTAAAGTTATCGTGCACGTACTATACACTAGGATACCGCTTGGTTTCAGTAATCGAACGGCCTGAAATTTGAATTGAGGATTTTATCAAATTATTAACTTCTTTTAATTTAGAAATTATATACCCACGGTAGAAAATAATTTGCGCTGTAATGGCACATAGGAACGCAATTCAGCTGGTGATATACTGTTAAAAATTTGTGGCCTTTGACCCAAACCGCTACAAGGACCGTCGAGGAGGATGCGGTCGAATGTTTCTTCAGGAAATGGTGGATATAATGGATTTATTTTTACGATGGACAAATTTTCAGTAACAGCTTTCGTGGAATCGATGCAAAATATCTCGACGTTTTTTACAGAGAAGTCGTTGCAATTGTTTTGTAATTTTTCGATTTTTGATTTTATCTTCTCCAGGGCTATGATCCTGCCCTGATTTCTCATCAGCGCTGCGATATGAGTAGTTTTGTTTCCTGGGGCAGCACACATATCCAACACAGTTTCCCCTGGCTGAGGATCTAGTACCTTAATACAAACTATTGAAGGGACATTTTGCAAAAGACCAAATCCTTTTGGGAGACATGTATCACTCAATATTGGAACACCTGATAACAATTGAGTCATTTCTACAGCAATTCCACTGTAACAAAGAATGACAAATTATTGATCTTAATCCATACCTATGGTAAATAATAAATATGAGATATATACCTTGGGTACTTTGTTATATTTCCAAAAAGGTATTCTCTGGTCATTTTAATTATACCATTTCCAAGGTATATTTTCTCACCGTTAAATGTAATGGATCCTTTTTTACATTTCTTACTTGCATCAGCAAAGACACTAACAAAGTCCCCAGGTTTTGTTCCTAGAAAAGTATTCATTTATATCTAAGAGAAATACTGGTGACTACAAAAATTAGAATACTGTCGATTAACTACTTTGTACCATGCGGAATTCCAATTACACCAGGTGCAAAAACATGTGCACCACGCATCACAGCTGCACCACAAGTTGCATCAACTATAACTTCCACTGAATGCATTATTATGTCATATTTTGTTGAACTCACTGGATTAGAAACTGTAATCAATTCTGGAAAATCTGGATAAATTGATATGGATGGTGTTGGAAGGCAATTCTGAAATAATATAAATCCTTACTAAGTTATTATGTATTACTGTTTCACAGTAAATATGCTATGTACATAAATGAGTGTAACTACTTTTTTTATGTAACTGGTAACAGTGTCCGCATCTGTAATTAATGTATTTATTCGAAAAAACGTATTTTTTGGCGCTCGGCAAAGCCATTCCAGCAATGAATTCAATTTTTCCTAAAACAATGATTAAATAATAAAATGATATAATATGTATAAAATTATGATATCCTATATAAATTACCTGGGCCTCAATTTCTGTTAGAAACTGATCATCGTATAGTACTTTTTGTAATTCAGCTTTCAGTATCTCTCGAATTTCTTTGTCAAATTTAAAAGGGGATTTTGGGTAATCTGACAGGGAGCAAGACATTATAAATAAAAAAAAACTTCTCAAGTTTAATACAAAAGATTTGTTCAATATCTGTCATCAAACGCAATAAGCTTAATAAATAAAAATGCATTAAAAAACTGTCAAGAATTACACAGGGTTGATAGTAAATAAACCCACAGTTTTACATACAGGTCTTGCCACTCCGATGGTGGGGGATGACTCACATCACGAAGTCGTGTCGTAAACGGCGCTGTAATCGGGTGCTCCTCATGCGACAGAGATAGAAAGAAATATTTCTTTCTCTCTCTGATTTGTATTTTATATCTTACAGGGAAGAAGATAACACCCTGTATTCGTCCATTGAATTCGCAAGACCTATATATAAGAGTGAATAAACCACACCTAAAATAAATTCCCGCCAAGATAATAAAGATATGAGGCGTCATTGTCGGTAGGTTTAAAAAAAAAAGAGTAAAGTTTAAACTTCATTTTCTGAACGCGCGCTAGAGAATAAAGTAACGTGACGTCACGCACTCCAGCAATGATAACAATGGCTGCGTTCAGCAGAAAGCTTCGCTAAAATAGTACTCACATTCGATTGGTCAATTGAACGTAAATTGTATGTACATAGTTGTAAAATTTGATCAATCAAATGTCTTTGCTTTCGCACCGCTGTATCTGGTGAACGCAGCCAGTCATCTCTCCACCAGTATCAACCAGTATAGTTGCGGTTCATTGCGCTTGTTGCCCTTGCTAAAAACGGGGAGTGTAATTATTCGTTTCAAATATGAGTTGCGGTTTCGTTACTTGTGGGCCAAATGAGGCCCTTGTTGTCTCAGGTAATTGTATTTATTATTTACTATTATAATACGCTAATTACTTATAATCGAGGGCCACTAGCCTCTTGATTATTAAGTAAAATTGAGTACGTGTAAAGAAGGCTGTCCTTGACTGGTATAAGATAATTGATTCAGAAATTCATGCACGCGGAATGTGGAGAATAATCAATTTTATGATCTGTCATGCAACTTATCTCAATTAAAGTATGGAATATTAGGATTTTGTGTTACAATATTCCAGTGCGAAGTTTATATTTTACTGTATTATAATTCAAATGGATACGAAATACTTTTAAATATATCATTTTTAAAATTAACTTTGTAAGCATTTGTGACTGATTTATAAAGAATTTTACTAATGTGTGTGTTTTATCTTTTATATAACTATAAAACATTTTTTATTCTACATTTGTTTATTAAATTTATTTTAAGGATTCTGCTATGGCAAACCACTCTTGGTACCTGGAGGACGAGTATTTGTCTGGCCTGTACTACAACAAGTACAAAAGTAAGTGTGTCATGAACTGATGAAGTGCTTATTTAAAAATTCATGGTACTACTTAAAATTATGTTATTATTCTAGGATATCCCTGAATACGATGACACTCCAAGTTGAGAGTCCAACTGTATATACCTGTCAAGGTGTACCAATATCTGTTACTGGAATCGCACAGGTATAGAATAGCTATTCTATGCCATAGAATTTATCTATTAATATCTCCATCAATGTTCAGGTGAAGATTCAAGGTCAGAATGAAGAAATGCTTTCTACAGCTTGCGAACAATTTCTTGGAAAATGCGAGGATGAGATACACGATATTGCATTGGTAACTTTAGAGGGACATCAAAGAGCTATAATGGGCAGCATGACCGTAGAGGTAAGCAAATTAGCAACACCAAATATCGAAAAATTTCAAAGAAATTATAGGCATAAGAACATTAAATACTTTCCATTGGTTTTAGGAAATTTACAAGGATCGCAAGAAATTTAGCAAGGAAGTGTTCGAAGTCGCAAGCAGCGATCTCGTTAACATGGGAATTACTGTTGTTTCATACACATTGAAAGATATTCGTGATGAGGAAGTAAGTTCATTTTATCTTATCTATCATATAAGTTATAGAATAGGTTAATTGTGATATAATATTAGTCTGTAATTTTACTTCAACTAACCAGTAATGTCAGCAGTACGCAGCATTAGAAAGCCCTATTTGTAAAAGAAAATAGTTGTAGCAGAGACATGAGTTTCATAGAAAGTCCCCCTTTACAATTTGTAATAATAGGACAAATTATGTAATTTAGAGTCGTGTCATGAGGTACTATATAAAATATTATTTAATAATGTAAATATTTATTAAATTTTTGTTTTGCTACTTGCAGGGGGCAAAGGTATGTTTACATTTTTTTTTTCACTAGATATAATGCCATTGCACTGCTATTTTCTTTTTTACTTTTATTCGTTTTAATGAAGTATCGACTGTATAAAATTTATAGACCAAGGGGTAAATTTTATGAATATTTTGAAATTATATATAGATTTCTACGCTCGTTTCAATCTAAGCACGAACATGATTTCTGTATAAATTTGTTGTGCAAAGGCTTAGTTCAGTCTTATGTTATATTATACTAGAAAATTATAAAACTGGTCTCTCTGCAGTTGCCTTCCTCATCATTACTTAACAGCATTGATAATGCATTGAAGATGAGAGCCAGATTCGCAGTCAATATTCAATAAATATACATTATATCGGTATCGGATTTGTGTAAAAAGTTTCGAAGTTCAAATGTAATAAATTATAGGGTTACCTTAAAGCTCTTGGAATGGCAAGAACTGCAGAGGTGAAGCGTGATGCGAGAATCGGAGAAGCTGAAGCACGCAGAGATGCTCAGATTCGCGAGGCAATAGCAGAAGAACAGCGTATGGCTGCTCGTTTCCTGAATGATACAGAAATCGCTAAAGCTCAACGAGATTTTGAATTAAAAAAAGCCGCTTATGATGTCGAAGTACAGACGAAGGTTAGTAGCACTAAAATTTATAACTTCAGAAGAGGGAGGAATACGTGATTCATATGCATCTTCAAATTGCAGAAAGCTGAAGCAGAAATGGCTTATGAACTTCAAGCTGCAAAGACCAAACAGCGAATTATGGAGGAACAGATGCAAGTTAAAGTGGTTGAGCGTGGTCAGGAAATTTCTGTTCAGGAACAAGAAATGCAACGTCGTGAAAAGGAATTGGATGCAACTGTAAGACGTCCTGCTGACGCTGAGAAATTCAGGTCAGATCAACTTCAAAAATTATAAATATTAACGCCAATATGTAGAATTATTTTATCAGATACATGTTTCAGGTTGGAGAAAATGGCCGAGGCTAACAAACTACGACTTGTAATGGAAGCTGAGGCGGAAGCTGAAGCCATAAAGATTCGCGGAGATGCAGAAGCTTTTGCTATTCAAGCGAAAGCAAACGCAGAAGCTGAACAAATGGCGAAAAAAGCTGAGGCTTGGAAGGAATACAAGGACGCTGCTATGATTGACATGATGTTGGATACTTTGCCTAAGGTAAATTCAGGCGCTCATTATGATCATATAAATTAAAGTTTTATAAAAATTGTATTTCCTGTGTTCAGGTCGCTGCCGAAGTTGCTGCTCCGTTATCACAAGCAAAGAAAATAACAATGGTGTCCAGCGGTAACGGCACAATCGGAGCAGAAAAACTGACAGAGGAAGTTTTAAATATTGTGTCACGCGTACCGGAACTTGTGAAGAACATGACTGGCGTGGATATTTCAAAGGTACGTCGAAAATATTATATTTTTAATTTTAATTTTACTAAAAGTTTTGCTATAGCTTATGAAATTTCCATAATCTGTTTTTCAGACCGTGCACGCTGCATAAGCAGGGAGCATTCCATAATTTGTTTAACAAATTTTCAATCACCAATTATATATATATATATATATATATATACATATGCTTATCAATGGCCGAGTTCTCCAATTGCAGCTGAAATCACACTCTCGCATATAGACAGATTATATACAATTTTTTGTAGATGAATAATTCCAAAGCAGTCTCTGCAAACTCGTTCTAAAGATTGTATACTGTATTTCGATAATGAATATTTGTGAAACTAATATCGTAAACGTAATCTCATGAAGATGCAGGCTAGTGAAAGTATCGAAAACTAACGTGTATGCGAATGAACACTGGCTCTTCGCACAAGTGTGAAATTGTGTCCGTATTTTATTAAAAAAAAAAAGGGAAAAGCAGGCAGCGAGCTTGAAAACGCAGTGATTGTAATCGATATTACTTTTCTTTATTACTGACACGCATTTTATTGCTTATTGAGCTTTATTTTACAGAAGGATTTATTAAGATTTAATATAAATTTTTCCAAAGTCATAAACTAAAATGAAGAAAATTCCATAATGTAGTCTTCTTTTGGTTTATAGTCGGTCTACGAGTAAAATAACAAAATTTCCAATTGAAACACGTGTTTTGTGCTGAAGATCGTACAGAAGAATTTCCCAATGGCCAATAGAAAGACTCTTACCTTTGGTAAGCGTAATGAATGGTTTTACCTTGATTTAGCACGCATTAGGAGAGATTTTGCTACGGGCTTCGCACTTTTCCATCTGTGATTGTAAGCTATTTTACTCCTGGACTGACTATAAGAGAGTATGATGTATTAGTTTCTTCAGTATCTAGTCTTAACCGTGCGTAAATTAATTTATGCCAATAAGTACCGAATATCTACTTCAAACATTTTACCAATTAACATTAAGCCTTTCAAAAAATCGATGTATACAAGGTGGAAAGCAGGTATGATCATCTCGATAAGTGATATTATTGATCGAAAACAAAACATATAATCAGTAACCCTCCTCTGTTATTATTGTATACACTGTTTCTTGTCAAATACACTCTATCTTGGCTTTATCTATAAATTTTTACGAATCTACTAGAATATCAAGTACTAAGAATCCTCATAATTTACTCACGAAATGGGAATCATCGCATCAAGAATTTATTACAACAGTTGAGCCGTAAGAGTATGGTTCGAGTTGCACGTGAATCCATCAAGGATCTACACCACAATATCATAAGAATATCGAACTTGCTAACTTCAGTCAGAGAAGTGCGCCGGCATGGATTCACAAAAATCTTTTATAATAGACTTCTTAGCAGGAGGAATATCAGCCGCCGTAGCCAAGACAGCAGTGGCTCCAATAGAACGGGTAAAATTGCTGCTCCAAGTGCAACATACGTCAAAGCAAATTAGTCCGGATCAGCGGTACAAAGGTGTTTGTTGTAAAATGAATGATTGAATGAAAATTTGGATAAAAGAGAAAGTATTCTTATAATATTAATGCAGGTATCGTCGATGCGTTTGTGCGAATACCAAAGGAAACTGGAATATTGAGTTTTTGGAGAGGAAACCTCGCTAATGTTATTCGTTACTTTCCTACGCAAGCGTTAAATTTTGCATTCAAGGATAAATTTAAGGCTATATTTCTGGAAGGTGTACCTAAAGATGCTTTTTGGAAACAATTCGTTGGAAACTTAGCAGCGGGTGGTGCTGCTGGTGCAACCTCGTTGCTATTTGTCTATCCTTTAGACTTTGCACGTACCAGGTTGCTTTTAAATTTTATTAGAGATACCAATGTGATCGCATTACATTAGAATACCATGATGATGATTATAAATTTTAGATTAGCTGCTGACGTTGGCAAAGGTGATCAGAGAGAATTCAAAGGCATGGCTGATTGCTTAACTAAAGTTTTTAAATCAGACGGTTTAATTGGTTTATATCGAGGATTTAATGTGAGCGTTCAGGGAATAATTATATATCGTGCTGCATATTTTGGATTTTATGATACTACTAGAGGGTTATTGCCAGATCCCAAGAGTACTCCACTTTATATAAATTTTATAATAGCCGAGGTAAATAATAAATTTTTACTAGGCGGGGAATTCAATAAATTCATCTTTTTTTAATTCAATAAATGCAGATCGTTACAACAACGGCAGGAATCATATCATATCCATTTGACACTGTGCGAAGAAGAATGATGATGCAATCAGGTCGAAGCAAGGCGGAAATTATGTATAAAAACACTTTTGACTGTTGGATGAAAATAGCAAAAACTGAAGGACCTGGTGCATTTTTTAAAGGAGCGTTTTCAAACGTTCTACGTGGCACTGGTGGTGCTCTTGTACTTACACTGTACGATGCAGTGAAGGATGCGATTGAAAAAGCAATCACTTAGACGCCTTTTCGTATGAATTATTTTTAATATTGATGCGTATCCATAACAGCATTAAACGCATTATTTCTGAACGAAACAAAGACCTAACGGTCATCTCTTTATTCCCAAATAAGATTCATAAAGAAAAGAGAGAATCAATATATGTCAATATATATAAATAACAAGTTCTGTGTGTCCTTATTTCTAATTGTGAAACGACAGTTTACTCGAGTCATACATGAAAAATCATACGTGGCTATTCTCTGTGTTACATTACCGAATTGCTTAACGTTTACGTTCTGAATTCAGCTTGCATAGCTTAGTTAAGCATTGTGTGACGGTCGTAGATATTACGCCGTTGTTCGCGTACTTGCCGCTTCCACTTGTCTTGTTGATGTCCAACGCGATTTAGAACATTTCCTCTCACTCCCATAGGATGAGATGTCCCAGGAGTGACCGTAGTGTCATCCTGTTGACATTGTTCAAATTTACAGCCATCAGGGAATAATAATATGTTTGAAATTAGTTTATTTGAATGCGATAAGAGATGACAAATTATTAGACTATTAAGACATATGATCTTAGAATATAGCCACGAAGGAAATGATACGAATCAAGTAACAAACATATTGAAAAACAAAATATAAAACAAATGAGGATTTTGTTTATATGGTGTAAGCAGGTCTTTTAACATGCTGGTAAACTGAGAGTGAGGAATAATACGATGAATCTACCTCTTCATTAGTGTGTTCTTGGTAGCCACCAGTTCCCGTTCCCTTATGAATTTTCTTATTTAATAATGGATCCAAGCATATCAAAAATAACATGTAGATCACTAGGAGGGATATTACCCATATTACAATAATTACCACAATCTGAAAAATAGATATCTATTAGAATTTTGCACAGATTTGATAAAGCATTTTCATTAAAATCAATGAAGTACCTTAATGATAGCAGTATTTCTATTTTCATATTTACAATCACAACGTGGACAAAAGATTTGTTCTTTGCCTTTTATTTGATCTCCAAGTCGAGGTAGAATAACACCCTCGCAGTTACTGCAATGCATCAATATTCATACAAGTAGGCTTATCTCACTCTGGACCATACATTCATTAATATAATCTCGTGTATTAGCAAATTTATTATTACCATGTTGAAGGGGAAACATTGGATATGAAATTTAGACGATCTGTAGAAGGCTGTGTAGTGTTTATAACGGAGGAAATACTTGGGCATATGCACTTGCACCTTTTATCATCATACGACTGTGCCTGGAAACACACACACACACACATATATATATATATATATATATTGAGTCGTCAAGGATGAAATTTGAGGTTTTAAACCATCTTTGTCCTATTTTTTCTACAAATTTTCATCCTTGACGACAATATATATATAAAATTTCTCTAATATTCTGATTATCACTTGATATATTATGAAACAAACACTACTAACCTTACTCTCTGACAGATGAACCAAGAGTATAGCAAAAGAAAATATTGTGTATTTCCACATTGTTACCATTATTCTACCCTAAATTAAACTCAGCACGTGAACGGCCTTGAATACTAAAAGAGTTATAATACTTGTACTCGTTTAAAAAAAATCTGAAGATACTTTAAAGGTTTCTCCCTTACGCATTTCTGCGCCTGATCCAAAAGTAATCGAAAACTACTACCAGTTCCCTGGATGAACTGATCAGGTCGGTTCTTCAAATGTCGTATCAGATGTGAGCAAGTGATTTTGTGATCATCGCCTCCGTCGACAATGCGAATTCCGTCGTAACCGAGCTAAACGTGAACACGAACGTATAGCTTGGCGGGCAAAAGTTCTCCGGTATTCACCGCTGGTCCCAAATCAACCCTTAGAACGGGACCGGAAATTTGAGAATTTCTCAGTTTACTTTTAAAAAAGGTTTCTGAACGTACCCCAAGGAGTCCGGTTTTCCAAGTTCTTCCGTCTAGTATGACTGGCGTGATTATAGCTCATTATAAGTACTGCAAACAATATTGGATCCTTCTCAGATACATTAAAGAAAAAAGAGACACGATGATTGTTACCAGCACTTGCAGAAAATCGTGAAAAACATCCTAAAACGGTAGCAGTGAGCCAGAGATAAGTAGGGAGATTTCAACTGGCACCACCTAACATTACATTCTCAAACATCTTCGAATAAAAAGTAAAATTTGATCTTCTCTTGGCCGGATTGAAAACTTTTACAATATGGTTCATTTTCGAAAACACTTATGACAGGTGCGTTCAACGATGAGTCGAGGACGCTGAGAACATAGTTTCTCCGTTTTTGAATGCTAGATACTTATTCGGATACATGAAGATAAAAATATTCGTACAGAAGCCTGGTAGTGACAATTGATTTCCTGTCACTTGGCCTTCTATGAGGGCATAAAGCCAAAAAGGAAGAAGAAGAAGAAGGAAGAGAGAAGAATAAAAGAATTAGTTCCACAGAAATATTGAAAATTCGAAAAATTGAATAAAGCTTTCCAAATACTATTATTGGATCTTGATTTACTTTCAAAGTTTATTCAAAATATAAAATTGAGGCTAAATCAAAATCTCGCAGAATATACGGAATAGATAAAAATTGGATTGAAACTGTAGAATATCGAAAATAAATTATGTTGAAATTGAACTATTAATAAATTAGGTGTTTGCAACGTTAAAATAATTAATTAAATCAATAAAGTAAAATATTAACACTTAGAAAACGGAAATTTTGGCCAAGCATATTTAGAAGTACTAGAAGTTGCCCAAAATTGTGGACGCGCCAATTCGTCGCGCAGGGCTCGGTGAATGGGAGCAGCGGACAGTGGAGGAAGCGCTTGAGGTAGTGCCCGCACTCAGAAAAAAATATATTACCTGACCGAAAATCCACTATCTCGTGGCTGTCAGGGCCCACATGTTCGCACAGGCCAGTTCATCTTCTATGTAAATATTCGTTTCCCACTTGTGCTTATATTCCTACCCGGTGTGTCCCGGGCTTTCGGAATAAAGAAATGTTCGCTGATTTATGTATTTCTTGTATTTATAAATATAATATAATCAAATGTACACAGTAAAATATAATCATGTATTTATTTAATCCTAAGGGAATTATCTAGACTAATAAGTATAGTGAGAAAATCAACATCAAAAGATTATAAGTATTGCAGTTCGTTTCGAACTGCGCGTTGTTCAAAATACTACAGAGTTTTTAAATTAATTTTTAATTATTCAAATAATTACTAAGTATGTATCTTATAAACGGCCTATGCTAACGCTCAAATTCAATCGTCAAGTTAAATATTACAACTAGATGCGTTGCATTGTTACTTATATACTCTTTACGTGAAACTGCATAGTTTTTTACTTTGAATGATATTAAGTTTAATCAAGAAAGCGTCAGCCTCAAATACGAGCGAATTTCGGTGTCGTTGATGGTAAAGTTTTAACCATGTAATCGATGACTTCAAAATAGTCGCAATCTGCTTTTATGGGAAAAAATCTCTTCATATTGTCTCACATTAGCTCATCTCTTTGTTCAGATCCTTTATCCTGAGAGTAACGTGTGTCCGATGAATATTCTTTTTGGCCAACTGAAATCTAGATGTCTATCGTGTTAATGAAATTGTAAAGATATCATAGAGACTTCTAATCTTTTTATAATTTAGATATGGTCACATATTATACAATAATAACTGTTTTTCCTTCTTATCGATTGAGTCACAAAATGGAGCTGCATTATATGCATAGAACAGTATAGATAGAGCCGCTATCGTTCGTAGTGGAGTTACCTCAGCTTCAGAATTTTTCGATGTTAATCGCCGAATACTGATTTTGCCGAATACAAATACACCTTAGACAATGGGGAATACTGCGGTAAAGGTTGAAGCCAAACCTGAGGGCGAGAAAAAATTAAAACCTTGTTGCGCTTGTCCGGAAACTAAGAAAGTTAGAGATGCCTGGTAAGTGTACTATGTGAAAATTAAGACAGCCCCGTAACTTCCCAAGATGTTTACATCACATTGAAGGTCATATTCCCTTTATGATTAGCTTAAAATTTAAATGATCGTTACTAAAGTTACATATATCTTATTGTCATGACGTAATGATTAGTTTTAAATATTGACTTTCTGAACTGAACATTACTCGTATTCATCAAAAATTCAATATAGTTTTTTCCTGATTCTAACCTTTTTAATACTATTAGAAAAATGTTCAGATAGGATCGTTATCATTTTTTATGTTGCAGCATAATTGAAAAAGGCGAAGAGCATTGTGGAGATCTTATAGAAGCGCATAAAGTTTGTATGCGTAAGATGGGATTCAATATATAATAACAAAATATTAGATTTTGCCCTACCTCATATGATCTTGATTACACGTTTCATCGCAAAGTATTATGTAGGCATTGTATATTAACTTCTGTAAATAAACTTAGTTTTTATAGTTTATTGTGTACTATTGTTCTATAAAAAATTCAATATACTATGCAAAAAGTACCTGACAACTAAGAATAATCTTATTTCATTCTGATTCCTTTACACCTTACACATTCAAAACTAATTCATCATATTGATCAATGAAAATTGTTTATTTGTTGTTTGTATATGATTGTTAGATTTAGTGTTATTGAAATTCATGATCATGAAAGAGTACTGCTTTCTGGACACTGTTTTTCCAACACACTTCCAATACTGCGTTCTTTGGTGCAATTACCTACTATGTTGTATTAAAATAAATATATTTTTGTTTTATGCAAATAAAGTAGAGTCCAGCTTAGGAATTCTAACAAAGCATATATTTCAATTTAACGTACGAACAGTGCGAAGGCTTCTCTCACATAACAATTCACATATCACACCATGTCCTTCCAAAATTTGAATCGTTTACAATAATTGGTGCATGGTAAAAGTCAAGGCTATATAAAACGTAATTGCAGTGTCATCGCATCTTTAGATCGCGGTTATTACCAACTATAATAATAAATATTAACAGTAATTAATGTTTAAGAACAATAAGAATTAGGTAATTTATCTGCTCAAAAATGTACCATGTTAATTTATGTGGCAAATGGACGAAAAAAGATTTTCTTCTCTTTACCTTTCTCTATCTTGTTTTTAATGTAATAACGACGCACTTATAAACTAGAATATGGGATGGTCTTAAGTCGAATGATCTTATTAATGAAATATAATATTTGCGATTAGTACGAAAGTAGGTGTACTTAATGTGAATGTGGGATACGATGCGTGATGCGAGGAAATTCGTGTTTACGCGACATTATTATTTATTATTGTATTATTATTATTATTATTACTATTTTTAATACACGCATGTGTGCTCTGTATAATATGGCGGAAATATGTAGTGAGGTCATTTTTTTTTTTCGACACGCCAAACCATAGAAGATGTTAGATTTAATAAAGACTCTGGGAAAATGATGAAATGTGATGGGTTACTTTTTTTATATACAGATTATCCTAATAGCTTATTTTTCTAAGGGCACGTCGGATTGACTGAAAATTGACTAATTAAAATATTTGAAAAGGTGCACGAGACGACGCGGTACTGTTTTAGCGGTATCCAAAAAGTGTTTTGAGCTACTTGCAATAATTTGAACATTTGGTACTTTCAATTTCAGGTGTTGATTAATCAAGTAGGAAAGTACTGAAAAATGTAGTCACTCAATATTTCATATTGTAAATGACTTCTACTATAGTGCAATTTATTAGATTATTTAGAGTAGCATGGGAAAAAGCTTATGATATTTCAATAAAATCATAACAGTATCGCTTTGTAATTTTTCCACGATAAAAGTTTTAATATGTCCGACGTTAATAAAACAATAAAAAGAAGCATAAGCTGCCTCGTGAGGAAATAACGCGAAGCCTTTATTTATCAAAGAATCAACGTTATTACGATGTTCATAAGGGAAGAATAGGAATAGATAGGTTTGGGTTGTGTCCAAAAAATGCCTGGAATCCGTAAGTGATTAGAGTTAATTCGATAATAGCATCACAGCTACAAAATGAGTCTCTTTCTTGTGCCCGTGCAACACTCTCCATCCGCGAATAGATCCTCGACGAATATTGAGCAGAAAGATATTGGGTAGATAATAAAAATGGACGTCGTTGAACCGAACATTTTGCCGCGCAACGATACCGCAAGACGGGGCACTTTGGAATTGGTTTAATCGCAATCGATTTAACGTATCAATCCCTTGGACGCGAATAACGTAGTCTCCATTTTGGAGGGAAAAACGCTGACTGTTTAGAGACAGCATGATAAATTCGTTAGAGTCACCATCGTCTTCGCTATCTAATATTATATTGATAATAATAATTTAAAGTACGCAAGAACGCACGGCTCCCGCCGGATGTCCCACGCTTTCTTCGACAGCTATTAATGTAAGAATATCTCGTTAACTACCATGTTAGCGCTTAGTGCTTTTTCTTTTAATATTTCTTCTTTTTAATTCTACTAAACGCATGTTAACGCTAGGCAGTCACGAAGCCTCAAGAATGCTGTTCGATGGTAAAACAAAGTAAAGACTTTGAGATTTATGCATTGCTGAACAAAGTTTTCTTCTTAGATTTGCCAAGTCTCACCTATCTTGCGGTACGCGCATCGAGCGTAGAACTTTGCTTTGCTAAAAGATCAAGAGAGAAGTTTAGAAATTGTTTTTTAATATAATGCATCGTACAATTAATAGCACTTAAGATAGAAATGGACGATGCGATATCTCTGTACGGCAAAACATGCTTCTAGCTTCATATCTTGGCACGAATGCAATACGTGTAGTATAAGCTTATCTACAAATTATGCTTTGTTGTATGAAAAATCGCACCGTCTATTTGCAGCTTTAGGGTGCGTACTTGGTACTGGACTTCAGTGTCCATGGTTCCTGTTACAGCCACTACCTGGTACTGCCTGGCTTTCATGGCGGCTGTGGATTTTCGGACGAGTCTCATTGCGCCTGGTGCACTACTTGTACTGTTGAATTGTGACATTTGAGCTGGACTATGACTGGGATCGAGCACTAGCATCGTTATGGATCCATCTCTGAGCTGTTCAACTCCCATAATCGTTCTACTATGTCCTGATAGGATAAGGTAGTTAGTAATTATTTATCTACAGTTTTTTAGTACACGCATTCAGAATATATATAATTAATATAATATTCTCAATTTTTTAAAGACCTTGATGTTGAAGGTAGAGTGGTGGTTTGAAATCATCGCTTCTTTGAAAGTATTGCAAAACCCAATTGAACATTTCGGGATGTCCTCCATCAGAACTTGTTGGTCTATGAAAATCGACTAGCTGACACCTATTTAAAATAATTTAAATAAGAATATCTAACTGAATTTCTTGAAGCTGCGACAGTTTCTGTATCGTACCTTATGTGCAGATTAGAGAGAAGAGTAACCACTTCTGTAGCACCGATCCATTTTCGAGTATTGACTAGTTTACCACCAAGTTGTTCAGCTCCCTGTATATCAAAACCCTGGACCCAAGCCCATTCGATCATTTTTTGCAGTCTAGAAATGGAGGGCATCGAGCTTCTAAGAGGATTTTCGGTAGAAGTTCCACTTCCGGAACTCCATGCTCTATAGACTAATTCGTTATAACCAGTATGTTGAAGAAGTGATGATATTAACATCTGCATGTTCCTGTATCCACAACCCCATCCTTTATCACCGTAGGTAGATCCGTAATGGTCCACCGTGGAGCACATCCATGTACTAACAACGTTACTGCACGCTTGACTCACCGCTCGTACTTTGGGAACCAGCCCTGAAGTTGGAGAACGTATTAAAACGTTGAAACGATGACTTATCTTCGTATTTGGAACCAACCTCGAGTACACGAGCTTCCATCGTCGATACCACTGCTTTCAGCAACCCTTAATTCGATTTGTCTTTCATAATAATCAGCAACGGACATCTCGCCGGCGTAAACGGCCCGCTGCATATTAGTCACACTCTGTTCCCTAAAGTTACCCTGATTGTCCATGCCATATTGTGCCCTTAACATTTCAAATTCACGTTGCTCTCGCAATCGTCTTACTTCTTTCTCACGCCTCTCCATATCTCTGGCCAACATTCTGTCCGAAGAAACATCAGGTGTCACAGGCGAGGGTGTGTTCTTTTTACTGAAGTGCTCCTCTATGTGTGCCGTAAGTTCATCATTATTTTTGAATAAAGTGCTTAGACAAACTGGACAGGCTGGTGTATCACTGCCTGTAGTAGCTAGGTCTGATTGAGAAGCCGATCCATTCGCAGGACTGAACAATGCAAAAGAATAAGAGATACCTTCGAAAGTAATTATCGTGAATTTCAGTATTAGTAAGATCAAAGTATTTGCTTAATAACAAACCTGAGTATATCTTTGTGCTCGATGTTCACATGGAGTTCCAAATCTGATGAATTAGGAAACGATGTAACACAAAGCGGGCAGTTAAAAACACCATCTCGGGTGGGTGGTGACTCTGGAGGGAAGGATGGTGAAGTAAGATCAAAATGTTGACGATTGATATGTTCTTCGAGCCTAAGTGGGCTGTCTGAGCTATATGGACACATGGGACATTCTTGTACAGGAAGTTTAGGAGAGGCATGTGAACGTAGTTGAAGATTAAGCCCAGACCGAAGAGGAGAGCCATGACCCGCAGCACCTTCCGCGACTGAAGCAAAACCAATTGACTGAGCACCACTTCCTCCAGCGCAAATGACCATGCTGGAATCATTGTTCTGACCATTGTTAATGTTTCCACTATTGTTGTTGTTGTTATTATTGTTCAAATTAGGAGCACCGTCCATTAGAGGTTCAGGTTTTTGCACTGGCTGAGAATGATTATTAGGTGGACTACCCCAGCCATTTTGAAGGTGAACTGGATGTGCCGACAACGTTGGAGAAGGTCCACGACATTCGTCATACCGGTCACCATCCATTGATGGGTCATCATCAATGAATGCCATCATATCATTCTCTGGTGTGCTAAGAGATAACACATGATATAACGAGATGAGAACTTTCCAAATTGTTTTATTAAAGTCAGAATACTAACTTAAACCACATGGTCATAAGATCATGAAATGAGCTGGCTTATGGTTCGTTTTCTAACTGACAAATATTTTCAAAATAATTTGCTGCACCACTAACAGTTGTTATTGGTGAAAATAAAACCGTTAAATGTTAAGATTTACCGTCTTCCCTTATTCGTTACTGTATATAATCTCATTATGGTTCTATAAGCACTTGATGATAATCACAAAACTTTCAGACGCCTAAATTATTAATAATCGTGAAAATCGATCAGTGAAACTATACATGGTCCTATTAATCAATATTCCCATTAAATTATGGCGCGAAAGAATCATTGTTGACTTTATAGAGATCACGTGTAGAAGCAGACGACGACGAAAATGGTGACCTTGAAAAAAATCGATAGAAGCGTCTCCAAACGGAAATTAAGGTAACTATTTTTTTTAAAAGTCACCAACCCTTCATACGAAGGTTGTGTAAATAAAGAATAAAGTGATGCATATAGTGTTTTCTCTCGTATTTGATGCAATTAATTGAATTTAAAAAGAAAATTGTCTCGCATAACCATGAAACAATTTGCCAAAACTCACCTTGGAGTGAGATAATCAAGATGAGCGCTGTTCACGTGGACTAACATTTCGGCGGGAGATATTTCTCCCAGATCGCAAAATGGACAGTTGGCTGCTCCTTGAAGATGATAAAGTACCATGTGAGATCTCATTTCCTCATCGTTGAACCCTTCGAGGCCGCAAATTTCGCACGTATAACTCATTTCTGGTGGTTTGCTCGTTGCCATTTTGATGATGTTGAGTTCAATGTTTCCGAAAGCCTGTTGCCAATCGGTAATAATCACACATTAACCCATCACATAATATATTAGATTTGGTGAAAGAAACTACCAAAAACATCGTTACTTCTAAAATCATATGCATGATACACAAAGACAAAATACCTCTGAACTTTTTTTTTATTGATAAAATATTGATATGAACTCTCAATACTATTCCGTGCTAAATCATTCACTAATCTGCACTCTAAAAAATTGATCGAATACCAAATTTAATTTAAAACATCTAGAACAATTGAGAAAATTTTTAACAGAAATTTAGAGCCGATCTCTCGCTCATTTCCGGATAACAGCAGTTTATAAAACTTAGAGGTGCTTGTCAGTCGCTTCAGCAAGACAATCAATCGATTCTCGTGAGGTAAAAAACCAAACTGAGAATCAATTGCGGTTTCGAAGGACGTCTTGTAGGGCGACGGAAGGGAAGTTAAGGTTTTGAACAATGCAAAGGTATAATAAAGGAAGTGGACCAAACGGCGGAAGAGATATGTTATAGACGAAGGTTTCGATCGTAACTAGGCCACTGGAGAGCACTTCGTATAGGAAGTGAGTGAACTGTGGATTGGAGCTGGGTTTGACCCATTTAATCAAAAGTTACTTACTTGCACTTGTCCGTATCAAACGAATATTCGATGATCGTTTGTCAGCCGATTTTTTTTCCTTAGCTTTTGATACTCGGATGGCGTCCGTGTAGGCTTGGCTGCCTAACACGGCGCCCCTTTCGATTCCATATGACAGATAGAGACAGTCCGCACTGTGAGCTTACTAGGGTTCCACCTTCCCTGCGATGCTCGAACCACCGACTCACCCTCGCTTCGTGTTCCAGAATTAACCTGTACATTGGATTAACCGCTTTTGCTCAGATGATAACCTCTCGGCAAAGCGATTAGTATTATAAAGTATTAAAGAAGAGATTATGATATGATAAACAAGTTTTTGGTTTTAACCCTTTTTTTTTAAATGCATATCTTTCCACGCACCTGACAACTTATCTATTTCAAATGGCATATTTTGATACGTGAGAAGTGAAATTTCTTGTTAACAGATATGATATTTTAATACATAAATTTTAAAATTTCATATTTTACACTGATTTTTTAATCTTTTGTTTCGTATTTCATATCTTTGTGATTTTATTGTTTTCAAGACATTAATTTAAATGATAGAACATTATGGTATATGAGACATAAATCCATATGCCACAGATATAAACAATTTAAATTCAAAAGATTTCTTTTCGCAGTTTTCGAATTTTTCACACGGTCCGATCGCATCGCAATACTGGAACATGAAACCTCACGAGTCCACTGCGCATACACGGAAAGCAGAAGCTTTCCTGATACTTTGCGCACGTTTCCGGGTCACGGCTGCTACCCTTTTCCGGCTTTTACCCTGTCGGTAAACGAGAAGCCTTATAAATACTGTTTACACGATGAATTATACCTGGATCAATTTCAAATGCGCCCAGCCACTTGTGTCCTAACGCGCATAGAATAAAGTGTTCGATACCAAATTCCATGTAAGACAAGATTTCTCTAGTGCTATACCCACGACATGACTTCCGGCTTTCTTAACCATAAAATTACCATTCGAGTGAATACAAGTATTCAAGACTCTTGAGCACGAACTCTGATAATTTGGCCCATTGTCTTCCGCAAATTTCTCTTAATAACAAGTAATCATCAGTACCGACATACAAAGTGCGGATCAACACATGGAGACGAATAGTGTCAGTCCCATGAAATTATCAAAATTGCTAAGTACCACGTGCTACGTTATACTATGCTAATATCGGTTAAATCCTGTAATCGAAACCGCCGCATACTCTCTCTCACAATCATCTCACTGGAGCGTCATCGGACGTCACCATCAAGTATCATTTTCAAAGTGGGCGTCGCGGTCACTTCCTGGCCTAAGAGTAATCGTTGGAGACGTAAGCATAGAGTTTCATAACATTTTTAAGGAAATTGTAAATTTGTTTGGTCGCTGTGTATTCATCGAGCGTCCCGACGATCGTCGGCTGACTCGACTGCCATTTCCCATGAACACCATGACCGTGCACCACGTATACAATAGCCATGCTGCCTTCCTCATTGATATGCTGTTGGCGATCAAGAGAGGATGCGTCCATTCAGGGAACTATTTGGTCGCTCTTTTCTTTACTTCTCTCATCGTTCTCTCCCACTTCTTATATTTCCCGCTTTTCGCCTCGCAGTCACTCTCTCCTAATATCTCTAGCACGAGGAGCTAAGTTTTACGATTTTCAGAAGCCTGACCGAAGTACTCCAATCATACAGAACAACCCTCGATTTCATGGAAGGTAAATCAATAAAATATGTAATAACAATAAAAATCATAAATTACATCATGCGGTTTATGCAATAATAACCTCGCATTATACATATCCAGATGAAATTTATTAACTAGGATTATTCAGAGGTATGAGCATTAATTTTGAACTTTGCAATTAAATGAAGTATTTTCACGTATTTACATATATCTGACTTCTTTCAGGAAGAGTCTTCAAGGAAGTCAAGGAAGTTCAGGAAATATTTGCCTTGGAAACAGGTGTTACTGGTGTTGCGATAATGGATCGTCCTGCGCATTCTCCAGCAGCTAGATACGAAATAATTTCTGGTTCATTTAAATATTTATATAGTAAATGCGATTAACATAACAGAGTGAAAGAATTGTGGTACGGGTTGGTCTTAGGTCAAGAAACTGCTCGTGCGTTATGTACGTATCAAGATAGCGACGACTATAAACTACTCTCGTGAAGCGTTCCATCGATAATAACGTATACACCAAAGAGACAGGACAGAAGATAATTAGTCTCTTAAATTTCTTGAACGATAACACGATATTAAACTGACATATTTATATTTACGTTTCGTCAACCGCAACGTATAACCAAGATAATATATTGAACTTGATGGCTTCTTTCATAATCAAAAATCTCCGTTCGCCGTCTAACCAACTGTGCACCATCGTGGCTCATTATAATAAGCATAACATAACTATAATTACTATCTTAGAATCATTTCATTAATTTTCTAAGGAGCCTGACAGAAAAAGGCCCCTAGAAAATAGCATTTACCCGTTAAACATCAGGAATTATCAATTCCTCGTTAATTTGTAATTGACAATTAATTATATCACAGTAACGTTATCGCGCATTAACAAATTGCACTATATAGATAGACCTCCTGATTTATTGCAACGACTATTCTTATTAAGCATCTAGTATACATATACCGCATATAAAATAACCTCTAGAAAACCGTCCTATATCATTTATATCTATAGGCTATAGTATTGATCAGATAATTGTTAGTTATTCGTGTCCAGCTGTTTGCTCGAAGCCTTTGCTCTGCGTATAGGTACGTATATGCGGGTTTATGCTGGGTCTTACACGTTATTACATATTTACATCGACGCGGAATAACGGGCTCTCTACGCGGGCGAGGAGGAGAAGGATCACAAGAATGGTGAGAGTGGGAGCTACGGGACTGGCCGTTCGCTGCCCACGTGCGGATTGAGAGCAATTTATCGCAGGGAATAAATTAATAAATTACGGCTGCTTTAAGGGCAATCCTACGGTCGGATCCGTCAATCACTAAAATGCCAACGAAACGCAATATGGACGCGCAACAAAGCTGGGATCGCGCCATCGTAAAGAAAAAAAAAAAAAAAAAAAAAAGTTGAAAACCATCAGCACCATAATCGAGACGAAGTAGACGACTGTGAACACGTTATGTTATTTATTGAGCATAAGATAGTTGGACGTGTGAATTGAAAAAATTGAGAGCGTTTTGAGTACATGATTTATTAAATGAAAAATACAGTAGATTCCCGATTAACCGAATGTGCTCGGAACCGAATCCAGCTCAGGCTAATCAGGGTTCTGCGGTATAGATATGCGAATCCCTTGGATTATTAAATAGGTTTTATGTACGAGTCTAGAGAATATAATGAGCGTGACTTGAGATGTTAATTAATTAAAAAATATGGATCGTAAAAATATGGTAGTTTCGCAATATAAAGTTCCGACGGATGCTATAATGTTTTTTAAATATATTTTATAAGTATCTAAGAGCGTAATTAGCACAGTTTACATTTTCGTATGGGGTATGAACAAACGTTATACACTAATCCTTAAGATGGGAAGCGGCCTGGTTTTAAAAAAGTATAAAAGATAAACCTTCTTATGCTGTTTGTATCAAATTGTACTGCCTTCGTTCTATCTCTGACAGATTTCCTCCAGTGTCACACTGAGTGCACTGTGTAGTTACGATTAACGAGTATAAATATATAATATTTACTTGATCCACCGTAGAGTAAAGCAGTATGTTATCAACGGAAGTATGCCCCTGGGTCATCGGCTCCCTCTCAGGATGAAATGGAAGGCAAGTCAATTCTCACTGAAGCAAATGGAGCAGAAACGTCGAGTTTTATGAGCCTCACAAATTTTTGTTGGTTTCGAACAAACCCGTTAACCCAGGTTAAAAGTCTTGGTAACAACAAAGGACTTACAGAGAAAATAATTTTTAAACTCCCACGTATGGCGTAACCCGTACCTATGTTCACCTCGTAAAGAGGCTACATAAAATCCACGTTACCACAAGAAAATTTTCTTTGAGCACAAAGGAGAGAAGTGTAAGGAATCGGAACTATAAAATGTTCCATATACAATTATTGAAAGGAATTGATAGATCATATGACGGCAAAAGTAATAAATTCTAGCAGCACTGTGTGCGTGCTTACTGGTAAGATTGCTCACGAAGGAGAGCAACGTAAAATCTCGTATCATCCGCTGCCAAGAGATGTCACACCGGGAGAGCAGAATAAACAACTCGAACGCGGTAATAAAAAGTTTCTCTAAATACAAGACTAGCTCCGGATAGTCTCTGTTAGTGTTACTACTGGGCACCACCATGAACAGTGGAGCGAGGTAAAAGAAGACGTACGAGGAAACGGCACAGCCAACATAGAGACTAGGCAGTCTATGCTATGAGAAAATAAAAAAGAAAGACAAGTGAAAGAGGAAGGGACATAAAATGACAAGTATGCAAAGGCACAAGTGTATGAAAAAAGGAGACGCAGAAATAAATGAAGGGGAAAAACAGGTAGTGGTAGGCATGGCCGAAGATGTCACAATAGCAGTTGCACCGAGTGACACTGAGCACGCGTCTTCGACCGCCCACATCATCTTTCCCCACCGTCTCCACGAAGGAGTCCCCTCTCTTTTAACGTCGACAAGTAAAAGCTCTCTCGCCTCTGAATAGCTACGAAAAGCTCAGTCGGTCGCAGACCCGCGTACCAGTAACTGCACGTGCTGGTAATATCTTTGTGCTTGATGTAGAAACGAAGGAAGGTAACGACAGTAAGGAAGTGTGTTGACAGTTTTTAAAAATAATGAAAGACAGTGCTAGTGATATGAAGACTTGACAAAGATTTTTCCTTTTCTATTATTATATCAAATACGATTGCATACCGGATATCTTATTTGGATCCAAGGATAATGATGGGTAGTACGTCGATCGTATCTTGGGCGAGTATCGTCGTCATTGTCATTAACTTCTACCCGGTCATCGCTCAAGGTAATATATATTATGGTGTTAAATAAATATATTATACGATATTATTTCATGATATTTAATGACGACGTTAATTCATCGTCAGAACGACGGATTCATTGAACCTATCTTCATGGCTGTTCGTCATCGCGTGGCGAGATATTGACGACAGTTAAAGCCACATGTGCGAACGGTCTGAGACTGTTTTTCTTTTCGTCGTGTTTCCTTTTTATAGGAGTTTTACTATCAGGCGTTATAAGTTCCGAGGGAGATATGACAGTGTCCGTATGATCTTTTTATTGTCTTTGAGATTGTCACAAGTGCGTTACGGAATGCGTGTACTAATCCGGTTCTCACGAAAGATTCTTCTTGTGTGTTCCTTCGTACAGAATGCCATCTATTTGACACTACTTCAATTAGGGTAAAATGCAGATCATAATATACTTATATGTATCATTATGACTTACAATTAGTCGCGCCTTTAAATCGTATCAATAGATACACCGTGCTATATCCCATAGCACGAAAAATCTTGCACGAAGTAATTAATGAACCAGTAGAACTAGTAAAGCCTAAAGAACGAGCAGGTTTAGATGAGCCGAGAGTGAAACGCCATTTGTACAGAGCAAAAAATTGAAATAGAGTCGTTATGTTTGAACACGGTGAACGAACGCGAAGCATTTGCAAGAAGTTTTATGAAGTGAATAAATACATTCTAACCTGAATAATAAAGATTGCAAATCGAATTTTTTTACCAATTTTTTTTGTTAGTGGATAAAGATCATTTCGATGGTTAGCTATTTTTTTAAGTTTTATGTCGGGACACTCGAACAACTTTCCACGCGCTTCTTTTTCCTGTTTTTTCCTACCTTTTTTTCTCCCGTTTCTTTCTTTCTACATCTCTTTGTAAATTTATATGCGCGTATACGTTGCATGGTCGTGCGAACGAGGTGTTGTCGTTAACGGTGCGGCCATGAAAACCAGCCCAAGTTCTTCAGTGCATAATGCAACTAACGTTGGGAAAAGGAACAAAATGCATGAAGTCGCATCGGCTGATAATGCCTTCTCACTGCCCCACGCATTTCCGTGCCTTTTTGTTCATTCACTTTGCATGCATCTGCGACTCTACGTGTCTCTATGTGCACACGTACTATGTGTAATTCTTAGCATAATCGGCCGTTACCGGTCTGGAACTCCTTAGCGAGTTCCAGTGGAGACGTTGACGCATGTCGGCAGTTAATCAGCACAATTAAAGATCGTTTCTCGCTTGATCTATTAATAACAGTGATTTCGTGTCGTCCTATGATTTGTATTAGTTCATTTCATCGATAACTGATAGGCCAATTAATTAAGAGCTGTATATGTATACTACCAGGTCCGGTAATCACTGTTATTATGAATCCACCTAGCGCCATACGGATGTACTAATCAACGACATTAATTCTAGTTCTACATAAGTATCATATAAATTTAGAAGCTAATGATTATTCGATTTTTTATATCGCTGACATATAAATATGTATGTTTAATATATATATCTTCTTTATCTTCCATTAAAGTCGAGGTGTTGAGTGTTTAGAGATTGATATATTCTTGATTGATGCTCTTGAGAAACACTTAAAGTTGATATACGTTCGAGGTGTCTATTAATAAATGGACTTCCGGTCCGATAAAGAGTTTCGTATAGCATAGCCGGAAATTGGATGAAATAAAACATGGGACTTACCTGAAACCCTTTTTAAATCTCGTACACCAAAGGGTTGTAAGAGGGTTCTTCATTGATCGAAAAAAAAATCTAGCGGTCTAATAAAATGTCTGAATGAACTGTAAAGTGGTGAGTATGGTGGCGACTGTGGGACCTGGAAGCGTCGATCGAGGAATGAGGGAGGACCGGTCGTCAGGAATTTTTAAGTGAAACGAAAAAAGGGTTAAAGGAGAATGACTTCCAATCTGCAGGGGCCTCGCGGTCTCGCGAGAGCGTGTCGAGAGCGGCGAGAGATAAATAAACACATAAAACGAGTGACAGCTTCACGGCGGATAAAAAACACGGATCCCGGTACTCACACACGTTAAACAGGATCCTACGCACTCTCATGCACGTGGCAGCTATAGTCACGGAATAGTTTATTAATTCATTGTACGTATACTGAACTCCTTGTAGTCCGATTCTGACTCAACGTGACTCTATTAGACTTAGGATTCTTGGAACGTTGTACGAAGTTTGCGCGGTTACTATTGAAATAGTGAATAACGTTTGATTATTGATTGATCATCGGAAATACGGAATTTTCGTAGGAGATATGTGTCTAGGACAACAAACATTTTGCAGTGTTATTCGCTATTTCGTCCCAGAGACCTTTCCCCTATTTAATTGCGACGAACGAGATGAAAGTCTTTTTCCTCGATATCAGAAAGATTTGCCAATGTCAAGTTTTTATCCGAATTTCGTCACTTGCAAGGAAATATGATTTTTTGAAAAATCATTTGAAAGTATGCAGATAAGCGATTCGGTTCGTTAATCTTCATGTTTCGCTTGTACGATATGCTCCTTTTCCATTATTCATTTTAGACATATATGAACATTCACGAGTATTAGGGATGACGACAGCTTGGAGGACTAATGATAAATGATACTACATAACTGTTTCTCCAAATGATTACGTGTACCCTAGCGTTATTTTGACTTATGACAAACTCCAAAGCCAGTACTAGATTTTTTCACTCTTCTTCATAAAGCATAACAATTTAATACCTTTGTCTGACACTAATTCATAAACTCATTCCAAACTTGTACCCAAAAAAAATATTTAAAAAATGAAATAATTGATATTGTTAGATATACATTTTTTAACAAATAATATATATACAGCATCATTGAATAGTCGAGCCGTCCAACTCAGTCTAAATAAGCCTCTAGTCTTTATCTAAAACCAAAGGGCACGACATGTCGTTGCACAGCTGCAGTCATAATATATAGCCATAAGCACACATCATCCAAGTCTATACTACGGCCTAAGCACGAAAGAAAGTCCAATGCACATAGCGCGACGAATTCTCATTGGTGTGACGTCACAGTCTCAATAAAATTCATCGAAGGGACGCGCCAAGAGTATTCCTGGTAAAAGGGTGTTTTGTCTTGGGATTTACATCTTAATGAGGTACCAACAAAGACGTACCTTGAACGCCCAGCCATTTAGAATGGCCAACAGAATAACATAGAGTAACAGTGGCATTCGCCGTATACACTGTGAGTTCTCGTAAGTGAAATTACTCTTTTCCATCATCGTCATTCTCTCTGTTGTCATCGTATTCGTGTCGCGTGCCAATCTCTCGTGAGTTCATTAAGCACCGTAATTATCATGCGAGACGATTTGCGACCGAAGAAGAATGAAAGGTAGGAAATACAAGAGGGAAAATAAAAAAAGCACTGGGCAGAGTGCATACCAACTGCAAAATGGCAAGTGCATCGCGTCGTACGCGACACATTCCCACAGGCTGGCGTCATCGTATAATTGAACGAGGGACTGTCCCGAGAGCAGCTTGAAAGACAGGATTAAATGGAGGAGAAATATACGTATGTATAAGCATACAAGCAAGACTGTCACGTGGGAGTCGTGCACTGTCTTCTTGGCGATTATTACCGGCCGAGCAGTTGCATATGTTAAATAATGCAGATGTATCGTATACGTCTATACTGTACGTATACGCATGGACATGCACTGTGTATATCGCGATGCAAGAAAGTAGCCGATTAATCTCATGTGCTTCGTTAACGACGTTAATGGCCACCGGTGTCAGTGTCGACTCGTCATTCACGAGGACCCGGCAGATGCTTGAAACTTTTTTAGGTTAAGTACAGCACACAAGTTCATACCACCGGGAGACTGGTTCTCGCGGTATTTTATACACGATTACTTCGTTTGATCCTAGAAACGCGCCGAGACTCACGGATTCGATGGCGTGAATATAGCATGGAAGTTTTGCTGTTTGGATTCGGTTAAGCCGGATGGCCGCGAGTCAACCACGAGTCCTACTGCTATTTCTGTAACGTACAGAAGCTGCAAGCGACCCTGTTTACGCACCTCGGCCGTTTGAAATGCGTCTTAAGTACACGAACGTTATATCCGCGGGACTTCGAATGTCTCTTTTTAACCCGAGCGTCAACGGATCTCTCTGCGTGAATTACGAGCATTCCGAAGAATTTCTTTTAATGCTTCGACACGCTTTATTCGAATCTGCTTCCCGTATACGTTTTTGGGAGAATGCGACGCGCTCTGTAAATTAGCCAGATTGAATTTGCTAATCGTCACTTTATCTCCTGACGTACGACGCTCTACGATCGCTATTCGTTTCTTAGTCTGAAATTATATATAGTGATTTGTTATGGTACGCGTCACATTCTGAAACACATTACGTAACAAGTATTGCGCGACCCAGGCTGAAGGAAAGATCCATATACTCATTTACATTGTGACTTGTCCTAGCTATCAAATGTCTGCTACTATCCTATCTATATCCAATGAACCAAAGTGCACCACTTCCTTGACATATCAGCTACCCCTTATCCTATTTAGTGTCAAAGTGCGTTATTTCCTTAAAACGAAAACTTTACACACTTAGAAATTCACATAGCAATCCCTTAGCCGTCTAGTCTGCAGAAATTTAGTATGAGGCAGCACAAGGTTCAGCATGCTCACTTTCACTGTTACCCGCGAAAAACGATGGAATACAATATTGGTAATAATATGCAGGTGTTATATTCATAGCATTACACCGATAAGACACATTATAAAAATATCAACTGTAATTTAAAAAATTTACTAGTTTCTTCTCCGTAACCTAAAATTGCTTTTGCCTGTACTATAATCAATGCCATTATCATCATTGTTAGAAGTAAAAATAATCTTTCCAGAAATCGAATGACGACGATGCCATATTGCCAGAGTACGATTAACAAAGAAACATTTTATTCGTATACGAGTGTAGCCTGGGGGTCAATTCGTGTCTAATTAGTATCTATTAACGTAATTGTATGGGGTGGCCAAGTCCTCTTGTGTATCCCAACAGGCAGCATATATATTATTTACGTCATTTTACCATGGATATCAACGTTCAAAGGCACCATTGCATATAAAAAGACCAATCCCCGTACAGTTGACGTGTAACATACTTTTTTCTTCTCTGAAATGTCCAATATACATTCTGATAGATGACAGATTTGCGACAGTCCGGTATTCGGTTCCTTTTCTTATCCCATAAGATAAAACCGTTTTATTATGGGATCCCAAGGGAATCCCGCATGTGAGGTCCTACGGGATGTTATGGGACCCTCGAGTTTTGACACACTGGGCGTGCCCGCATCTGGCCAACTTTTTGCTCGAGTGCCCTTTCGGTCATCCTGACATAACACAGGTCACGGCGCTGCTTAGTTTCCACATAAAGCACCAAAAGAAGAAACTGCTTCCACGTGTGACGTGTAGCCAGACCATAGTGAACTTACCTATGTTCAAGTTTTCTCCCTGGTACGGAAGACCCACTTAAATTATTTTCTCATCTTTTTTTTCCTCTATTTTTTTCTCTTTTTTTTCCAGAAATGAACTGCTGCTCCTTAGCTGCTGGTTCCTGTCGCAATGTGTGTTCCAAGGTATGTTCCTGCACTTGTGTACATCTTATGCTGTTAGTATATCTTGTTGGACGTATTATGGAGCTTGAAAATTTGTTACTGCACTTGTGTCCATTATGTGTATATAATGGTGTTGGTATAACGTATCAGAATATGTATTATGGTGCACCTTTATTGATACGGGCACATGTGTTATTTATGACTGGTGTTTTTTTTTTTTAAGATGAATATTCCATGCGTCTGTCGAAGAGAATAAATATTCGGTCTTTTTCGAAAGGCATTCGATTAATGGTCAATTAATGGGTTTTATAGAGATCGTTAGGTATGCTTGACAAGTATATTGGGATAAAAAGTTGATCGGGAGACAGGTGTAATATTGCTGGGACTGATCGGTTTTATCCTGTTAGACGCCGAACTGGGCCCTGATAGAGCGATCAAACCACTCTATCGATCGGTAGAGCGTTACGATCGTGCGAGAACGCGTGCAGTAAATTGCGTTACGGTTAGACGCCTGGCCCATAAATTAACCTTGGATACGTGTTCACGTGGGTGTATGCGGTCGCTGAAGATTCGAGGTGTCGTAAAGTCGCTAATAAAACTAAATCGAAGAACAAGTTGTTAAGGACGCTAGGAGAAGAGTATCGATTCGGACATTACGATCGATTTTATTTTACCGATTGACAAATTGAAGCGTTTCAATGATCTCGAATAAAAATGATATTCGCGTAACAAGCAGTCGCGTACACGATCCATGTATCTGTCGATGAAATTTAAAGAAAAAATATAATTGAATCAAAGATTAATTAAAATATTATTTTTTAAGATCGTTCCCATGTAAGTTGGGATTATTATAATTACCTCGTCGGAGAAATTTTACGGCACGTGAGGGTTGTTGCTTAACGACAAACCAAGAATTCTGTGCTGCGTTTCGTTAAGCTGGATTTCGCAGTACGTGACGTCTGGGTATGTAAAAAGAGAGGAAATATATTAAAGGGACACGTGTAAAATAAGAAGAAATGGATGACACGGGAAAAGGAGAAACGTGGATAAATATGGAGAAAGGAGGAAGGAGAGATAGGAATAAGATAGGATAATGACGGTAGGTGGGGTAGCAGTCCCAGTGTAAGAGATAGCTCGAAGCAAGAGAGGCGAGATAATATCGAAAAACATTGGGCCCACTTGGAGGGACTTGGACCGAGTTTGGGCCACCTCTGGGGCCTTCTCCCACCTTTTTTTTTCGACCTGCTGAGAGATTTACGCGGAGCTAGCGGGGTGCCGTGGCTCATTCATACGCAAATATTACAAGTGGATCTGAAAAAGGCGGATTTGATATCACTGATATCATTCCCACGCACGCTGACTCGGGTTTCCACCTTCTTTATGGCCCTCTGTCAGTATCCCCTTTACTGCCCACTTTTCTTTCTTAGCCTAAAGAGAAAAGGTGTAAGCTTCCAAGACAGGTCCATTGCCTTTTTTATTTCTTCTATTACTTTTTTTTTCACCTCTGTTACCATTCTGATGACTATTAAACCATGTTACTTGGATAAGCTTATGCTTAGGCTATATGCCTATACCATAGGTTCATTAATTAATGGTTGTTCTTCAGGTTGTTTTCGATTTGTTTAATTTTCAAAATTAATTTATACAGTTCGATTTTACGAATTTTTTTTTGAAAACTGTTATATCGTTGCATAAGACCAAACATGTATATATGATTTGTAAATATGGAATATTATTAAGGAAGTCTGACAAGTAAGAGTATTAAACTCTCCATAACGTTTGGTCTGTTGATAATCATAGTTGAGCGATCCAAAAAACTAGTTAATTCTGAAAAAAAAATTTGGATTTTAGTTCAACTTATATACAACCATACGCGATCGGGTACTCACGTTTAAAAATTACATTTTGAAAACTATTAAACGCTCAATGGATACAAACACGTTATTCTCAGCCTTGTTTGTTCCACAGTATCAGGAAGCTGGATCTTAGTTTCAGGGACTCGTTGTTTTTTTTCTTTTTTCATTTTGTAAAGCGGGCGTAAAGGCGTACCCGAGAAGCGACGAGAATTCTCGCTCGACTCGACTACTGATGAGGACTTCCGGCACGGACATCTAAAAGTAAAATAACCGGAAGTCGCTGGGATCTGACACAAGGCGAAGACTTGTGACTCGATTTCGAAACAGCGCCAGGCTTATCGATGGTGCTTTATCCAGGATCTGTTTTAGAAAGCACGAAAAATCCTCTACTTACCGAATACCCGTCGTCGTCGAGATCGAAAAAAAAATTCCGACCACTTTTCCATCCGGCGACTTCTCAGCTTGTATTCTCTATGTCATCAAACCCCATCTTACTTCATCTGTCTCAAGTTCTTTTTCTCGTGTCTCTTTTCTTCTTTATGCTCTCTCCTACATAACTCGCCTCGTCTTTCCTCTCGTCGATCTCTTCGCCACTATTTTCGTCACTGCCATCTACCGACCACATTATAAAACGAGTCGTTAACTTTTATACACGAACCAACGGTACGGGTCGCTACGAACGAAACGTATTAACACGCATATCCATACCTCTCATTGAGGACTCACTTATTCGACCAATTCAAAAATTCACAGCTGCCTTAGATAGCTCTTACACCCTCTAGACTATTTATCATGGGGTGCTATTAACTGTATAAAATATTTATAATTGCTGGACTGATTAAGTGTCCACTTATAAAAATTCCTACCATCTGACAACATATTTTTTGCATAGACAGAAATTGCTTTGAATTCAGAAAGTACAACAAAAAAATGTCGGTTTAATCACTGTAACCCGTTAGTTACGGTACGCGCCAAACGCATTCAAATGATAATATTACTTTATACATAACCGGTACTGTTAAGAAAATCCGTTGAGCGTATATTACAACGCTTGATTTCACTTAGTGAAATTGCGTTTACAACGAAAAAAAATGTTTAACATTTTCTTTCATTCGCTCCTTCGACCCAACACCCACCGTCCTCCGTGTTCCGGACTTTATCAACCGTCACGTCACATCCAGCCAATCCAGCTATACGCGCTATTTAAACTATGCCATTTCGCGCTACGGCAACGACTTTGGTCGTTATTACAGCGATCTGTCGCGCAACTCCTCGCCGGGTCGTCCGAGTTTATTCCATCGTGGAATTTTGCTAACGCGAGTCATCTCAGCAAATGAACGTCATACGGAACGTACTGAATGTATGATCATAAATGCACGTAAATACGTTTCTATATATATTCAAAGCAGAAACGTAAGTGCCTATTTACAAAGGTAGACCAGCGTCCATGAGGATGCTTGAATTTGTAAAAGTACAAATGAACATACTTATATGTTTACCGGAGAAAAGTACTGAATTATGTACACATGTATGAATATATGTACCGCTATGTATCCGGATATATATATAAGCGCACGAAGGAACAAGGGACGCAAAAAGTTCAATCTCTATTTCCGTACTGTTTGATCCCGTCTTGCTAGGGACCTCAAGAGAGAAGCGAAGAGCGGAGACGCGAAGTGAAGAGATGCAAAGAACCTAGTGTCTTCTATCGGGCGTGAGAGTTGAATGTCGAGTTCGCGTGGAACACCCTTTCAAAATGGCTACCGGCCAGGAACACGAGAGAGAGTCCAGAGACGGTTGGGCTACATACCTCCAAGAATAATCGCGACGGAAATACGCCTTCCCGGCACGATCCAGCGAGCCACTGGGGTACGTGTCCAATGGAGGGACCTGTTCTTGAATTTTAAGAAAATTATCCTTTCAGACCGGTAGCCATTTAACATTGACAAAGATGCGTGGATTTCAGGTCTGAGCTTTGTCTTGCCTGTATAGGTAGTATGGCTCTTGTCGATGTTTCATGACCCTGAGGAATATGCCAAACGCATTTTAATTCGCCTAAGACACACAGTGAATCTTCAATGAGATTCCAAAGGATTATTAGGCGATTTTGAGATGGCAGTGTCACATTGATGTTATTTGTTACGGGATTCTTTTTAAATTTTACAAAAAAATTCTTCCAACTAGTCGTATCGTGGTTCCGAAGTCGTAGGTCAATGATAGGGCTAGGTCGAGCCTGAACTTTTATTCTTGTCGTGGCCGCGGATTTTCCGTTTGTGAGCCGCGACCGTGGCGAACATACAAAATATCTTATGAACCGCAAGAAGACACTCATTGAATCTTGTATGAGATCGAAATGTACATACATTGGCTCGCGCGTGTTTGCTAATTTTTTATCTTTCGTGGTATAAGAAATATTTGACGTCTAGGATAGTGACGCATGATTTCTCGCAATCATGGATAATACTTTGTGCGGTCGATTATGATTTTTTAAAATCGTTTTTTCTTTCAGATACCATTGGTTGCCTTGGGTGCTGAGGCTGATGCCAGGAAGAACGCGACCTCGCGTCTTTTGGAATTCTGCTCCACTGAATTGGTGAATTATGATCAATGCACATTTCGTATATAAGAATCATCGAGTATTTAAAGATCTGGATCGGAAACGCTTTGACAATGATTTCTCGTGGGAGATATAAAATACGTAACGGGAAACTACTTTTCACGTCTTTTCATCGTGTTCCGCCCTTTTGAAGTACAAAGAATAAAAATGAAATCGGTGGTCGACTTGTGGTTGGAAAGTATAATGCGTATAGTCTCGTATTTCCAGTCCTTTGTTGTTACCGTCTCTATTTTGGTATTAACGCCTGGACTTATTTCAGACGAACTTTTGGAACTGCGTCAATTCCACGCTCAAAGGTAAATGGAGTCGCTGAGCGACCATGCAATTTTCACACGTGTGAGAATCATTCGTATGGCGCTTGACACTCGAAACGATTGCTTTACAGAAGCGGCGGAGAATGAAGATTGGGCGGGACGAGGCTGCTGTCACTTGGCACAAAATCCAATCTGCAGATCTACTTGCGCCTTGTCGGGCTCCAGGAGTGATCTAAAGGGCGTTTGCCGTGCTAGCGATGAATTTGAATTTTCTTCTTGCTTGGAGAGACGCGAAGATGGTGAGACTTGCTGCAGTGGAATTGCCAATTCTACTTGTAGATCCGTGTGCAAGGATATTTTTCAAAAACCTGGAAAACAGTCAACTCTTAAGCTTTACAGCAGCAAAGGCTGTTTTCATCAAATACCTAAATGTTTAAGAGCCGCTGCTGGAGCGAAGAACACTGATGATCCAAAGCAGTGTAAGTAGTATTCGTATATCGAAACAACATGTTCTTAATTAACCAGTCAGCATTGATTAATGTCAAACGATGCATGCGCATGACGCGCTTATTATAAATTTATCGTACCCAATTAATCAAAATAAGTCAGTCCTTCATTAATAATTAATCAATTAAGAAGTTATTCCTATTTTAATATTATTTCATAAGAAAGACTAAGTTTAAAACTCAAACCCTTAAGCTACTTACCTCTGTCAAGTGAGCTTGCTCCTTGCCATTAATCATTATTAATTATTGTATCTTTCTGTTTGCTTCATTAAAGATTTACATTGCTGCGACGAAGCAACCAGTCCAACGTGTTTGGTTACTTGTCGCGAAACGTTACACACGGCAACAACGGATATTGACATTTTGGATGCTTTGACAAAAAAGTGTAGCCCAGTTTTGCCGCACTTACCAATGTGGAGTTGTTTTCTAAATGCAACGCCAGCGAAATCAGCCCGTCTGCCTCTGGATTTAGGTAAACTGTCCTGCTGTTCAAGAGCATCAACATCATCTTGTCAAAATCTGTGCTGGCGAGCATTTCAAGCTGATTGGGAGCAAGCTTGGGTCCAGTTGGAAGAAGAGTGCGTATCTTTACCAATAGAATCTGAACTACGTCGGTGTCTGGAAGATGCCGATGAGACCTGCGAAATGGGATGTTCTGGACTGTCTTATTGCGTTCAGTATAATGACAGACCAACAGCCCTATTCAGGTAAAATATGTTAAAATAAAAAAATCATATGCTTCCACAATTCTTACAATTGATTCCTAATGTCTGACCTTAACAGAGAATAGCATTTTGTGACAGATAATTTCCAGCATTTGAGGATTGTTAACTTTATGCGCTGTTAATCCGAAGTACCCGTATGACTTTCCAATGACAAAGCTTATGTTAATTTACTTTTATTAGTTTCACTTACTCAAGTCCTTGAGCGTAATTAGTAATTACATTTCTCTTGTATTGCCTTCTTGCAGAACCTGCTCAGCGACAGCGGACGAGGCAGCCAAATGGGAAGCGAATCATTGGTCCCGTGGTGGAATAATCTCAGGCCTTGCTGTACCGGTAAGGGCGGCGCCATCATGTCCGATGGAGACGCTTCGTGCAGCTGCGTGCCTCCTACAGTTGCGCCCTTGCGAGTCCCGGGCTCATGAGACACGTTTATGCCGCGAGGATTGTCTGCAATTAATGACTAGCTGTGTCGACTGGTCGGCGATTAAGGGGCCCCATACGGCAACGACACTATGCTCCAAGTTATCGGTACCTAGACAAGATATGCCATGCGTGCCGTTTTCAGTATCCTCAACATTTTCTACGGACACCCTTCCTGTGGAACCCGCTCTGCGACCAGAAGACGACATAACAACTCCTTGCAGGCCTAATCCATGTCGCAAGGACCAAGTGTGCGTGTTGAAATCGAACAATCCACAACATGTAAAGTGTCTTTCTGGTTGTATGCTTGGCGTAATGTCCAAACAAGTGGTGCCCGTAGGTACCTGGGTACAAATCCC
This sequence comes from Trachelus iudaicus, assembly GCA_030142595.1. Taxonomy (NCBI): domain Eukaryota; kingdom Metazoa; phylum Arthropoda; class Insecta; order Hymenoptera; family Cephidae; genus Trachelus; species Trachelus iudaicus. The sequence goes on along the minus strand of JARQTH010000475.1, from coordinate 600,362 downwards.
AAGAGTAGATCAGCAGGGTTGTTTGAGAATTTGTCAATGCACCTCGCGGGGATTGGAAAAGTGTCGTATGCTGAACTGTTTCGCCTTGAACTCTTGTTGGGTTCAGAACCGTTTTGTGGCCCATCGAGCAAGTTTCTACCTGGAGTGTAATCTGTGCCATTGCTTCGAGGGCGAGGTGACCTGTTCCCGTAGAAGTTGCGGGGAGCTCAGAATACCTACGCTGCCTTGTGATTGTCCAGCTCATTATGTTCCTGTCTGTGGTCGTCTTGGAGTTACGTTCGCATCAGCATGCCTAGCCAAGTGTTCGGGACTGTCGGCTGCAGAAATGGAATTTGGAAGCTGCTCATCGAGAGATCCTTGCGATTTAAATCCTTGCGACAGTACTGAGAAATGCGTGAAGAAAGTTCGAGTATGCTTGTCGCCAATTCATAAGCCCTGTAGGCAATATGAGTGCGTGCCTTTGAACTGTGACCTTCAGGATGATGAACCAGTATGTGATAATGAGAACAAACAGCATAAGAATTCCTGTGCAATGGTCCGCATAGGCGCTAGTCTAGGTTATAGGGGACCTTGTCTAAAAGATTGTAGTCTCCGTGGTCCCGTTTGCGGTATCAACGGGGAAGTGTACAGCAGTGAGTGTGCCGCATGGGCCGAAAGGACAGTAGTAGATTATCCAGGTCCTTGCATAGCTGTAGGATTGATCGGCGATAAGGCCAAACCACGTTGCGGAGATGCAGTTCAGTGTCCACCTCTGGTACAACCGTATTGTATTGGCGTGACTCCTCCAGGTGCTTGTTGTCCTGTTTGCGGTGGTGCAGCGAGGCTATTCTACTCTAGAAAACAGGTATCCTTTTATGTCTTTTTAGGGATAACACCTACTCTTCGATCTCGGGATTATTTACACTGTAACACCCGAGGCGTACGACTGGTTATGCTGGGTGCCATTTTGACATTAATATCAGTTAATCGCAATTGCGATCTCAAATCCTCTTTCTTTTTTTTTTAGTTGGACCGGATTTTCTATATGATGGAGGAGGAATCGGATAAGGATGCCGTCACGCTGGAGACTCTATTGGTTGCGCTAGCCCGACAGGTTCAAGTGGCGCAGTGCGCTTTGCGAGGAATGGCCACGCCGGAAGGCGATGTGTTCGTGGTGAGTCAACCGTTACCGAAGAAGCCTTCGACACTTCAGATGCAGGCGTGCATCCAGGAAATGGAGAAACTGGTCACGAGGATCCAGGAGAGGAGTCCAAGAATCGTAGCTGAAGTTCCATTGGGATCTTTGACCAGAGCGGAAACCATTTATGGCTATATTCTAAGTTCAGCCACGACTCCCGTACTGTGTAATCTGGTGATCATGGTGCCGCTTCTAATTATACACAGTTTTGTATGATCAATAAGCTGCTGACTGAACATTCAAGATTCACCTATTGTGGGTGCGAAAAACTATATTAAATCTAGCGTCGGTACCGTTTGGTGTACCAGCCAAGTAGTACCATGTTTAAGTCTGTGATTCAACTAGTGCCTACGTAGCATACATTATTATTAAAATATGACAGATGATAGTACGATTCATCATTTGATATTGCCAAAGAGAAGCGTAAAAGATAAAATATATCTCAAGCGCGTCTGTACAAATAATAATAATAATAATAGTTATAATACACAAGCACGGTTTTGGACGTAACAATCGCTCAATATGACTGTTAGACCGGGCAGATCATTGTAAATAGTAAATAGAGAAAGTCTCAATGTATGAAAGTTACCAGTTCAAGTCTATGCCAAATACAGAAGGTAACGATATTTTTTAAGGTATGAATCTGAGCAAGAAATATGAATGAAATATAGAAAATAAACTCTTTGATAGCCTTAAGGATACTCCTTTGTTATTATTGTTAAATATCAATTTTTTGTATTGTATCGTATGTATAATAAAATGTCTATGGTATTTATCAGGTGCACACGAATTGCTAGTGAATTTTGGTCGTGGTCCGCAATCAATTGAATTTCTCAAAATTCCTTTTAAAGAACCTTGTAACGGCCGCGACATGCCGTATGAGTACCAGATGACTGAAGCTTTATCAATTCTTCTTTGATGAGCCTGGACACTTCGGCCTTGGCTTTGCTCACTGCCAACTCGCTTGTCGACTCGATAGCCAAGTAAAGTTTTCGCTCTCCTTCTGGAGGTGTTTTTCCTGTTGCGATGTACGTTCCACGAACTGTCAGGCCAGCTTCGGAATACTCGGAAATTTGTGCCAGAGCTTCCTTGCTGGTTACCCTCCACCTGGCCTGCTGAGGGAAATCATTAATTTCCAATTCTTCTTCGTACTTGCGGAAAGTTTGTTCACCAGGTTCTCCCTCGCCTTCAACAAGATCCTCTTCTCTTGGCTGATAGTTCAGTTTTGTATTGAGTTTTGCTGCTAGCTGTTCAGCAACAGTCTTGGCCTAAAAAAAGAATTATAAATTGTAGTATGTACATGAAAAAAGTTAATCATTATAATTAACAACTTGATGTCTTACCGTTATGAGATTTGTTGGTCCGGCACCTTTGAGGATAGCCTCCGCAGCCTGTTGCGTGGCACCCTTAGCCTCGGCTCCAAGATTCTTTGCGATGTTGATCTTCGATGCTAACCTTCTAGCTAATTCCAGTTTGTCAGTTGCACTAGGTACCGGCTGACCTGGTACGGATAAGTTCGCAGCGGATGGCCTGGCGATTTCTCGAACCGTACGCTTAGGTGCCAACATGCTCTCAATCTGCTGGTCAATGTCGTTCTCAATATCCTCGTCATCAGAATCCTGAAGACCTAGTGCGGCCTTCTGGAATTTCTTCTTCTCGTTGGCCAGAGCTGCTTCGGATTCATCAAACTTGAATCCTTTCCCACTAAACCCACCACCTGTATGAACTTTTTTGCCATCAGCTGCTTGCCGAGCTTTGTAACCTTCCCACAGTTGACGTAGTGCATCTGGAATTGGTACCGCGGCTAATTCGTGTGCACGAAGAATATCACCGGCATATCGTTCTTGTTCGGGTGTGATAAACGTGTAAGCATATCCTTTATTGCCAGCACGTCCTGTTCTTCCACATCTGTGTACGTAATCCTCGTAGTGATTGGGGCAATCGTAATTGATAACAAGTACAAGTTGTTTAACGTCGAGGCCTCTCGCAGCTACCGAAGTGGCTACCAGTAGTTTTGTTCTACCAGCTTTAAAGTCAATAATTGTCGAGTCTCTGTCACACTGATCTATACCACCGTGCAGAGACATGCAGGAATAAGATGCCTTCATTAAGTCCTTCAACAAAGTATCAGCGTTTTCTTGCTTGTCCACGAATATTATTACAGAACCTTTATCTTGGTAGTGTCCTAAGATCTCTAATAGTTTGTAAAACTTTTGATCTTCCTCAAGTACCACTACGTGTTGTTCTACGTCCTTGCAGACGACTGAACGCCCACCCACTTGAACCTCTACTGGCCGTGTGAGAATTCTTCTAGCCAGGGCTTCCATCTGCCTTGGGAATGTTGCACTAAATAAAACAGTTTGTCTATCTGGTCGTACATTTTCCATGATTCTCATAACTTGTGGTTCAAAACCCATGTCGAACATTCTGTCAGCTTCGTCAAGGACAACATACGTGACTCTTCTTAAATTTGTCACTCGTCCACTATTGGCTGCTAGCATGTCAATCATTCGACCTGGTGTACAAACGATGATCTCGGCGCCTCTCTTTAATTCTGCGATTTGTTCGGATATACCGGTACCACCATATACGCATACATGCGACAATCCTAAAGATTTTGTAAATTTTTTTGAGTCCCGTCCAATTTGCATGCAGAGTTCACGAGTTGGAGTCATTATAAGGGCTATAGGTCCATCTCCATCGGCTAATGGTGGCTGATCCAGAATATGTCTGAACATGGGCAACAGAAAGGCTAATGTCTTTCCACTTCCTGTTTTAGCGATACCTATTAAATCGCGACCAGACATTATGGCCGGAATTGCTTGACACTGAATTGGCGTTGGTTTGTCGTAACCGAGCTTCTTTAAAACTTCAAGTTCTTTTTTTGTGACGCCACACTGGGCCCAAGATTTGATAGGTTTAGGACAACCTTTTCCCTTAACTCGAATGCCTTCAAGTTCTTCTTTGTAAGCCTCAACCTCTTCGGGGGACATTCTTGCTATTAGAGAAAGTATTAAGTTATAGAGGATTAGTATTCTTATTATTTAGATAGTTTCATATAATAAACAGGTAAAGGTGGCATACCGATTTCAGGTACTTCCACGTAGAAAGATTTGCGGAATGGCTGATACTCAGTCGAGGCATGATCAACCTTAGCTAATTCGCGTTTTTGCTTGTTTGCTATTCCTGCTGCGGTTTCATGAAGATTTTCGCCTTCCTCTTCACTCGAATATTCCAGACCATCTTGATTTTGTTCAATCAATTCTCCTTTTTGCTTTTGAATCTTTTTCTTCGCTACACCTGTTACGATGACAACACCTCCAGTCTGTGGTGCTCCAAGCCCTGCACCGTTATTTGAAGCTTTTGGACCCTTATTGTCTACTTTGTTAACCTTACGTACTTCTTCTTGAACCTAATCACAAATCAGTTATTACATGCATCACGTTGAGGATAATAGATATATTGGTTAAACTGGTTAGATTATGTTATGTTAAATACTTACTTCTGCCATAAATGCATCAAGCGGATCGACCTCCTCTTCTTCTTCCTTTACTTCTTCTTTCACTTCTACAATTTCCTCCTTGATTACACCCTCTTCTTCTTCTTCTTCCTTAACATCCTTATTGCCCGTCTGGACGACAGGCGTTTCTTCATCGCTATCATCTTCCAGTGACCACTTCTTCATAGGAAGTTGAAGATTCGCTAGGATTGACACTTTGCCATCCTTTTTCGTTGCTTCGAGTTCCTTTTTCTTTCTTTCAGCTCGCCATCTCTCGATCCTCTCTCTTCGTTTTTGCATTTCTAGTTCCAGCCTTTTTTGTTCCTCTTCCTAAAGACTTTTCCTTTTAGTTTCTATTACTAACAATGAACACTGGTGCGGTTAATCAAATAGAAATATTACCTTATCAAGTTTTGTGTGATCAAAGGGCAACTCTTCAGTTTCACCCTTTTCTTTATCCTTACGATCCCGTGATCGTGATCTGTTTGATCGCTCCTTGCCAGAGCGGGAGGATTTTGATCCTGTAAGACGCTTTTCTTTACTGTCTCCACTAGTACACCGAAAACAATCAATATCAATCGATTATTTCATTGCAAATAAATAGAAGGTACATCGACAGTTATATCGAACACTCTCTGTTGTAAGGAAATATATTTGGACAAGTAAAAATGTTATGAATTGTATTGAAAATATGGTAAAGCTCACTTTGCTACAAATAAAATGAAGATTATGTGAAGAAAGAACTGTAAGTTCTATTTATATCCTGAATAGAAATGAACCTGTCGAAGTATATCAAATACACAAAATCACTTAAATATAATTACAATCACTGATTAAATTTTTTGGCTCCTCATCGGCTGCTTTTCAAATCTATTCCAGATAGAACATTTAATATCAAATTTTTAAATGTTACTGTAAATCAAATAAAGAATAAAAATAGATTCCATATTCTAATGTGGTTGCACACAACGTGATCATAATCTTAGAAAGCAGAACTCAACCGATAAACATGTACATACATAAGTATTAACTAATATAAGCAGTACTGAAATTGTTCAACACACTACTTTTGTTTACAAAACGACGTACACAAGACGATAATCTTAGTTGATATATTGGAGCACATGCCACGCCTGTAAAAACTTGCATACCGTTTTCTCTCACGCTCCCTTTCTCTATCGAATCTTTCTCTTCGTTCTCCACGATCCCTATCCCGTTCTCTAGAGCGACTACGTCTTTCCCTGTGTCTTCCCTTATCCCTATCTCGTTCGCGTTCTCTACTGCGAGATCGTCGCCGTTTTTTCTCAGGAGTAGCAGAACGAGACCTGGACCTAGATCTTGAGCGCCTTCTATAATGCCTCTCTCTGTAACGATAATTAAGTAAAATATTTAAAATTCAATTATGATGCATAATAAGCCTGTATAAATAGAAATTGACACCGCGTTATCAACGTAACCTCTACATTCCATATGCATTATTTGCAATTGCACTTACTTGTCACCACTGCGAACCATGGCTGCTATAATTTATATGTTTTAGGTGCGCTCCTTCCTTCTTAAAGTCATTTAGTTAATTGAGGAAAGAAATACATTGAACGATACACAAGTAATATTTATCAGTTGCGTTACTTTCAGAGAATGCACCACTAAGTTTTAATGTTTTAATGCACTGAGGTATCTGTACGTATCGTAGCTATTGGCGACGCTAACGTTCGATTATAGAGAAAGATGGCGCTTACGATTTCAAGTAACGTTATGCAGCACTATGTATCCATTGAGTTACTCTATATTACCACTAGTCAGTATAGAATCATTGGATAATCAGTCCACAGCTTGAATTACCCACAACAAGAATTATGAACACAAATATTCTCAATCTCTATTTTTATATGTATTTCAATTCCGTACGCTTCTTCTAAACGAGAACCTAATAAAAAGATACAGTGAATACATAATCATAAATTACTTATACATGTTAGAAAGTCCCCATTTATCGACTCTAAAATTCAATAAATTATTACAAATTGTAATATAGTTTTTATCAATAATTTAATTTATCATAGTATCATTAAATAAATTAATTATCATCCTTATCAATCCTCGTTACTTGGTATTTAACAATAATCCTTTAGGCGTTATAAAAAATTGCCAGTTATTTTTCGAATCTTTCCGAATGTGCGCACAGATGGTGTAACGAAGGTTATCGTGATCAAGAAATATAAGAACAATACAAGATCACTGATTAATTGTAATTTTATCGATCTCTCTGATAACAATTTATTATTTCCGATGAAACATGACTCCTTATCATTGCTATAGTATATAATAACCAAATCTAGATTATTAGAATCACTTCTTGATTGGCTACCGTTACAAAATGAGAACTCTGTGTTTTTTGCTAACCGCGTGTTTCTGTAAGATATTTTACAATAAATATTTTTCATTCGTCACATTAACAGTTAGTCATGAAATAACAATTACCATAGATTTGTAATTCATATTTCAGGCTTATCTAGCGTTACAGCAATTGTAGAAAGAATCGTAGGCGGATCTACTACGGCCATAGAGAATATTCCATTTCAGGTAAATTAATGAATCTACCCAAATACACGGGAATAAAATACATACATGAAATTTCACCTTTACGTTTTACATAATATTCAATTCATATCATTATCACAATCGGATATAATCTATGAATATAATATTAAGTATTCACACATAAAATCACAAAGTTTTATTTCAGCTTTCATTAGCGGTTAATAATGAAGTCATATGTGGAGCAGTTCTTATTGCAACTAATAAAGCCATAACAGCAGCACAATGTGTCCATGGGTAAATATATATATATATATATATATATATATACATAAACAAATACAAATATTGCATAACTTATTGGTATCAGTTTTAAATTAATAACAATTTAAGGCTAAAAAAGAACATACGGTAGATAAGACAGGAGATTCAAAAATACGATAAAAAAATACATAATAAATTCTCAAAGTTTATCACAAACGAGAATTTATGTAAAAAAATTATTTCATTTTTTTCACTACATATTTATTAATTTATTCATTTCAGATTACCATCCACCGCAGTTGTTACAGTAAAGGGTGGTACGTCATATCGCAAAAGTTTAGGCACTACGCGCAACGTTAATCAAATTAAAATACATAATAATTTCAATCAATACACATATGATTATGACATAGCCCTTTTGACATTATCTCAAAAATTCGAATTGTCCAAACAAATAGCTCTGGCCAAATTACCAATTGTGAATGAAATTGTTGCTCCTGGAAAAATTGCTAACGTATCAGGCTGGGGTATCACTACGGTAAATAACAAATGATATATTTTGAATTATTGTTTAACTTATATGTTATGTCAAAAAGTTCATACAATCCAAGATCTATCTGTACTGTAATAAAAGCTAACCGATTGCGTCAGATGAGGTTTTTTAAAATTCATTAGAAAATCTATTGGTACTACTTACTCGTGTATTTGTGAGTAATTATTGTTAAAAAAATTGTACTTTTACAGATTGGCGGAACTGAATATGCTGGATTGTTACAATCTGTTCAGGTTCCAATAGTCGCAACAAAAGTTTGTGCATCTGCTCATTCGCGACTTAATGCCGTGACTGACAGAATGATATGTGCTGGATTTACTACCGGTGGAAATGATTGGTGTAAGGTTAGTGATTAAACGAGAAACAATAATTCAATGTATTAATTAATAAGTCAATCAGTTGCAAAGAGCGATTTGATTATTGAAAACAATGCCTATACTAATTTACCAATAGAACGTGCATTAATGAAAGCATATACGAGTCCATGTGTTACACAAGAAAATTTTTATGTTACTTTCAACTTTTTAATCTCTGATGAGAAGGGCAATTTTTTTTTGGCAGGGTGATGTCGGTGGCCCTTTAGTGTATGCTGGAAAGGTCATTGGATTAGCGTCCTGGGGTGCGAGTTGTGGTTCGATTGGTAGCCCTGGAGTATATACAAAAATTGCAGCACTTAGACAATGGATTTCTACCAACGCTGGAGTGTAAACGTTCATGAATTTATTACACGGAAATTTAGTATCCTTTTTTAATACTTGTGTATTCATGTACGCCTGAATAAAGGAATTTCTTAGCATCGATATCGATAAGTTATCGATAAGTTTAAATTGAACGTAGCATAGATAAAAAAAACCATACTTATAAATTGAGAAATTTTGGTAATGCCATAACAAAAAGTTACATATTTATACAGGTTGTAAAGCATTTTCTTAGCACGACACTGATAACGTAAATCCGAGAGCTAACCTACGTCACCTTCGGCCGTCCACCCTTCGGCCATGCATCCGCATGACAGGCTGGCGCCAGCCATTTCTTTTTTCATCGGGAACTGACGAGCCGGTATGACTTGGTACTTGAAGTGGAAAAGTCTCAACTCCGCCAAAATGAGAGTTTTGACAGGACCTATCAGAAAAAACGGTAGCTTAACGGATCCTGTCGATTTTTGGGGACGCGTAAAATCCTAAAATACAACCGTAGGTGCTGATCTTTGGGGTTATGTAAAATCAGCAAACGCAACTGGATGCACGAACGGAAGTGAACGGTTACGGAAATGCATGGCCGCTGAGGTTGCTAGGTTGAGGTAGAGAAGGTCGGAGTAAGCCTCAGGTAAATAGTGCCGGAAACAGAGGGTAATTGATCAAGAACTTAACGGACCGAAACCCCAGAAGCTAACCCAGGAGCACGAGCAAAATCAGCTACTTTGCCCAGAGCGACGTCTTGCAGCGTTTTCAGGAAAGCGAAAAAGATATACTAAAATCGCGAAAGATAGACACCCAGTTAGATTGCACGCAAGAATATGGTCGTAGGGAACCCTAAGAATACTCAAGGCCCCCGTCGGGAAGTTCGGAGAGATCATATTGCGATCACAACCTGGGTCCGACCTTGATACTTGATATGAATTTGCGTTCACTGTGTCAGTCTTCAAACTCGAAATTAACGTCAAATTTTTATATAGAGTATATTAGCAATAACTCGTCAAAGACCACGATAAAAGTCTAACAACAAACGTATAGTCTTAGAATACTATTAATACGTTCAAAAGTAAGTACTTTGGAATTCCTGGTATTATACATATTGAATTACTTAGAAACTACGAGGTAGAAAATTATGGACTGGATTGATCAAGGACATTATTTTTTTATTTATAATAAAGTTTTTAAGTGGCGGTTATAATCCTGTATATGGATTAGAGATCAGGAACTATTATGATATACATATTGTTAGTTTTCGTAGTTCATTAATTACAGATATGTCAATTAATTCTATGCTTCTTGAAGCCTCGAAAAGAAACTTTTTCTACCGAGAATTCTGACCTTATGGATTATTTGATAGATAATAAACGATATTTAATTGTAATTGGGTGATTGAATTTTTTATCTGTACCACTGAACGAATATACCTGATAATTATTGGATACCATTATTCTTTGTACTTAAAGAGTCTACCATGAGATTTTTTTATGTGTTAAGTAGATACTAGAAATTATTATTATCATTCGATTATATGTAATGTTTCAAATTCAATTATTCTAATTGTGAAAAGACGTTTTAATTGTGTAAGTAATTGTTGTAAGACAAAAATATAATTATTTCTTATATTGTTAAGGGTCATCTCATCATCATAATCTCATAATTACTTTATATTTCTCATGGGTATATTTTACGTATAATTATGAGAATCAGCCAGTATACTATTACGGATATATTTATGTTTTTTTTAGTATATTTAAAGCTGGAGCTCAATCAAACAAAAGTAAATATCAAAAATTTGTATAATTTATAAACAATATAAATATTTTATCCAAACTAATTGGTTTTTAAATTTTCTTTATACTTTTTTAACGTATTTCTCAAATCAGTCAAATTAGACAAATATATACGTAATTTTTCTTTATATTATCCTTTCTCGTCCCTCTTTTTTTTATTAAGTATAATTTACCCGTCTACATGCGAACTTGTTGAATTAGTATTATACTTTGTTACTACACTAATTTTAATCACGCTTATACTGTTCGTGCAATTATAAATTCGACAAAATTTGTAATAATAAATTAGATGAAAATTCTTGCATTGTATCTCATCTACAAAAGAATATGTTATATTAGAAATATTTCTCTTCATTGGTTCATTTGATTAAGCACAGCAATGTACGAGTAGCTTCTGCTAACAATCTGAAAGATAGTTAAATTAAAAGAAAAAAAATACAATTCGAGAAATAATATTTTTTCAAAAAAGAAACTTACAGTCGTAAAACTTGATAACGATAAATCGGATAGACCACCCGCTGTAAGAGTCATCGGTTTTTGTACTCTGGTTAGAAATACGTGCAAAGTTTTGCAAAATTTCGAATTCGCCTCCATCCAGTTACAACTAAATGCCGCTAATTTTAAACTGGAGCTCTAATAAAATAAGACATCGCAGTAACGTTTACTGGTCGTCAGATTAAAATATATTGACGTAGTGATCTCAGTCTGGTGTCTACGACTGTCTCCAGTGCCTTATAATATTATTAATCATTAAAAATTTGTTAAACTCACTTGGATTATCACTTCGTTACCATGCCAGCAATACAATAAAAGTTCCAACAAAATGCAACATAGATAACAAATCATTGTCATCAATCGCGGAATATTAGTTGTGTTCTAAAAGATGATAATTAAGCGATTTGTCTAATTTATTTCAAACGCAAAATATAATCTTACGTACAGCATTTACTTGAAAACCAGTGAGACAAATGATCAACAGACTAGTCGCAAATTGAAGTAATATCATAACGTTGAACATGCTTTCCAAAATTGTTAAGCATCTAAAACACGTGATATATTTAAATTTTATAATTTTCAATTAAAATTATATTAATATCATTCAATTAATGTATTATTCAATTAAAATTAATTAACACACCTGAGGAGATTTTGATGTATGGAAATACAAGTGTTCAATTCAATATTGGATCTCGTAATTTGGCATTTCCTTAATTCAATCGATGACAAATTCAAAGTATCAATTTTCATATCTTGTAAATCATCGTTACTCATCATGCTGCATACTTCCATTTTCCCCTTTAATATATTCAGATGCGCGCTTATAAAAATCATGAACGCAATAAAAAGGCAATCATGGGCCATAATTATAATTGCTAACCAATATAGACACAGCGCCACGTAAACGTAACAGATCCAATAGTTTATCGAATCAGTCAAATCGATAGGTATATACTGTCTGAATAACATAAAATGAAAAATCCTTAGATCGTCTTGAATATCATTGAAAAATTTATACAATAATTATTAAAGATATTATTCTAATTACCGAAAAGGTAATTGGCCATTCCACATTGAGCCGTCTAATATAGGTGCACATAAACTGGAAATTTCTGCAAACGTAATTATAAGAGTAAAATATTTTATAGTTGTTTCAATTGTCCAAGTGGCAGACATTATAGATTCCTTTTGTAGACGGCCTATAACATATGGTATTGATAAAATTAAATTATCTAATAAAAATCAGTGTCATCGAATGATTTTCACAATTAGAAAACTTAAATATATTTATTCACCAATGATACCAGAGCAAGGTTGACGTATCTGATGTTCCATTATGTCCATGATAGTATAAATATTATCTTTTCTTAGATAAAGATTAATTATTTTAATTATTCCGCAGATATGTGTCAGCGATATACAGAGATTTTCCGTAATCAAATCCAAAGTTAAATTTACTTTGATCAGTTCAAGAATTTCAAAATACGTGTAAGCCATCATGATAAAGATAAATACCAAAATCGAATAGAATTCATAAATCCAATAGGAGAATCCTTGAGAATAAGGATTCCAAATACCTTTAAAAAAAAATATTTTATGAGTCTTCAAAATTAATTTATGCATATTATTTCAAAAATAAAATTTTTACCGAGTAAACTCATTAATTGAAAATTTCTTTTCATGTAACGTCGATCTAAGATGTACGTTTCCATTATGTGATTTTTATGATTTTTACAAATTCACAAGTGACATTGAGAAATACGCGATTAAGGCTGTTTTAAATTTTAGTCTTTTGTGCTTCCTGCCTGATTCGCTTTTTGATACTGACGACTTTTTCCCCAGTCGAAAACCTAGTCGTCCATTTATTGAATAACGTGTATTATCGATTACAGAAAATATACCTTCTACAGTATGATTAAACTTCCTTGCGCACAGCAAGTACATAACTCATAAAGTATATTCGATTTCTTTGGAATCACAAAGTAGAAAATTATACAGGGCACTAATATATTCTTCTTCAAGAAAAAAGTTATGTCATACATTTTTTACATACAAAGTCATACCGTAGATAAAAGGTGATAATTAATAAAGCGTAATTAATTTTTACCCCTTAACTGTCCGTTAGACAAGTAGTTTAGGAATACCAAATATTATTACACATACTCAATATATTTAAAAAATATATTTTTGTCTAAAACAATTTTTATTAACGAATTTCAATATTACCCTAAATTACATTTAATAGTGACTTTCGAAAGTAACAGTCGTTTATGATCATAGATGATCGATGACAATGCAAAAGAGATTCTGATTAAGAATCGCAATGCGATACATTGTACAGACTTAATTTATTTTCCAGTGTAATAGTTCGTTTTAACAAATGGCATTTTAGAAATAGTCGCCTTGTACGTTTTCCCACGTACTTCGACAAGAACACCACTGCCAGATTGAGCTAAATCAGCCGGTGCGTATCCCATGGCAATTGGTCTACCAAGAGTGGGACTAGGTCCACCGGAAGTAACGGCTCCGACTTTTTCTCCCTCGGGTGTTAAAATTGCTGCACCTTCCCTTGCCGGTGGTCCATGGCCTAGCAATAAACCAACTCTCTTCTTTCTTATGCCCAATTTTATCTGAGACAAAATTTTCTCCGCTCCTGGAAAGTCAGCTTGGGCTCTGCGACGCTTTGCTGATATACACAAAAATAATTATGTATCATTTAACATCTTAAAGTATATTCGGTATAACGAATTTTAGAAAATCATAAAAAATGTTTGATACCCACCTACAAGCCAAGTGAGGGCAGCTTCTACAGGTGTTGTGCTTTCGTCAATATCATGTCCATAGAGACAAAGACCAGCTTCCAGTCTGCGATGAATGAGTCAAAATTAGTAAAATCTATTGATTGACGGTTTAATTTATTATTTAAATATTTTGAGGTTACCTTAGACTGTCCCTGGCACCTAGACCGGATAATTTCACTTCCGGAATTGCCAGTAACTGTACTGCTATCTCATGAATATTTTTTGCTGGTACTGAAATCTCAAAACCATCTTCGCCTGTGTATCCACAGCGTGAAATTCGCACCAGACTATTCAACAGGCGAGTTTCTACGCTGTTCATGAAATAGAGTTTACTCAAGTCGATATTCAATAAGGATTGCAGTGCCTTAGCTGCCTCTGGTCCTTGAAGTGCGATGAGACCTTGTTCTAGAGGATCCAGGAATTCCAAGTGAACCGTCTTGTCTTTGGCTTTGAATTCTTCCTGTTAAACAGACATTTTTGGCACTGCTGTAAATTAATGAATATTCCAAAAATCAATAACTTTCACAGTGTTCAATTTAATTTTCTAAGATCAAATTACGAATAAATAATTATTTGCATAATTTCAATAGTCATGCAAGTAGTTGAAATATACAGTTACCTTCTTGCCTATTAGATGCATATATATTTATACTGTTAATAGGATTGTTATTGTACGATAAGTATATTATGAAATCACAGTGATACGACGTCACGATACCCTATAGCATGTATCAGTGAATTATTGGAACAATATGTTGACAAGCTATTTAGATAACATGAACGTTTTAATCATTATCAATAATAAAGTAGAATAAAAGTAGTATGAACAATTTTTTCCATGAAACTTACTTGTCTTTGCAGCATAAGCTGAGAATCTTCGTCGCGTCTTCCAGCGTTTGACACAACGAAAAACTTATCGTCATCATCCTTGGTAATAATCAAATCGTCCAAAATCCCGCCATTCTCGTTGGTAAAAACAGTAAGAGTCGCGCGCCCTTTACCCAGACTGCATAAATCACTAGTGGTAAGAGATTCCAAAAATTCCAAAGCATATTTTCCGTAAACGCGAGTCTGCAGCATATGGCCAACGTCGAAAAGCGATGCGGAGGTCCTAGTATGTTGATGAGATGCCGCGATAGCGTCCTTGTATTGTACCGGTAGTAGCCATCCAGCAAAATTAACGATTTTACCTGAAACATAAGAAAATTACAAAAATCCATGATAAAAAAAGCAAACAGCCAAATTCAAATTCACTCTCAAATTCACTAAATCGATCCTCTTGCCTTGTTCATCCACGTGTAAATCATACAAGCACGTTTTTCTGGGTTCCGGTTCCTTTCCACTCTGATCCCCATAACCACGTCGACCAATCACAGCTCTGGATTTCCCATAGAAAACACCACCGATCCCCCTGTCAGAGGTACATATACTGCACCTACAAGTTGCACCATGACGCGAACCATTAGCAAGACACGACGATCCAATTTCGCGCGTACAAATCGCGGGCTTTTCAAATCCATCGGAAACGATTCTAAGTCCGCGAAGTCCAAAACGCAACATAATTGTACGAGAATAAAAAAAAAATGTACTGCAATAAAACAATTGCTTAACTATAACTAACGATCCAGCCGGCGAATCAGAGAAGAACGAGAAACTGTTCGGAATTAAATAACTGAATCAAATTTCAGTCAGTCAGTAGTGGCATTGATGATAAGTCTCGGTTGAAGTTTCGTCATTATCACTATCCCGTGACATCTGAGGTCACGATGCCGGTAAACCACGCAACTCCGATAACGTAGTTCATCTCCATTCGTTCCCGTCCAGGAGATCTCATTTCTCTTTGAACTCGTGACGAAATAAACAGCAACGTAAGACAGGTCGTTATGTGGCTGCTAAATGATTGCAAAAATTATTGCTCAAAGTAATCTCCATTTTTTTGTTCTAATCATCAGAAAACAAAATTACTTGAACTTATATGATCCCATAAAAAAATGTTGGATAACCAAAGCAATATTCTAACAACGAAACGCACCGTAGAAAGGAATAGGCAAAATGATAAATGCAATGAGAGGATATTAAAGATGATCGATAAATATACGGGACCTTCGATTGCTTATTAAATTTTTATTATACCACGTAATAATAATAATAATAATGAATAATAATGATAATAATAATCGTAATAATAGTCGTAGTAATAATCAATAATCAATGACAATGTCAATATAGCGTGTTCGAACGGAGAAAACGATAAACGAAAGCGTGTACAATTTCCTTATACAATTTTCTTTTATCGCTCGCACAGGATACGTTTTCATAATTTTTTTCGTATGATTACTTTTTATTATTTTTTTTTCCCACATGATTCATCAGCTATTACATGATTTCCTTTTTCTCCTTACTCTTTCGTATTTTTGTTCATCATCATCATCATCATCATACTCCTCTCGTGTTTACACAATTAATGGAAAATGTGTCCCTACGACGCTCGACAAAAATGTGCATTAGTCGGTTCTCTCTCGATGCTTTCCATCTTTTATGCCTTTATACCCACTTTCGCATTCATACTTGGTAATCACGGAAACGGGAATTATGACGGGTGGGGATGTGTAAAAATGGCGGGATGGGATTGCCGTTTCAAAATTCACTTTCTCTCGTCTCTCTTTCTCTCACTCTTTCATTCGATTTTACGTTTCTTTCTCCGCTCATGCGCACTACCATGCATTCTTACCTTGCTTTCTTTTCGCATGCACTTCTCTCTCTCTCTCTCTCTCTCTCTCTCTCTCTCTCTCTCTCTCTCTCTCTCTCTCTCCCTCTCCAGAATTGCTTCCTTTTCTCCTTTCCTATCACTCTCTCATTCTCTCACTCATCCATTCCATCAATCTCTCCACGCGTCTCACTTTCTCACTCTCGTTCCCTCTATACGCACAAAATCATTCGCACGTCCTTTCTCTCATTTCCAGCGGCAACCAAAGGAGATTTCATAATGATCGAAGGAATCGGAGGTGAGCAATGCTTTTTTTTTTTATTTAATTATGATCCACGGAACTAACTGCGAGGAAATGGCTGACGCGGTTTAATAAATGTAAGGCTGGTCGAGTGACACTGTGAGGTTGGCCTGATACGCGTAATCGTCACGCTCTCCCATGAGCCTTTTGAGTTTACAAAAAGGAATCGGCGTATCGTTACTCAAGAAGCTGCCGGGGATTGAGCATTGACCATTATGCGGTGCGACGTACTGTACTACTGCAGTGTCTGTGACTGCAAGGCGAAACGCGGGCCAAAGTGGATTTTTTAAAATTTCAAAATCCTGATGATTCGATCGATCGCATTCGATTTTATTGAAACGGTGTCGTATCGGTGCACGATGGATACGTGACTATAGTGTATTTTGTATTCTGGTAGGTGGTTTTGGGAGAGAAAGTGAAAATAAAAAAAAAAGACAAATTACTATAGGAGAGAAATAAAATGAAGGAGATCAATATAATGAACGGAGCTTAAAAGAAGGAAACCGAAGTAAAATATGCGAGATCATCGAGAAACGATAGTGGCTTTAAATTTTTGTTTCTTTTTTTCCCCCTATTTTTATCTCTTTCTCTCTTTCTCTTTCTCACACACTCTTTCGTTCCTCATTGCCCGAGTCCCGGTAATACGAATAATCGTAACGATAATTTTTACTAAAATGATTTTTTTCTCCTCTTCTCTCTCTCTCTCATTCTCCTTTTCACTCTCATCGTCTCTTCTCTTTTGGACTTACACTCTTTTTGCCTCCATTGTCTCGCATATCCTTTTCTTCGCCACTTTCACGCGCGCACACGCATTCTTGTTCAGTTTTTGCTACTATCGTACAAATACGGGCATAGGTACAAATAGAAATAACGTCCGGGGCCGCCGCCCCGTAAAAGATTTACAGTATGTATAATTTTCTTTGTTTGTCCTCTTGCGATACGTATACGAAAAAACGATTAAACAATAAACACCGATATTTAATACGATCGTTCTCATTTACAAATTCAAACGTGGAACGCGAGGTACGTTGCAGTACTCTTTATCTCTTTTCTTCGCTTTCCCTTAATCTCATCATTCTTTTTTTTTGTATGTTTTATCCATTCTTTTATTTTTTTCTTCCTCCAGTCCCTATCGCACACTCATTTTGGTTTGGCTTGGTTGGCTCTTTATTGGCGGTGGTTAATTCGCTCTTGCGTGAACATACAATGTACAATCATTTCCGGAAATGCATATCATTCCAGACGATAATTTTGTGCTAATTAATTTTTCTTTTTCTTTCCTTTCGACTTAACTATACATAACCACGACTCGAATACATCACTTCCCAATATAGATATAATTTCCTTTTATATAATAATAATCATCGTCAGCGTTAGTCGTTCGTATTATTTATATATATATATTTTTATATATATATATTTATATAATTTATAAAATGAAAATAGGTACAATTTTTTCTTGGACGCGCACTCTCTCTCTCTCTCTCTCTCTCTCTCTCTCTCTCTCTCTCTCCCCCTCTATCTCTCTTGCACGCGCTCTCTTTCTCTCATTATTTTTTAATAGCTCACTGCAAAAAACGCACCACAAATTTTGTTTCAATAATGCCCATCGGTTGCGATTCTAGTCCACTTGGTAGTAATTTTAATTTTCCTCGGTATTCCTTAATACTCTGGCTCACGTTAGTTTCTAGGTTTCTTAAATTTTAGGTAGTGCCCTACGCGACTTCCGGTTGCATCTCGATCCCTTCCGTTAACCCCAAAGTTACGACACGAGTCGATTAATAAGTTAGTCTTATAATTTCTACGTAAAATGCCGCGAAGTGTCGTCCCCACGAATTTATTCGTCCTTACAATATTTACAATCGTTATACTACCGAGTTAACTTTCGACATATGATTTCGCGACGGAAGTCCATCATGAAGAGTACCACCAGAGTGTTCAACCGGAAGTTCGCTGGAGCATCAAATTTTTATCCTCCTAAATCGTCCTTATCCGCTACACAGTATCGTCTGCTTTAATTTTAATTTTTTTCTGAATATCTCGATTCGTATGCCTAAACATTTCCTAGGGTTTCTTTTACCTTAGGATATTTTAGAGCTATGTCAGTGGCCTATTTACAAAGAAGCGCGTCTCCGGAACTTTAAAATTTCGAATTTCCCTCCACGTAGAGTATTTACTCCTCGTGATCCTGTTTCCTCGTCCGTGTACAATTTGCGAAAAGTTTTTTTTTTCAAAATCGCGCTAATACCTACTATGCATTCACTACGTTGGAACTTGTCTTCGTAACCGAAAGACACGTTACACGTTTATACGTAGGTACGTTTTGGCATTGGCGTCGAACGTTTGTCTGAAATTCGAAATAGTACGCAGCCGTGCAGCTTTTTGAAAAATTTTCTGTTCTCCTTCCGTTTCACGAATCCGAATGATATGCGGCAATGTGTACGGTGATCTTTGTCATTAAATTGCGCGCATACCTACACACTCTTATTCCCATCGTCCACGCAGTTATTCTTACAATTTTCATCGCTCCCTCCTAACATTCTTGCATTCACTCAGACACACAAACATTCCTATCTCTCTGTCTTTCTCCCACTCAGGCTTTCAGATTCTCATCTGTTTTTGGAGCCTCGCGTCACGAGGCGCGCTAGTATTTCCGAAACACGATTGATAAACATAATTAATCAGTAGCAATAATATTAATAGTAAAATGAGTGTTGGGATCGTGGTTACGAGAATTATACGAACATGTTCATTGTGGTGTCACTGATGACGTGTACCAAGGCGCGAAATATGAAGACATATGTAAAACGCGCGGAGTGACGTCACAAGGTGAAAAAAATACGAATTCTCGTATTCCCGACCCTTCCAATAATCAATAGCAGTAACGATAATGTCTAATAAATGCACGTGTCCTAAATTCCGTGTGGCTGTGACAATCGACAGCGTATTTTTCAGTTTCAAATATTTTTCATTTTCAAAGGTTTCTCAAAGCTCACCAACTCGCACGACCCCGCTTCATTCGATGGTCATTGATTCCGTTATCGATAAATGAAAAAAGAAATTTTCTTCGATAAAGCCAAATTCATCGGTACAAAAAATAACCAGGAGATTCATCGTACAAGTGAATTATCTCCTTCGTTTTGTTTTTTCTTTTCAAATTTTAGGTTATGATTTCTTTCTCGAAACACACGAAACTAGAGATATCACATCGAGCAATGTAATACACGTGAACGTAGACAGAAACTTTTACGCGGAAAGTTTACAAATACGTAAAAACTAACTAGCGATAGTAGTAGCGGTAGGATAATAGTTACTAGTTACATTCTAGTAGTCGTAGCGTTGGTAGACGTGGTGTCGCTACCAGTAACATGCGTCCACATGACATTCTTACTATGCGTTAAAAAATAGAAAAAAGACAAAAAAACGAAACATCCTCTAGTCTTACTTTAATATAATTTAATTCATTTAATTTATAATATTAAAAAGTCGTACGGTAATTAGCGCGAATCTAGGAAGTAGTAACTAAAAAACCGTAGTGTGTTCAGAGTCGATGCTGCTCGAGAACGGGAACTACCAACTTTAATTCCTAGCTTGCTTCAGCGTGTAACCAATTCTGACTAGCAAACATAATTCGAATTCGTTCACCGATTCGCTCGTTTACGATTATTTATCGTTTCAGACTCACCAAGCTTGTCATTCGTCGCTTTTTGGTCTCCTCGTAATACACCAAATTTTTTACACATCTTTCGTCCCACGCGTAACGACAATTTCTTCCAAGTAAAAGTGACATCAAACTTTGCGACAATGCTTCGAACTTCGCGACAGACCGATTCGCCGTTGTAAAAATCGGAAGCGAGTCGACGATCGGTGCTCGAAGTATCGAAGTGAATTAAAAAAAAGAACGTTAAGAAAGATGTACAAAGGAAACAAAAAGTGAACAATAGAAACGAACTAATAACAAGTTAATAAAAGTAACGCAATTTTGGACGCTTCGCTAACATCTCCGTGCCCGACGATCGACTACGAGCGACGCTACTGCCATCTGCATTGGTTTTGCAAACTTACAAACAGTGGCGCCACCTCGCTCGTTTTCGGAACATTCAGTCGTGTTTGTTGCTACGCGTACGAGCGGTATGCCCTACGTACATTCCGCTACCACGCATTTTTTTTTTTTTTCGTTAAAAAAGAAAACCTTCAACATTTAACAATCATTAAGAACTACGATATAAAAAGAAGGAGAAACTTAACCTAACAGAAAAAAGTCATCATGTTTCCATTGTTGTTGCATTACGTCACTATCCTTACGTACTTTTTTCGCGGTACAGTTGTGCGTGTATCTTCACAGATCTAGTCGCTCGCGAGGCATGCGTGGCGCGCATTAATCGAATGAAATTTGCCAAACCTTTTGTATCTGCTTTTTTTTTTTTCGTTTAACATCATCTCTAATAAAATACGCCTTCAATTGCCTTAACTGGTAATCATTGTATATTGTAGTTTACCGCGGTAGTCGAACTGCCAAGCCAATTCGAGGAGGACCCATCGTGTTCCGTAAAACTTTTTAATTTCTTTTTATTTTGTAATTAAAAAAAAGAATGATGACCGATTCTCTCATATACGGATCACGATAGTAAACCATCGATTGGCCCAACGTTTCATAAGCGTGGGATGGTAATATTAATAAACGAAGCTCGAAAATGGTCTGGGGTGGGTGGCAAGGGGGTAGGGAAGGTTTTCATTTGCACCGTACATCCATTTCAAAGGGTGTCGCTTTGTTTTAGCGAACAACCGATCGTCGTTATTATAAATGAGACGAGGAGATCGATCGTCGCCGATTATAACGAAAAGAGGCTATGTTTTGTTCATCGCGTATTTATATCGTAAAGGCGGTCCCGCAAGTTCCTGCTTAAAGTCCATTTGCAATGAATTTTTTGTTCTTATTCTTTTATTTTCATACGCCCGTCGTCATTCCTCACGTTATCCTATACGAACGCGTGTCTTACGCATGTGTATATATGATAAGTACCGATTTCCGCCTGGCTTGAGCTCACTCCCTCGGCTTTGTACCGCTTTTGACTAGAATCGAATTTCGAAAATGCGACGAAAGTTCACTTTCTGACACGCTCTCGATTACTCCATCATTCACTCGTTTTTGACTTTCATTCTTCTTTTTTTTTGCTTTAGCTAAACATTCGATCTCTCTCTCTCTCTCTCTCTCTCTCTCTCCCATACAGATTTAACGTTCATACTATGACTTTCGCGCGTTTAAAGGTTGACGTTGCGCCGGGCTTACGGGACCGTTTAAAATACGCCAGTGTGATTCTGCCCAAAAGGGGACTTTGACGTAACGCAAATTGATACCATTAAAGCTCGCGCTGGCCCGCCCGACGATAAGAGATCATTAGGCATAATTGAGAATCGGCAAAAAGAGATTTTATTCAATTTTGTTTATCATTTTTATCCGATTCTTCAGTTTCCATAAATTTCTGTACCTTCGTATACAGTCGTGACCGAACATTAAAAATTTCGTGCGTCGTCGTGACGGGCAAGCGCATTTTCAAAAATTATCAATAATCATCTGCGCCGTTAACCTGGTAACTAACTGCACGTAAAAAGTCTGACAAAGTTTACGAAACTTAACGTTCGAAGTGTCGAAAGCGCGCGCAGGTACGCCCCGTCGCCGACTACGACTGCGCCTTTAATGGGTGACGCCTACATTTTTTTTTTTTCGTTAAACGAGACCAACTCCATCCCACCATTCAAAAGCGTAAATAACTTCGAGCTAAAGCGTATGGGTTATACGACCCAATAAACGTCATCACTATATTTTCTCACACTTCGGAAGACTATAGAAAATCGTTGATTTTGGAAGTTAAAACGATTTTTCACTTTTTTTCTCAACTATCCATACATTCTTTTTGAGCACAAATACATATAAAAAAAATTGAATTAAATATCCGTCATACTTTTCGTACCTTTAAATATTCCAATTTTGGCTTTGACTATATTCAACTTTTCAAATCGATTCTCAATGCACGAATCCGACGCGTACCTGCGACGTACCTGTGACGTAACGTAATTGTGAACGAACTAGAACAACGCGTATGTAAACTTGGGAATTCCTTGATGGGGTTTACCATGGGGGGTTGTGTGTTTGGTAATCATGGGGGATACTGAGAGTGGCTTTAAGGGTGGTTGTATTGTGGTAAAGCAACGCCATAAGTGAAGAAACTCAAGGCTGCATTTGAAACACTTGAATAAATAAAATTACGAGTATGAACACGGGTCGGGCGTCGCGTCGCATACCGTCGCTTATAATTCACATTCTTATCATTGATCGCCTACGGGGATTAATTGGCTCTCGTACGATTATCCATCCGCTGCGATCGTCTATCAATCAATCCATTTCCTTGAAATTATTATCGCGACGCGACACCCGTCACGTGTTCACGTATCCTCCGATTCGCGTCCGAGTCGTGTCCTCAAAATCCGTAGTGAATGCCTCCGCGATTGAATATTGCTCTTACTCGAATACGGTACAATATATGTGTGTGTTAATTACGTTAATTAAGTCAACTTGACAATGGATACAGTTAATTAATATCATTTAAATACGGCTGCACTGTTATCATCGTCTTCCTATCGAATATACAACGTATGTTGGCTAAACTACGGACACTTAGCACATTTATTATCATACTGACTCGTAACGCGCATGCGCGACGCGGCACAGCGCGGATTTGAATTTTTGCTTGGAAGAATATTTTGACGAATTTTCACATCAAACAAATATCTCATGATTCTTCATGACTTTCGATCGATGACTCGAGAGCTGCCTCCATGAAATTTGGCAGCTGCTGAGTAGATTTTTGAATTTTATCTTTTTTTCTTGCAAAATGAACTTAACGATCAAATACGAATTAATTAAATCTGTATTTCCGATGCATTACAAACCGCGTGCGCTTTCGCGCCAAGTACGAGCAAACACTGAAAAGACGACGGCGCGTTTCCATTATACTTACGTATTAACTGTTTACTGTGGTTACTGTTTACTGTTTCTACTAGCTCTAGTAATTGCATGATATACGGAGAATTGTTCTGTCACTGTAACGGAAAACCCTGACGAAGGCACCCACTATGCGGATATACATTATTTCGACATTTGGCAATAATTATGGCGGCGATTGTCGCGCGGGAATTTCAGTAAGTTTTAAATTTATTTTTTTGCCCTTCGTACATGTCAGACTACCAGGCATTGCTTGATTTTAATTGTCTTTAAGGATTTTAGTAACGTGCACGATTGGCCAATGCAATTCGAATATCTCCAATCATCGAGCGTAGGTTGGATGAAAAAGGGCGCGCAATTCGAATCGCCTTTACATGAATACGGACTCGGTTCAGACCCTCGGACTCGCATACGGAGAATCACACTTCTTCGGGGTAAGTGAAGAAACACATTTCTGTTGTAAATAAAAACGAGACTTTCGGAGAATATTCTGAAAAATTATTTCTCGCCGGCGGCCGTTCCGCGATTGCTAAATCGCGAAAAACGGCGGCAAGCGACACGGTGGGTCTTGCGTCGATACGATTCGTTGCTTTTTTTTTCTTTTCTTACGGTTTATTCACTTTTATCCATTTTTTAAAATGATTTTATTGCCAAATTTTACTATTTTTCCAAAGATTTTCTCATTTCGTGTATCTGATTTTTTTGTGATCGCCAACTTCCAAGATCTTTGCAGATGTTCGGCTAAGACTTTTTTTCGCCGCTACTTTTTTGCCCTTTGATTTTCTGGCTTTTTGCATTTTTTATTCTCCATCGCGTCTCGTGCGCAATCGGCGAAACCGTTTGGCGAACACTCGCGGACCCACCGTCTTATAACTATAGCTTCTCGTTATATAGTGGACATTTAAACAACTTATTCCGGTTTGTAAATACGGAGGCTCGGGTCGCAGTCGTCGCGTGAAAACGCGACTCCTTGCCGAGGCGCTCGCACTGCTAGACTGTCGGTTTTCATTGTTCATTATGCTGCGCATTACAATATATATCCATTGTAGATTATTTCATTAAAAAATTAAACCCGATAGAAAACAAAGGTTATTTTTGTATGTAAAATCGTTCGAACAACGGCCCTGTTATGCCGTTGCGTTTCATATCCTGTAGGCAGGTAATTCGCGTTAAGGTACGCTCCACATAGGTGCATCTGTCGTCAGCCTTTCCTCTATGTTACCATAACATTTCTGTATCTTTAATTTCTCTCCCGTTAATCTTCAATCACCTTCATTTTTTTTGTTTGATTATCAATCATCGTTACTGACGCAAAGCACTCGTACCACGTCACCTGCCAATAGGGTTGTTATCGTCAAATCCGGGATTTTTTTTACTGGACATCGTTCGTGATTAATGAAGTATTTATCGGTTCTGTATTCAAAAAATGTACGAAAGGCCGCGATAACCTAATGGTCCTATTATACTTCTTCGTTTATCAATTTTTCTTTCGTTTATTTTTTTTCTCAAGTCCATTCCATCGAATCTCTGTTCCTTATCGATGCGGTCGATTGACAGATTAATTTTCAGCAAAAATTTATATAAATTTTTAATATTTTGAATTTCGCGGGCAAACTTCCAAATCTTTCACCGTATAGAGATCTAATCGTTAACCGAATTTTGTGATTGGACAAACTTTTTTGGGCAATTTACAAAATCAATTGGCTTTACATATCCGTAGCGTGTGTAACAAGTGTGTATATTTGTAAGTGTAACTGGTGTGTACTAAAGTACGTGGAAGGAGTCCGTATCGAGGGTATCGATACTTTTTCCCCGTGTATGAGAATGTGTACGTGGGGCGCGCGGGGTTGCACGCCCCTGGTTGAGAACCAGGGCTATTTTTCTCTTGCGTGTAATTATGGGCGTCGTTAAAATCTTCGGTCTGGTGTGCTTTCTGTATTATCTGTATATAATATTGTTGCATGACGTTGTATCAATTATCATTTCAACGGTTTACGTTAATCAAGGTCGAGTCGTATTTGTGAGTGTGTATGCGCTGGGAGTATGCACCAGCGCATCCGGGCTATGGCATTTTTTTAGTTATAAACATTTAGCAATTTACATGAAGAGATTAAAATTATGGGCAGGGCCGATATAGCAGCATAGCGATGCGATCACGATCAAGTAGTCATAGTCAAGGGACACGAGCAGCGTCCCTTGTCATCGATTCGTTCCTGGGACAGGAAGTGATACGGCCACATCCGGTGGCGGACGTTTCGTGTCGACCGTTTTCTTGCGTCACTTCCTTGCTACCAACTTTCTCTCTCTCTATCGTTTGTTTTTCTTCCTCTCCCTCTCCTTTCATATATCTTCGCAGAGCTTTCTTATCACGTGTATCGCGCGTATTCGCTTGCTACGTCATCGGGCCCCCTTACGAGTTACGGGCATATGTAAATCAATATATTTGTAAATTTTTTTGTGCTTTTTTTATACGACCGCCACCGCACTCGCGCGCGCGGCGTGACGCTGTCGGCCGCCATTCATTTTTTTTTTATCTTTTCATCGATTACAGAACATACACTACGAGCTATTGTATTTGCGTTTAGTTTAAATATTGTACACGTTCCCGAAACGGATGGACGATCATTCGGATATTTCCGGAAATGTTCGGCCGATCGTTTATCCCGGGAAAGTAATGGGGACCCGAGATAATCGATCGACAGACACTTTGGTCCATTCCAAAGTATCGACCTGTCTGTTCGGATCAAAATGTTGTCTGTTGACTGTTTCAATGGCTGTCACGAAGGAGTTTGACGTGTCTTCTTGCGATTGTTCCTGCACATTTAATCATTCCTTTTAATCATATCATTTTTTTTTAAATTCGAGTTTCCTTTTAGGGACCG
Source organism: Trachelus iudaicus (assembly GCA_030142595.1). Lineage (NCBI taxonomy): Eukaryota > Metazoa > Arthropoda > Insecta > Hymenoptera > Cephidae > Trachelus > Trachelus iudaicus. The sequence continues at coordinate 573,654 of JARQTH010000475.1, read as the reverse complement.
AGAAAACCGAGGATCCAAAAATTGCGAAAAACTCAACGTGGCTCCGTTAACATCATCACTCGATAAGACAAATCTCACGCTACCTAGGATCGCGAAACTTCACATCGAAAAATCTTTCTCTATCAAATTGACCTTTAACTCCCTCCCTCTCTCTCTCTCTCTCTCTCTCTCTTCTCTCTCTCTCTCTCTCTCTCTCTCTCTCTCTCTCTATCTCTCTCTCTCTCTCTATCCATTCTTCTCTGTTCTCATGCTAACTCTGTCCCTCCTTCATCCACTCTGTCACATTCACACGCACAATCTCTCTCTTTCGTTCGCTCTTACGTTTAATCATGTACACGTATTTTGAAAAATTGCTTTTGTCTGACCTATATCGTTTTTCCTATTGCATTCTCTCGCACTTTTTTTAACTTCTTTTTTTTTTAATCTGTCCCTCTCGCTCACTCTATCGTTCCCACTCCTTTAATTTTTGAGACAATTCAGTGTCATATTTTCATAAGTCGAATCGTGCAGTGTAATAGCTTGGGCAGGTGCTTCGTGAACACCGCGGCTCTCTCGCGTCTCCCCGAAGAATTCGCGTACTTGTCAGTTGAAATTTTGACAGTTTTTGAGTAAGTAGTGAAATTGAAAAAAATTGCAAGGAAGATACCAAGAGTTATCCGGACGATCTCTTGGGTGTGAACGACAGAAACGAAATACCACAACGTAACCGGAAGTGCGGTTATTTGGTCCCTAAGCCTGATAGCGGATGTCAGTTTATACGTTGTGGTTCTTTGTTTTTCCCTTGACGGATTCAAGATTTTTAAAAATTATTATTATTATTTACCGTGCTCTATACGTTATAGCTATACGATTCATCGCAATGCCGTGTGCGTTGTTTTCGCGAATTTTGTTTTTTTAATACGGAAGCGTCTTGCGGAATATACGAACCAAAAGACTTTTCGCAAACGACTAATGCAGTATCTTTTTGGTCTCGCATCAGTATTAACCATAATTTTCTTCTTTTGTAATAAGAGAAACCAAACACCGCGTCCGATATCAGTTATTTACATATTTCACTGAAAAATTGATAATACAAAATAATTCTAGCGTATTGCGACAAGAAATCCTTTCTAACTGTTTTTCATCATTTTCATTTTCTCCGTGATTTACAATTTTTTACGACACTATAAAATGTAGCTTCCACGATGAACTCCCTTAGCTATACTTAATCACGATTGATACATGAAATGACTCTACGTAAGATTTTCTATCCGATAGCAAAAATTGCACACATTTCAAGAAGAAACGCCGCATCATTTCAATACGCTGGAAGTTGCGTGCGCTGGCCACTAGTTGGCGCCAGTGACGAAAAAAAATGAAATAATGAGTAGCAAGTGGGGCAGGGGGTGAAGGTATGATATGATGGGGGGGGGGGGGAATACGATAGATCCCGCGATGATCGATAATCACGATTGTCCTTGATTGAATAACTTTTACATTCTGCATACAACATTCACACGATGCTCCTCGGTCCTGCGATTATTGATACGAAGTGAAAAAGCTTAGACGCGTCATATTTTTCCATATTCAATTTAAATACACTAACATTCTATAATAACTTCTGCTCACATACTTTCCCAACGATAATTTCCTGCTCGTTGTGTAAAATTCCGGAAATCGAAACGCGTTCGATAAATGCATTCGCACTTTGTCAAATGTAAATAAAAAAAGTTTTCGCATTCCACAAACGAATTCGCACGAGAATGATATTCGTTACCTCTTTTATTGTGTCTTGTCGCTATTGTCTTCTTGTTCCTCGTTTACGTCGTTCTCTCTTTTATAATGGCACGTTACGGGTTTGCGACTGACTAAGAAATGGGTGTGCAACGTTACGCGTTAATCGACCAATAAGAACGATAGATTTCGTATGCAAGAATCGCAGAGCCTCGGATTACCACAGTCACTCTAATCCACACCTAATCGTACTGATATATCTGAAGTTTGTCCTAATCGAAAGAGAAAAAATTTTTTTTAAGTCTTTCTCTCTGTTACTTTTTTTCCTCGCTCTTTCTCTCTCTTTCACTCGCTCTTTCTAGCAGCATTCGTAACATACTATCCCTCTCACTCTCTTGCTGTCTTTATCCTGAAACACACGCACAGTCGCTCGGTCAGAATCATAGTCTCACTCGCTCTCTCTCTCACTCTCACCCGTTCTCATCGTTCTTCTACCTCTCACTCCACCTTCCTATCTCTCTATCTCTCTCGCAGACACACATTTTTCATCTCTTTTCTCTACCTGCGATATTCAGGTGCGCATGCGCGCTCGCGCATTACCTTCCTTCATCTCTCCTTTTTTTTTCATCTAACTACCCTAGTTTCATAGACCCTATATTCATTATTTATAATATTTATATATAATATATATAATATTTTAGTATTTTAGTTTTATCTCTCCTCTCGCTCTTACTAACTTTACATTTCTCTCTCATTCACAGTCACCCTCCCACTCACGCATCTTTGTCTTTCGCCCGGTCACACGTAAACGCACGCACACACGCACGACTCCAGTCCTTTCTCTCTCTGACGCGTGTGCGCGTGTGCCATCTCTCGCTCGCACTCACACTTCTCTTCGCTCTAGCGCATTCTCTCATATTTTGTATGTATATATATAATATATATATAACTGTTTGTAATAATTATATTTTGTTTGTTTACTTACGAGCTAATAGTTTTCGTGCTACGATGAGCACAGTTGCGCGCGTGTCTCTCTCTCTGTATGTATGTATATGTATACGTGTCGTATGTGTGCACATGCAGTATGTCTATTTATATATCATCATCTCTTATCCACCCCTTACTCTTTCTCCATATCGTAAAATCGCCGAATTCATCTCCGTCGTTTTACGTATATCGGATACGTATACGCTTTATGTGATCAGTGTACGTGTCGAAATGTGTAATAGTTCTCAAGGCGCTCGCGCGTGGCGCGCGAGTCGCGAATTAAACGTTAACGGGAAGGGGGATGTAAGATTAAGGGAACCTTAAGCGTGGCTTAGTTTGTTGAGCCCGAAATCGGCCGAAGGATGAACATTACGTCCGCGTCGGTACCGTTCGACTATTGGCTCTTGTACTAGCAGCATAGTACCTTGATTATGAGGTTCATGGAAATGAGGTTAAGGGATTTTAAGTGGATGGTGGTGTGTGGGGGGTGGGTGGATGTGGAGGACGAGGAACGCGGCTTATAGCAAAACAATTGCGATATCCGCATCCGCTCTAGCAGCAGCTTCTTCGTCTTCTTACTTATTTATGGCACGTTTCGGGCCCGAGACGTCGTTTTCGCGTCGTCGGGAAGCGTCGAAATACTTGTCACCGTAACGACGTTTACGACGCCTCGGGCTGCGCAAACGACTCACCCCGTCCTCATAACGTTTCGCGGATCTGACACTTGGCGGCGCTCGCGATGCCGCGGATCCATGCTACCGTTAATCCCAGCGATCGAAGGGCGCGCACTATCATTAAGGATTAAAGTGTTCCCTTTTTGTAGCGCGACCGACGATCACCAGTCCTGTCACTTCGCGCGATTATAATCGTCCGTTGCGAAGCGGCATGTCGCGGCTTTTTGTTATCCACGAGGCACGACGGGGCGATAGATTCGAGGAGTATTATTCATCCCGTTCCTCTTGCACGATTATCCTCTTCTCGCTTACTTTGTTTCCTTGAAAAGCTTCGTCGTACTGCTGAGACACTGAGTGATTTCGATAATGACCCCCTTTAGCTTTAATTATTTTCATGGGCACGGAAGACGCTCCTCTTCGTAAACTTCCTTCCTCTTAAAGCTCTTCCGGTACCCCGAGCTCCGATCTCTACGCATCATTCAGATCGCCAGACATCTGATCTGCCTTGCGCTTGATGCCACGGTCGTCGGTATGATGCTCGCGCGTCGAGGTAACACCCGGTTGACACACGGAACTCGTACTGGTCTCCGTGGCGTCACGATGCGCCGTCGATTGCAACGTCGCAGACTGTAACGTCGACGACGGCAGGGACGGCACAGTCTCCGGTGCCCAAGGGGTCCACTCGTCTCAGTAGTAACTGAACTTTCATGGTTGCTGATTGTTCTGCTGATTGACCACGTGCTGGAGGGTGAAACCCAGTGCGCGAGGATCTCCATGAAGCCTTAAGGCCTGTTCGAGTCGCTGCTCCTGAAGACGTAACGCCTCTCCTGCTGGACAACGATCGACGTTATTACCAACTGCTTCAACATCCTTCGGGATCGTTGTGATATTATTTTAGCGATACTCACCTAGGTCAGGTGATAACGTATCCGACTGGGACAGTTGCTGGTTCGAATGGTGTCCCGGCATTCCTGACGTTCCTCCACCGTTATGCTGTCCAAGGTGGTGTCGCATGTCGCCACCCACTGCGGAACTCGCCGCGGCTGCTGCCGCTTGCGATACCTGCAAGAACAGGATTCAGACGTGTTTGCGAGACACCTGGTTGACGAGGTTACGGTCGAGAGATAGAAATAAAGACAGAGAGAGAGAGAGAGAGAGATAGAGAGAGAGAGAGAGGGGGGGAGAGAGAGAGAGAGAGAGAGAGAGAGAGAGAGAGAGAGAGAGAGAGGATCCTAGAGACAGGTTATAGAAGAGGGGGAGAGGAATCGCACTGGCTCTTGGATATATCTGGAAACCAGTCGGTTGGAAATACATTAGATTGTAAGAAAGGATTGATTCAGCAAATAAGAATTAATGAATGAACGACGGCTGATAATCAATCAGAATTATTTGTTTCCTGGCAAAAAAAAGTCTCTGCAGACAATCGACGACTGATCGCTGACGTACCGCTAGTCTTAGTGCCGCTTCCGCCTGAGAACGCAACAGCGCTTCCGCCTGGTGCATCCTGAGTGCCTGCTCCTGTCCAGACGCCTGGACTCCTTGCTGCTGAGGTCCTGTCGATCCTTGAGCACCACTGCTCATGTCCCCGTTGTTACCCATGCGCATCGCTGCCGCCAAGGAAGCCACGTCCACCGGCGACAAGTTCGGCGACACCGAGTTTTGCAATCCTAAACGAGAATTCATTGTAGTAAGAGCCACCAGCGTCGAGGAGAGGAACCAGAGCGTCTTTTTTATTGTTACAACGTTCAACTTCGAAGTGGGCGAGTTTGAATGGCGCAATCGCTTCTACTTACCGGCGGAAACGGCAGCCGCCATCACAGCCATTCTTTGTTGTTGCATCTCCTCGTGATACTGTTGCGCGGAAGCTGGTTGGCTGCCGGCGCGCAGCATCTCGCTGAGCTTGTTTCCACTTGGCCCGGGCGAGGCCATATTGTTATTATTATTGTTATTGTTGTTGTTCAGTAGCCCCGCGCCTGCGCAAAAATCTGCTCTCGTCAGAACGTCCGCTTTAGTATGATCAAGGTAGTCTGTAGAAGAAGCCTTTGGGAACCCTGTGCCGTTTCCTGAGATTAGATCAAGCAGACACTAGGTTGATACTGTGGACTTCCGATCCAAATCAGATTGATCAATAAACGACAGAGGGCTCTAACGGTCTTATTCAGGCTCTCCGGGGGTTGGGAAAGAGAAACCCAGAAGGACTTCAGGAATCTCAAAGTGGTACGGAATCGGTCAATTCAAATGGGTTCACGGGGGGGGGGGGGGCGGAGGAAAGACTTTCTAGGTTCACGAAGAGAATAGTGAGAACGTAGCGTACCAGGTTCGCTACCAGCTGACGACAATCTTCCGTTACCGCTACTGCTGTCCGACTGCGCAGAAGGCGACGGGCACATCGGTGGCTGCTGCAAATTCTGCGGCCCGCCTGATTGGCCTCCCAATCCACCCAGGCCCGCTCCTGAACAGCGAGACAATCACACCGTGTCAGCCAGTTAGGTACCACCTTACCTTGCCCTTCCGGGACTCATCAGAATGGTTCATGGATCGTGTCAACGACAGGAGGTGGGTTCTCTTCTACGGGGGATGTTGCGAGGAAGACTTCAGGATGACGTTAAAAGGGCAAAGATTGGAGCGCGTTTGGATAAATCAAGATAGTCATATCGATACCTAATCCGGAGCAGGCTGCGTGACGTCTTTCTGCGGCCGCACGACTTAGTACGTATTGAGCTGCGAACTGATGTTTCGGGTCCATCCTCATGTGTTCCATATGACTCAGGAGACCTTAAATGTAAGAGACGAGTCCTTTTTTTAACAGTTCCGGACATCAAGTAGGCATAAATTAAAAGATCTATGTAATATTGACAATTTAACAGCTTACCATTCTCATGAGTGAAAACTGCCTGACATACAGAACATGGCCACATTCTGAGGCTGGTACTCAGTTGATTCGTCTCAGGATGGCAGGCCAAGTGCTTCCTGAGGCTACCCTCGTTCACGTAATGCTTGCCGCACACGGGGCACGGGTGGTTGGCTGTTCGTCGTTTCGCTAGGTAAACCCCGGCAACGGAGGTTGTGCAGTCAGCGGGAGGAACAATAGGGGGACACAATTTCAAGGTCAATGCCAAGCAGGATAAGCGCCCCAGATTACGACGGCAAGCTCCTCTGCGTGCGAGACAGTTCTTGTTCCTCGATTACAGACGCGGACTAGTTCATCAGACCTATCGGTGATCAATTTTTTATGATCTTCCAGATCGTGTTTCGATAAGTATGAACAATTTTTTTTTCTTTTTCTATAAAAAACTTGCATCTAGACCGGAACAAGAACTGACGTACAGCGCACTAGTCATTAGTGAACGCTCGGTTAGTCAAGAGAATACGAAGAGACATGTACGCCCGCGCCAAAGCAAGTCTGGGAATAACCTAAGTATAAAGTGATATACTTAAGATAAAAGTCCAGGCGTCACTTTCGACTGGTCACGAGTCTCTGACAATGACTCCATAAAATACATAATTTACCGTCAAACAATCATTCTCTGCATCAGCCTCTCATTTCATACAGGTACCACGAAAGAATCCACTCTTACTTCCCGTTACTGAAGTGACGACAAGCAACCAAGAAGTGCCCGGTTAGAGTGTAAAGACGTGTTAGACAAGAACGTAACCAAATAGATAAAAGAAGAGAAAGAAGAAGAAGAGAAAACAGAACTGTCATCAAGAACGGGAAAGTAAGACGGACTCTGTAAATAGAAAATCCAGGGTACAACCATCAGGCACCCGAGTGTATCAAGAAGAGAGGCAGATGTCCACGAGAACGAGAGTGGCAAAAAGTACAGAGGCAGGACGGAATGACGCTTAAGAAATGGAGGAATTTCAGAGACTCGAAGGAGACCACGAAGTGTCAATACTTACTGGCAACGCCCGAGGCATTGGGATCCTTGTGGGTGTGCTTCATGTGCTCCATTAGAGCTTCGCCGCCGAGGAAGAGCTTGTGGCAGACAGGACAGCTGGTTGCGTTGGGACCGCCGATCAGGGCGGCGTGTTGCTGGAACACAACACGCTGTTGCATCTCCTTTTTTGGCCGAGTCGTAGTTCACACGGCGATACCCCGTACACCAGTGAGAGCGTGCCACCCCAGAGAATACCACCCCAGAGTAATGCGTGTGTACACCAGAAGCGCAGGACAGGCGGGCACAGAACAGAACGATACCAGTGAGACACTAAGGCCCCTTTGGACCACCGCCACCACCGCGATCAAGCCTTGCTCGAAGGGTCTTACATAATTTTAAAGATTACACAACATCCACCGATTCTCCAAAGGATAATAGTGAATAAACGATTTTTCATGAATTATAGGTTTCGTGGGAACGTCAAGCTATAAGCCCAGGATTTTAAACTGGAGAACGCGAAGAGCAACCGTGAACGATTTTAAACGGAGCTCTATATTTAAAATTTTGAAATAATTAAGCAGATGCTCCATTTTATCGTTCACGATTCTGTTGTTACAGTATCGTTGGTGCTAAGGGATTACATGCTCGCTCAGGGAGTGCAACGTGAAGGAGTGACTTTAAATGAAAATAAATATTAAAGCGTGAAAGACTCTCTTCGAAAGGCTGTAAATCATACAGTGGATGGAGATTCTTCGGAACAGTCAAATTCGACGTCCTTCAAAATTGCGTACGTAGCTCACGATCGAGATACTATTTGTTCAATTGATTAACGCGAACGCGGTTAATTATTGATCCATATCGTTTACTGTCGAGTACGGTAATGTTTTTTTTTAGACTCGTTTCAATTCCTTGTCACCTCCGTTCCTTCCCCTCTATTTTTTCGTCTGTACGTTCAAGCTATACGTCGTGCATATAGGCGCGATCATATTCGCATGTCGCATGCTCGCTGGCCGCGTGTAGGTATGGATCGCGCGAGCGCGAAGGTTTCGCCTGAAGGGAGGTAACAGGGGGAAAAAAGAGGAGAACGAGAGATTGAACGTAAAGAAAGAGAAAAAAAAAGTATGGTGGGCAACCTTGCAACGGGTTTATTTAAAAAGCGAAAGGCTAATACGGGACCGCAGGTCTGCGGCAATGACCCAAAACTTTCGGGGCCTTCTTGCTCTCCATTCCTTCATCCTTCTTTTTTAATACTCTTTTTCCTCCGGTTCCTATACTCTTTCGTGTCTTTTTCTCATTGCTCGTTCCTTCCTACTTAACACTGAGTTCCTACCTCTATCTCTCTCCCACTCGTAGATCATGTCTTTCTTTTTCTTTTATCAGCTCAACTATCTTTTTCACCTTTGTTCCTTTCCTTTCTTCGGACCCTCTTTCGTCTTGATGATCTTCCACAAGACATTTCTTTATTTTCTTTCTATCTTCTCTCTCTCTCTCTCTCTCTCTCTCTCTCTCTCTCTCTCTCTCTCTCTCGCTTTAAGACACTCCAAGGGGTTCTCGCCTCTACGCCAAGAGAGCACTCTCATCTCTTTCGCGTTCTTTTTATTTCATCAACTCGGCCGGTTGCCGGGCTGGCGGCCTTTTCTTTTTTCCCGGACCTAGGGCAACTATACGCGAGTAGCGCAAGAGAGTGGCGGGCGGTGGTAGCACCGCATGCAAGTTATTCTCGGAGGGAGGCTGCGGTGCACGAAGGTTCGACGCCCCGACCTGGTCCAACTGGAAAAAACCGGTTTCTTACTTTGCTTTTTCCTTTTTTGCTACATCTTTGCTTTTTGCACTCTTCTACCTCCCGTCTCCCTCCCCACCACCCTCGCCGTCTCATCTCCTCTTCTCCCTTCCTCCTCTTTTTCTCTTAACGGCGCACCTATCTATCTTTCCTTCGGTATACATATACCTACTATTTCTTGAGCGGCTTATCCCTCTCTTGTACTCTCTTTTCATCGCGACTTGCTTGCCTTATAACCCTCTGCCCTCTCTCTCTCTCTCTCTCTCTCTCTCTCTCTCTCTCTCTCTCTTTCTCTCGCACACACACTCTTTCTTTCTTTCCCTCTTTTTCTTACTCCCGGCCATCCTTCTACTCCCTACGTATGCACTCTCGTGTACTGCACATTCTGTGCACCTAGACTTCGCGATACCCGATTGCGATCCTCTCTAGACGTTGCCGCGTGGGCGAACATGGCCGCCAGACTTTATGAATCCATGGACCAGATTCAACCTCGTGCACCGACTATGTATACCAACTATTTTTCATCATAATAGTTATAGGCACATGCGTTACTTTAAGATGCCTCGCCAGCGTATTATTTCAGGCTTACTTTTGGCTTTTGGCATACCGAGGTGACTATAATGAAATATTGGTAAAGCAAGGCGCAGTTACGATCTTAAAGTCATTTGACAGGAGAAATACGATTTGAAAAATTTACAAAGCCGCTAAGCTGTTTAATTTCGTCCGAATTGGTACTGCTGATAATTTTGATTATTCGTACACGAAATTACTGAAATGATTGAACCGTGTGTTATATGTTGAATTTTTAATTGTTGCCAGTATAGGTATGTACGATTGTAGGTAGGAAGTGTTTCGACTATTTGATGAATTTCATTCTGATGTATCTAGCATTGACTGTTCACAGATATGATTGGATTTATATTACTGTGTTAGTTTCGTACCAAAATCTCGTGCATCAATTGAGACTAAATGGAATGTGATCCCGTTGAGTATCGTGGAGTGTTCTGCAAGTGCATTATTTAATAGTGAAATAATGACTTTTCAACTGAATTAGAATCGACGCGTATTTCAGCGAATCTAGTAAGATTACCTTGAATTTGAATATTTTACGAAGTACAAGGGACACTTTGTATTTGTGACATTTGCTAGATGATAAATTTACGTGAAATTATAAATTCAATATTTAATTTATGCTTTCACCGTACGAGAAGAACGTTAATTAAGCATTGTTTAAATAGTTTGATACTGCTCGTTACCACAAAATATACATATATCTATGGTGTAACAAGATATTATCTTTCCATCAAAAATTTTAACTAGTTCGAATTAATTGTTTCTAACGAAATGCTAAGCAATTATGATACTGAAAAAAAAGATCAGAGACAAATTGCAAATAAAACTGTTCGTTCGAGCGGGCTGCGTGCGGCTATATTCCGTCCCTCTATATTCGTTCGGCCTGCTCGTCCGGCAATTTCAATTTCCTACAGCCGATGCCCGGGCCCCGAAGGAAAACAGAGTTTCGCTCACTAAAGTCTAAACCGAGTTAAGTTCAGTGCAGGGAGTGGCGTAAAAAGGAAGTGGGTGTGAGCACACGGGTATCGGTGCGTGACGCCGAGGAGGAGTGTGGCCATTTTGTTGCCGAACGTATCTAGTTCGAGAAAGCATCTTCGAGCAGAAAACAATTTTTCGATAATTTCTTACGAAAGAAATTTTGAAATTTCCCGCCGAAATTATAAGAAAGTTCACTAAACGAGTTCCGAATGAAAAATTGCGCAAGCGTAGTTAACCGCAGAGGAAAAAGAAGCCACCGATTCACGAGCATATCGTGGGCCGAAGGTCTCTCTTTGCAATTCTTTCTTCTTCTTTTTTTTTCCTTCCTTGACGTTTTCTTTTCTTTCTCTCTTTATTATTCTTTTTTTTCCTTCTCTCGTCGACGAGGTCGCTGCTGCTCGTTCACTCGCTCACCCGCTTCGCAGGCAGACAACCTTCGTGATACTTCAGCGTCCCGGCGCACTCGCGTCTCTGGTTTGACTTCTCGACACGACACGCTCCGCGTACATACATATTTTCGCCTCACTCAAATCTCTCTGCATACTCCACTTTACGTTAATCTTCTTCATATTACTTTTCCCCAACGACACACAATTTAAATTAAATTATCCCGCCCCCGAGAGATTTCAATTTTTTATAAGGACATATAAGCAACGGACTTAAGAATATTTTGTACTCACGTAACATGACTGTATTGCAAGAACAAAAATTGCAAAGTAACATTATTAACATTGGTATCCTTGAAAGGTAGCGTTACGCATGCACAGTGATAAATGTTATTTTCGATTATCTAAGGACTCTCGTTATTCCAATTGTCAGCCAGTATTCCTGATCGGCATACATGTAATTACGTATTACTCCAATACGATGGCATAAGCATCGACCCAATTAATCCCCATTGCTTTTTGTCCCGTAATAAATTCCTTCGCGGCAAGTAAAATCCGTTACCGTTACTGAAAGTTGCTTTATCGCGCGATCGTTATACTTCACGAGAACTGGAATGAGTATGCCTATATTTTAACAGGGTAGCCAAGAGCATACGTAAAACCAGGAGTATAATCTTCAACTAGTAGTACTAGGTAATGATCGCATAATACATTTCTAATTGACACCCCGTGCGTTATAAGTAAAATAGAGCAGAAAAAAAGATGGTGGGAGACTGTAACACTGTTTTGCCAATACAGGGGTCGATCCGGTTTTCGGGGTTGCACCGGCGAAGGGTGATTGGAAAAAAATAATACAAAAGAAGAAAAAAAAGTCCCCAACCGGATCGGTAGAATCGGTACAAATGATTTCATTAGAACCCTCGTTTTCCCTCCCCACTGGTGGCGTGTCAGTTAGGGGTTGGCGTACAGTGGGGCTACATCGAGAAAAAAAAGACCAGAAGGGCGGAGCGAAAAAAATGAATACGTCGTTCGTCAGGGGGATGTAACAGAAAAAAAATAACGAGGGGGGGTTTGAACGCAATGAAATGGGTCTGTACCTAGTGATTCCCAACTATAGGGTGAGAATCGTCGCGTAAGATTGTGCACCCTATCGGAGTGGACATCGGGCTAAGGGAGGCTCGGTGGATAATGGAGTATAGAAAAATGACGTATAAACGTAAAAAGAGTACCCGCGTCTATCCCGATGATTCACAGCAATTTACGAGTGGTACCGCCCAAAACTCCGTCCCAGTTTTCTATTTTAACGTCGCAAAAGAGACAAAGAAATGTCCTCGGCTGGAAATTCGCCAGGCGTCGATGTTTATCCCACGGGTGTACCATTTTAATTGGAAACCGACGTGAATTAAGGTCGCAATAATTAATATCCCATCGTGTACCTAGTTCCTCCACGTGACAAGAGTAATTTAAACTAGTCAAAAAAAAAGTCTCCGATCCCCTATAATTATAAAAATCGTGATTTTAGAAAAAAAAAAACAACCCCAAGAAATTCCCTAATATTTAGGTCGATCGATCACTTCCTCATGTTCTGCCCAGTGGTTTCTGTAGTCATCGTCAGTAAAAGTCAGCCCTTCCCACCCGCTTACAACCGCCTCCCCCCACCCCTCCTCGCCCCTCGTCAGTCACCGAAGAAAAATGTTGAACGACGTCAGGCGTCTAAAGAGAAGCCACGCGATACGTCGATGCGGGGACGTTAAGGGAGGGAAACAAGGGCCTGGGGAAATAAATCTAATGGTTAACGAGTTTTTACCGTAGTAGCGCGGGAGGGGGGCAATTAAGAAAGGGGGGGCGTGAGGGGGAGAGATGATCGGAGTGAGGAAAGTGGAGAAGGAGAGCGAAAGAGTAAGAAAGAGAGAGAGAGAGAGAGACAGGGGTTGTCGGTCGTTCGGACGAGCTACGATCCACCTTGGGAAAGGGTTGTATCGTGTTGCACGGCATTCAACCCCTTGTACCGTTAAACTACAGATAAATGCGAAGGCTATACGGCGTAAAAGTGGGTAAAGCGATGGCAGCCTTCTTCTATGGGGGTGGTGTGCGGTTTGCGGGAATAGAGATTAGGGCTGTATAGACAAGAAGACGGTGTTTCTTATTCCACGTTTCACCTGATGCCAACCTACGAGATACTAACTGCTGGCCAGTGGCAGATACCAGTCCTACTCTGAGCAGAGAGAAACAGGAATGCGTCGATTCTTCGTCGCCGTACGAAGTAACATGCCCACTTCTCGACCTGTACCCTTTTACGATATATATATATATACATTCCCCCGCACTTCCACCCTAACCTATTATAATATTGTATTCCCGCATGCTGTAAGTGTATTGTCTTTCTTTGGCTGGATAATGTTTCGCAGACACGCAGATTGCCGTTGCGCTATATGCTTACGGGGGGGGGGGGGGGGGGTTGTAGACAGGCGGTCGAGATCTCACGAGGACGTCCCGGGGAAGTAAAAGTTTATAAATATATATTTTTCTTGTCATTTTCTACTTCGAATTTGACGCATACGTATGGGACAGCCGAGCGAGCGAGGGAACGATAATAAAATTCTTGAAAGATATACGTCACACTTGTTCGCACGCGTAGTTTATTTCTGATCTGAGGTCGCGCTAAGTTTTGCGCGGGACGCAAAGATCTAATGAGTACGACGGCAGCGCCATTTACGGCGAGCGGGTAAAACAATCTCTAGAAATATCTCTCTCGGCCCGCGGGAAATTCGATTAGTCCGGAAGATGGGCTGTTTTCCCATTTGTTTTCTCGTTTTATTTCACTTGGTAGTCTCAAGACGTTGGAGTTTTCCGAGGTTTTAATTACTTTTTAACCTCTCCAATTCTTGGAAAAATCTATTTCTTCTTTTCCCTGTCTCTTTCGCTATACGTGTGACACTGTGGACCGGTAAGATTCTCATTCAAGATTCTCTTCGTTACGTATAATCGAATTCAGATCGGTATTATATTTTACCATTGAAAGATCGATTTATGCGAACGATGACGTAGAAAAAAAAGACATAAGAAATAAGAGGTTGGACGATTTCGACGGAGATCCGTGGCACGGGCGATTAACAAGATTTATCGTGGCAAAAGGGTGAAGAAGAGAGGGACTTTTGAAAATTGAACCGGGCTTAAGGCTTGGATTATGTTTTAATTAAAGGATATACCGAGTAGCAGCAGCGTGCTGTTAAAAGGTGAAAAACCGATATTTATCGCCTCGATTAGGTTTGCGGGATTAGGCGAACGATCCTGAACTGATCCGTTACTTGGTTCGCCAGTCTCCACCTGATGCAACCTCACGTGGACTTCCTGCAGGTTCATTGTATCAATTTCTAAAAAACCTTCAATCAGTGAAATTCTACGTATATAAATTTCTTTTTTTTTTACCCAATTTTCGTATCAGGTTTACCAACCGTGAAACGTCAAAATACAAGGGGAAAGATATACGTATATTATATACATATACACGTATTACGTAAAGGACCGATCAGTCGGTCCAGAGACAGTAGGGACCGAGGAGGAGGTTATACGTGTTCAAAGAAAGAAAGAGAGAGAGGGAGAGAGATCGAGAGAATGTACCAACCGACGGGGCAGATGCCTTCCCACGTTTTTTCTCGAGACATGTGCCGGGCGCGGAAAAGGGTTGAGAAATTCAGAACGGGGCAAAAAATACCACCGCGTTAACAGAACAAGATTCTTTCTGGCTGCTCTCGCCGCGCATCCTACACCGAGGGGTGAATTCGATTAGAAAGAAAAAGGGGTGGAAGAGGGGAGGGCAAGGGATCATACCACACGGATCTATAGTCTCTCTCAGAGTCTCACGCGAGTTCTTCTTATTTCCTTTTCTCCTTTCTACACCGACGTGGCCGTTCGACCCTCGTTACTGGGACCTGATGTCCCGGCATTTATGGTCGAGGACGCAATAAATCCAAAGGATAACGATTTTAATTCTCAGCCCATCGATTAACCACTAACCAAGTCCTTCCAACCTCACAGCCAGGTACGTCCTGATACGATCATCTCATTTGCCTCCCATCATATAATTTCTTTATTCACAATCTACTATACTCCCATATACTTCAAAATCCTTATTTATATATCATGAAAATTCTGTATATTTTAAAAACTTTTTCGTTTTTTCACGTATCCAAACACCCTTAAGCATTACCAAGCATACCCCATAAGTATATCAGCTCCGAAGGAGCAAATTCCATAAGAGTCTCACACGATCTCACGTATACTTAATGTGAAAGTAAAACCGTACAGTGATCCCTAGGTAGCACAAGCCTTACGTGAAAATCCCAGAAGATGAAAGTGCACAGAAGTAAAGGGTTGTGAGAAAATCCCGAAAGCAATATAGAGCAGGATGTCCCGGGTACAGTATTACGTATACGCGTTTATGCAAGCGTGACCCACCACCATGAGAAGAGATCCTCTCTCGAGACGAGAGACGAGACGAAAAGAAAGTCAAAAGAAATCTACGCAATCGTCTTGTTAGAAAAAAAAATTAAATTAAAAAACCAAAAAAAAAAAATGTCACATTTTTCGCATCGACAATACAAGACGCAGAAATGATTTTTTTTTGCAAAATTTCTAATCACCTCGTGTCCTTTCGCTACGTACGCGAACGAGCGAGCACGAACGATCGCCAGTCTGCACGGGTTGCACGAGATCAAATCGTAATCTTCATTAATTTCCATCGCTGTCCGATAAGACGTTAATAATAATTAATCTACTCGTTATATATCTCGTGCGCCGGCTATTCTGACGTCGTCGGTCTCCTCGTTTACTTATTAAATCATTGAAATCGTTGGACGTCGGATTCGGTACATACATGACTGACCTTCGACGTGTGCGTCCGCAGACTGGATTCCGTGGCGAAGCCTTTGCCACATATGCTACAGTGAAATGGTCGATTTTTCGCCCTTTCCACCTGCGCGTCGTGGTTACGTAAATGCTGCTGAAGATTCGACAGCTGGATAAAGGCTCGCCCGCAATCCGGAAGATGGCACTTGTACGGTCTCTCGCCTGTAAACAGATTAGGAATGTCAATGTCGCATGCAATAAATATAAAAATTTACTTAAGTCTACTTTATAGTAGAGCGTACAGCTCGATTGAGAATTCATTGTACATCTGCCGAAATCCCTTGATAGGAGTGTCTGGTCCAAAGTTATGTAACTCTTGTTCCAATGGCATTTACATACTAGATGTAACGTATCCGGGTCTTATAGGTTGGATTGAGATTGTTACAAAAAAAAGGTAATTAAAAAAAATTTTTAGCATTTGCTACAGAGTATCGATACGATGATTTTTTTTAAATTATTTTTTTTTTTCAATATGTATTACAAAGTATGGCGAGAGGTTAATCGAAGGGCTTGGATGCATTTGCATAT
The DNA here is from genome assembly GCA_030142595.1 of Trachelus iudaicus. Lineage (NCBI taxonomy): Eukaryota > Metazoa > Arthropoda > Insecta > Hymenoptera > Cephidae > Trachelus > Trachelus iudaicus. The sequence goes on along the minus strand of JARQTH010000475.1, from coordinate 557,246 downwards.
TTGATGCAAATGTAGAATCACACGGTTGACCCTACGATGAATGAGATTTATGAAGTCGGGATGCCTCAGCCTGTATCGAGGGTCTTTTTTTATTTGAATTTTTATCTCCGATCTGTTCTTCCGTTTGCCTTTTCATCTCGCTTCTCCGTTGCCGGCGGCAGTGCACTACGTTCTAATTCCCACAAGCGATTGGCTCAATTTAACTTTTATTAATATCGACATTCTTATCCGAGCCCTTTACCCCCGTGCGCTAGACGGAAGCTGCTATCCTATCGTTTTCCCTTTTTTCATTGTCTCTCTCGCTGGCTCTTCTCACTCGCTTCTGCCGCCCGTCCGTACACATTGGCTACCGGCTGATTCATCTTTTATTCAATCGACGATTCATCGGGGAATTCCAACGTTTAATAAAAATAACTCGGTTTCCTTTTTGGATTCGCGTTACTTTTTTTATTTTTTTTTTTCTTCTTCTTCTTCCGTTACTTCAAATATCTTTCCCATACCTCCGACCCGGGGAGTTTCGATAAAAAATATAATTTACGCTAAATAGAAAAGTTGGACATACATTTTTTCGGTCCAGTCAATTCCTCGAGCATCGGTTATAAGATAACGAGGTTGTCGGGAATGATCGATGATAAATATCAATCGATACGTTTGACAATGATTTCCGAGACACGTATGTATGCCAATGAATTTTCGGTGGAAAACTTATTTATAAAAAATAATTAAAAACCCTTGAAACAAATAGCCACGCAGACACCACCAGTGCAAGACTATTCGTAAGTCCGATGGACGGCGCTTCGTGTCCTCGGGTACCGTATGCTTTCTTTCCCGTTGCAATTAAAAACGAATTAATATGCGATACAATAGGGTGGATACTTATTGTTTGCGTAATTGCCGCGTGCAACATTTATTAGTGACGTTGCTCGTATTATACCTACATACGTTGTACATACATGGGCGAGTCTGTTGGCTGGCCAAGCAGGAAGCACGGTTGTCCAGCACGAATCCTCCTAACGGGTAAAATACTTTTAACGTTCGATCAGCACAAGTGCATATATAACCCAAGAGAGAAAGAGAGAGAGAGAGAGAGAGAGAGAGAAAAGAGGAAGAAAAAAAAAGTAAGCCAAGAGAAGATACAAGGATACGCGAGGGACCGACGGAGAGAGGGAGAGAGACGAAGAAAGACGTAGAAGAGATAAAGAGAAAGAGATAGGCTTTAAAGAGTCGCCCACGAGTCTTACACGAGGGCCGAAGAAACGCGAAGAGGAGCGGCGCGTGCTTTGTTCCGCGAAATTAAATAATTCCGTGCAGTCCCGTCGACTCGTAATGGTTTCCTCCCGATAATTGGCGGCCGTGGGAGAAGAATTATTAAATTTAAAATCTCGCGTGCCGACCGGAAGGACAGAGAGAAGAAGGAAAAGGCGTCGAAGTTAAGGGAGTGAAGTATAAGGAGCGAATGAAAGAGAGAGAGAGAGAGAGAGAGAGAGAGAGAGAGATAGAAAGAGAGTATATGGGGACGACAGGGGGGGGGTGGGGGGTGGGAAGCATGGTCGACCAAAAGGGGCCAACCCTTTTCTTCTTTGTCGAAGGCAAGAATTACGAATTGTAAAGAACTTTTGATGAATCGGTGCACTTGGCCAGATTCGCTCCTTTAACTCCCCCCCACTCCCTCTACCCCTCCAGCCACCCCCTTCAACCCTTATCCAGAACCACCACTTGCTAATTCTTTGCTTGTTACTTCGTTTCTTCTTTTGTGATCGTTACACGCATGTCTACTCGTACTTATATAAGTAACCTACATATACGCCCCTGTCATCTGTCAACGAATATTTTTAGCATTTCGTACATTTTTACGTACTGCTCACGTGCACGCGAACACGAGAGAGACACGTCTAATTACAGCATTACGGTTACTCGTGTATTTCGAGAATGAGAAAAATCGAGAGAAACCCGCCCCCTCCTTTCATTGTCATTGATAAATTTTTTCTTCATTCTTCTCATTCGCTTCCTTCCTCAAACCCGGAAGAGACACAAGTTCCCCGGGTGAACGTAGAAATTCTCACGCGCTAACGGTAATCCAGCGAGGGGTACGAAATGCGGGAGGATGTGAAATTTACTCGAAAAAGAAAAAAAAAAGGAACCGGACAACCGCGAACAAACCACTCGTCAAAATCTCCGAGAAAAGTCGGAAACTCGTACGCATCGACCTGAGCCACGTGTGCGTACATAGGTGCGCGAGAGGGATATGCCGAGCACGTATATGGGCGGGATAGTGTACACTCTGTGTCCCATGTCTGCGCAGGGGATGCACACACCCCCTGAGAGTGAGATGGGCTGCGAGGGTATAAAAGTGATAGAGAGAGAGGAGAGTAAAGCATACAGGATAGAATATACAGTACGTAGGTGTATACGTATGTATACGTATGCATACGGGAGAGAGAGAGAGAGAGAGAGAGAGAGAGAGAGAGAGGAGAGAAACGGGAGAGGCAGCTACCCTCGACCATTCCCCAACACCCCCCGCGTTAGTTACGCGGCCCACTACACGTCCACGGCAGAAAATTAATGTCCCCTGCAATCCATGTATAATGCATTCGCATTTCGTTGAACGAACAAATGAACGCACCGCTAGAAAATTTACGTCGCGATCCGCGCGCCACCTCTGCCATCCCCTTTTCAGGTGCCGACCATACCAACCACCTCCCCCACCCCCCGATTCCACCCTCTTCACCTTCCCACCCACCGTCCTTGTCACTTACGCCACCACTGACCCGTCATCGAAATACCGCTCTGAAAATCATTAAACAGACGCCCGTATACAGGGGTTGTACACCCCGTGTTTCCGATTTAATGTGTATCCCTGTACGATAATTTTCCTTCCTATCGCCCTGATGCGAATATCCATGTTGAGATATTGGAGTTCCCGGGGGAATAAAAAATTTACGGTAATACGTATACGTGCGCTCGATTACAGAAGAATCATCCCTTAAATGCATTGGGTGCGTTGAGAATGTTTTTCGAGGAATTTTCGTACGGTTTTAGGGGGTCGAGTGACGTATTAGTAGAGAGGGATGAGTGCCTCTTTGAAAATGAAGAGGGTGGTACTTTAAGATAGGAAAGAGTAGCCGTGATAATGACTGCGCTACCGGGGTGGTTATTATCGAAGGGCCGGATAAGCCAAGCTCGAATTGGCTGCCGACGTAAGCGGCTAAATCGTGGGTTAAAGACAGCAGGGATGCATTGGTGGCAACTCGTAAGGTACAGGATCGGGTTAGGGTCGATGGGTTACCTAGTGGAGGATGTACATCCGTGGCATCCCCGGCTACACGATGCGATGCAGCGAAGCGTTTCACGCATGCATGGAAATCATTAAAATAAAATGGCCGATAACAAATGACTGTTGCAAAGAGGGGGCGAGAGAGCCTGCCCGGGGGTCGGCCATGTTGGTTCACGTGACCGTCATCCGGGCAACCACGAGCACGCCACGCCCCTTTAATGATTTCTACCCCCTGGCGAACGTATGTACGCGCGAAATTTCGCAAACGTCTGTGTGCACTCGGTGCATACGTGTACGCGGCGGTACAGTCATCATCAGTAGTCCCGACGGAATACCGTGCGCGCCGCTGGTACAGCCTAACCAAAGTACCATTAATGACGGGAGGTCGTCGGCTACGTATTTCGAGCCTTCGGGAAACCACGAAAATTCCACTCTCTTCATTCCAGTCTGGGTATTAGCTAGATTAGTCCAACCTAGCCTATAACCTAGCCTGATGGAAATGTTGAAGAATCATCAAGCCGAGAGGAAATCATTAACACTCCTGATCGGTAAGAGAAGAGGAGGGGAGTGGGGGGGAGGGAGGGGGGAGGGGTTGAGGGGATGAGAACGAGGGCTTTAAATCTATATGGCATAATATTATGTGTATACTTAATATTATATGTGTACCTGAACACATGTGTACTCGAGTATAACAGGCGCGGGTGGAACATTATTCGGGCATATGGTACCTTTTCACCTCCATAACCTCCTCTACCGGGTCCCCCCTAACCTCCTACGTTACTTCACGATCCACACTTCCACCTGCCTTGTTTCGAATTTTTTTAGCTTTTTTTTTTCCTTACTACTTTTTTTCACCCTTTCTATATCGATACCTTCCTCCCTTTCTAGCAATTTACTTTGCTTTTTTTTATCCTCCTTCGGCCCCCTCTTCGACCCTTATGTATCTTTTTTTTCCTGATACCTTTCTACCTCTGGTTGTAGGTACGTAGGGGCCCCAAAGGGATGTTGCCCACGGTCGATGACCTCCGGGTGCAACTAACCCTTCCTCCTACCCCCTTTCTAAAAGGCCGATGAACCTTTTATTTTTAATTTGTCGATCGATCGGCAGGACCGACCGGTAGTAGCCCGCTGGCTCTTTCGTGAAAAATGATTCGACGGTTCGACGCGCGTTTCGTTAGCTCTGTATACACGAATTAATGATCCCTTTCATGTGCGATGACTCGACCACCCTTATTAGTTTTGGACATATATATATACGAATCGTCATGAATTTTGAAAATAGAGTGATAAACTGTAGGACCAATCGGTTTAAAACGTAACTTAGTTAAACAGAATAAAACGTATATGAATTAAACGTGTGCATAAGGGTTGCGTAAACTGATCGTCTGTTGATTCAAAAATATTTACTTTCGCCAACGTTAAAAAAAAAACGAAAAATTAAACAAATAGGTTATCACGATACCACTGACGGGCGTAGAGACAGACCGACTTTTCACAGGCATCGTTAGCAAACGGCCTCCACTTTTCAGTCCGATCATTTTTCTTGTCGTAGTCAACTATAATTTATTCCCGATCCCTGATGAGTTCTATTGTAACCACCGTGGCTTTGTCCCAGGAGGTGGGTAGGTAAGAGTAGGAAGAGATAGAAGCCGAAAAGAGTCTAGTAGTTATCCAGTGGTGGTAGTAAGTGAGGGTGTGTCGGTAGCGAAAGGGTGGTTGAGAAGTGGCCTGTTTAAAAACAGGAGGGATTTAAAAAAAAATCCCTAGGAAGAAAAAAAAGGTAAGAGTGACTTGGACGATCATCGAAAGACGATCTTGACGATCTGACCAAGTCTGATAAGATTATCAGCCCTGTAGCTATCCTTATCCTCATACTCGTTCTGTGTCGTTGCCATTTCTTTGCCACCCCTCGACAACCGATTCTCACCACTTAACGGTGATATTCTATATCTAGGGGAATTTTACGTCTCGTAGAAAAACCCTAGTAACCGCGAGACTCGGGTCATTAGGCAGCCTCGCCGACTTCAGACGACGACGGGCAGCCAGCAGCAAGCGCTGCTGCTATTACTACTACTTGTCGAGTCGGGAAAAGGGGTAAAAATTAATGTCTCAGAATGAATGTTCAACCCCCTTGGCAGCAACCCCCGAGCACCAACCTACAACCCTTCCGCGAGTGGCGCTTCGCTGGCTTGCCAAGGAGTCGCGGACCCTCGTCTCATACTTTTATGATTTTTCCTTCGCGAGTCATTTGTTTGTCTCATTTTGACGCGTCGCGACGCCGACGGTTTGTCCTGTCACTGCGACAAATGTCTCGCTCAAAGGATGCTTTACGTTCGAATTCTTTTTGTTTTACAATTTTCTACTTTCAGACTGCTCTAGACTTCACGTGACTCGATACCTTGATTGGATCTTTTTTTTCCCCTCGTTATAATTTTTGGATTACCTTATAAGACACTTAGCGATAAAACTTGTTATGTATAAGAATGCGGAATATTGGCTAAATTTTTATCAATTAAGAGCATTTAGATAAAACCAAGCAAAAATAACAGCACGAATAGGAATTCATATAATAACCAGCGATTATTAACGTAGAAAATGACAGTTTGGAAAAAGCAATAAAAATCAATAATACTTCAATGTGTTCAATAACAGAAGAGTTCCATATGCACGAGAGGTACCATTTTCCCTCCAAAAAAAAAAAATTAATAAACCAATAACTGACAGTTGTCAATTAAAAGCGAGAAAACCCACTCGAAACAACAAAAGCTTATGCACAGTACCAAATCAACTGAAGTATCCCGAATACGTAAAAATTGAAGCATAAAAGAGGGAAGAAAAACAAAATACACAAATTCATAGATGCTAAAGAAAAATCATACAAAAAGAGATACCGGGGAAAAAAAAATAAATCTTACAGTCCTTTCTTCACATCCCTTATAAAAAATACCCCATAATAGCTCTACCGACAACGAATACGCAACAATAAACCGAAGGTAACCGAATTGAAAAGAAGGGAGCGACTGGAAGACGGGAGGAAAAAAAAGAAAAGCAAATTTCTCTTTATAAAGGAGAACGATAAAGTCCTCCGTGATTCGCGGTCACCTGTCATCGACACGTCCGAGAGCCGCAATTTTCCCGCGTGGGTTTTACATCGTTTTTCGCGAAAGCCTTGCCGAAACACAGACTCGCCCGTTGGTCCGTTCATTCATCGAGCAACCCCATTGTAGCCAAGTAAAAAGGACAAATGGTCTGAATGAACAATCGGCAGCGAGATCCTTCCTTCGTTTCTACGTACATACAGCCATGTGACCATAACTTCGTTTATGGGTTTCTCGAAGAAAATGGCAATTCATTGATTGCATAATCACATCAAATGAATGCGTGAACGTTTCGATCAATTAATATCAAATTTCTCTTTGTGTGCTAACCGTGCAAGAAATCTTATTGACAGACACCCAAAGCAAATTTCTATATGATAAATACCATAGACAAGTAACCTTCCACGACCTAAAACACGTAACAAGGTAAAATAACTGTCACGCGTTTTTCGTTATGCATATTCATTAAAAAAATATTTTTTACAAATCCTAGAAACTCAAAAAGTGCACAGACCGACGTATCAGTCTCGCGGCAACGGTGCCTTTACTTCGGTCTTTGTGAATGAAAATTTCGAAGAAAAAAAAAAAAGAAGGGTAGAGAAAAAACCGATAGAAAGTAGAGGAGTTTACATACGTAACCAAAGGTAGACAAGAGTACAAGCAAAAGCATACAAGGGAATTACAGTACCGTGGCCCACATACGCGATGGCGCAGGTATAAGGATAAACGTATATACATATATGTATACACCTATATTATACCAGTTAATGTTATAAGTAAGGAGCACAGGCGTTCCTCGTATGCCGTATGGCGTCTTGACTCCCACACATGCCGGTTCGCGCGGTAGAAAGTTACTAGATGGAAATCTATATCTTATTTTATAGCGAGAGCGCGGCTGCAATGTATGTATTACTTCTTTTGAGGGCAGCCGCTTGCGATTTCGAATCTCTCGTTAGAATCACGAAGAAAATTTACGAAAGAAAATAATTAGGAAAAAAAAAAATAATATCATTAATCCCTACTATTCATCCCTACTCTCTCTCTCTATGTCCTCTATCGTCATTGTATCGTTCCTCTGTATCTCGCAGACTCCCTTCCTCCGAACTTCCGCTTCTTTCAGCCGTACATATGCATAGCGCAGTAACCATTGTACCTACGTACATTAAGTGTACGTATAAACATATGGGAGTCCGCACGTATAAAAGTTAGTTTATGGTGGCGCGCCTTCCGAGTGACTTCCACGTGCGATAAGGATCAAGGAAGCGAAGAACTAAGCGCAAAGAAATTAGAGACCAGCGAATATCGTATGCGTAAACGATACACAGCCACTACGTTATCACTAATGATACAGTAAAATCGAAAGATACAATTTTGATAATAAAATTTCATGGAATTAAAAAAAAAAGATGTTTCACATAAAAATGTATCCCCGTACACGTTACCGTCAAAGGGTATTGTAACGAGCGGTAATACAGAAAGGGTTTTTAAGATTTTTTTTTTCCTTCTCTTCTCACCCTTTAACTTTCGACGTGGAAGCAGGGGGATGGAAGGGGGGGCAGGCAGGGGGAAGCACGTCCCGCGAAAGGGTTGAAAGTAAGTCAGTAATGCGTTCCAGGGTACGGGAAAGGGGTAGTGTCTGTCGATTGGCAAGATTAAAAAGGCATCCCCTTAAAGTAAAGTATCCCTATCACAAAGACTCTCCCGCCGTAACATCGATACGAGCGATCGCGTCGCGACGTCGTCAGCCGAATCTCACAGCTTTATTGCCGTCGGCAGTAGCTCGTTGTAAAATAAGCCTTCGCCGTGCGCGGATGCGTCTTAGCGCGACGTCGCCGTATCAGCAAGAGGCAAAGCGCCGACAGGGCCGAGCGAGGCGATAAGATATAAGTGGAAAAAAAAAATTCATTCTCATGGCAACAATCGCGCGACTCTAGGTTTTCGCGATTTCAAATCGCAACGACGCGACACGATGGAATTACGTATGTCATTACGACTCTGTGTACATGGCTTGTTCTGGGTATCAGCGTAATCGCGAGCGTCCCGATGCCAACCATCCACTCCATAGCAATGACTTTCGAATGGACTAATCGATACTCGATGACAGGTTTGACAGTGACAGTAAAGGCAATTGATTCCATGGCAGCGACACATGTGGGATTACCTATATGCTTCGAAGGGCATAGATATTAGGTATTGGGATACAAAGGAATAGGAGGGCTAAAAAAAAGGACTAGAAAATATCATGACTGTGCACGGCTCGGTGACACATTGAGGTGTGTGTAAGGTCGCGCATTAATGGAGTCCCCGGTCGACTTCCGTGAATGAAAAAAGATGAATTAAAAAAAAGGGGTTGAAAAAAGAAAACGCAGTAAGAAGACAATGCAGGGACCCCCGAAGTTTCCTAGAACGTTACTTAAAAAAAAAAAGTGACACTGCCTGTACGCCTCTCATGAGCAGAAGGGGGTCGCGTCGTCGGTAGCCCAATGACAAGGCGTCCTTCCAACCCCAACGATTAGAACGACGTCCGCGTGACGCGTAATCCGGCAAAGTTACAGAAGCCCGAGTCGATGAACACGATTTAATGCGGGGTTGGTTAACGCGATACGCGTGGCGTATAGCAAATAAAAACAAGGAAGAAGAGTTGGCGCCGTTGGCTTGGAAGAAAGTGCAAAGGGGATGAAGTAACGGAAGGGGATGAAGACCAGCCAGAAAGCACGGTCCACAATAAGGATAGGTTGCATCGTCCAAGTTGGTACTGTCGATCGGGGATGGTCGATGGGTTTGAAAAAAAAAAAATAAGCGTAGGCGTACCCGCACCCCGTGCCCCCCCGGCACCAGGGTGGCTCTCTATTCAAATTAACCCTCTCGGAAAGAAGAGAGAAGAAAAAAAGAAGCGAGCCGCGGAAGGGTTAGGAAATTAGAATAGGGCCGGTTTTCTTTTTTCGATAGGCCCTCGCGCATATGCGGCATGACTAGGTTAATTCCTGCCGGCCATACGGCGTTTTTGGTTAATCAGTTTTTTTTCCTCTTCCTCTCATCCTCGGTTCCCCCTTACCCTTTACGCCGATACCCCGATACCGCTAACGCTACGAGCAGCCTGATTCTGTCGCTACTCACCGATATTGGGTAGTTACTTGCTATAGGGCACTTATACACGGAGCCAATCTCCTTGCGCCTAGATGGTAACTTTCGAGCCACGCGTGCCACTGTCTTTCAAACATCACGTATCCCCTTTTCTCGTTGACTATGCAAAGCGATAGACTCACCCTGGACTCGATAATGGCGAACCCTTTCTGACACAACCATTCGTGTGCGTGGCACATGCGTGTGGGTAACTAGAGAAAACTTGTTAGTTTGGAAAAGTTGGGGACGTCGATGTTTGGTACACGGTCGTACACATATGTGTACAGGTACATATACATACGGTAAATACTGTATAGTCTGTAGAGCATTGAAGTATATAGATATAGCACTATATGTCTTATGTAGTATTATATGCATATGGATTGTTGGATATGAGTATAGTATATAAACAGATTGAAAGAGTATATCGAGCGTGTGTTGTATATACATATGTGTGTGCACTCTCGTCATGTTTCCGATGCATGTTCCGCGAATGTTCTAAATTTAACGATAGCCTAATAAGCTTAGGCGGTTTTGTTCTGATGGGAGCCGTGTGATTTTAGGTTCTTCAGTGGGTGAATATCGGACGATTTTGAAATTTGATTTCGAACGTTTGGCGTTTATATCTGGGTCAAGTTTGCTCGCTGCGAGTTTCCAGTGACTTTGGGAACTCGTGGGAGATAGCGAGGGCCGGCAGGAAGAGAGGTTGATTCGGGTTTTAAAAAAGTGAAGGGATACAGGTGGACTGAATAATTGAAAATCTTGAAATATCTTGAATCCGTCACTGCGCTTTAGCGCGATGCCTTTTTTCTTTACTTCTTCGTCCGGGAAAACGAGATGGTGTACTATGTCCTCGCGGAAAGTCGACGAGAACGACGACGACGGTTTCCACTTTGTTTAATCTTTAATTCCGCGCCATTTGCGATAAAGACGCCAAAAAGGCGAAACACGGTCCAAAGACGGTAGTCGTTAGCATTTTGCTTTGATTTTTCTCGGCCAGGCAACTCCGGCGTTCCCCTGCACGAATTCTTAACCGGGTGAAATTAGCGAATTAAAAGAGACGGAGGGTTGCGCGGGGTAGCGAAACCCGCGAGGCCACCGGTTTGCTCGTTCCGACGATTGAAATACGAAAAGGAAGAATAAAAAGGAAATTAGAGGAAGGAAAGGGAGAGAGATGGAAAGAGCATAGAGAACCAACGAGTGGAAGCAGGATGAAACCACGTGCTGGTTACACTCGCACTTAGGTTAACGTCATGGTATTCATCCAGGGAAACCGGAAGTCGCAAGCTCGTTTCTCTCGCGGCGACTCATAAATACGAATAGTCGCGAAAGACGTCTACAACCACCCTTTACGTTATACACAGTGCAAACCCCTAACGTGATACTCAAACCGAACCCCCCCCACTAACCGCCCCTGCAACCTCCCTTACTACGGTAGGGTAGGTACTTAATTTTTATTCATGCACCGACGAAACGGCAATTTTTCTCAGTATTAACTAGGCTTTAAAATTGTCCGGTCAATTTCGCAGCGGGAACGTGATGCTTTTTTAAAGCGGCTACCGCGAAAGGGGTTGTCGTCGCGCGTTTCGTCGTTGCCGAAAAATGGGGTAGGCGTGAGAAAAGTTATTATCTGCCTCGATTTTTTCGTTGTACATATATTTTTAGCTTGTTCTCATCGGCTTTGCTTTTTTGGTACAGGAAATATTTGTCGCGTTCTCTGATGCCATCTCGTTCCTCCTCCACGAGCAACGGCAATTCTCGATTTTCCACTCGAACACGCGATGTCTGCCCTGTATTAGATTTTAGGTGGAAATTGAATTTTGCGACGCGGTTCCAAGCGCTCTAATCTTCCCGTGGGTGGCCCATGGCCGGCATCGCCAATCGGCTGCAGTCGCTCGTGGCGCCGTGCGTAACTTCGTCGGGCGCATTATTGAGCGATCGGGCAATCGAAAAATTGGCGGGCTTTTTCCGCGTCACCCGATTGGTGGGGGTAGACGAGCTCCGATTGGTCGGGCAGATTTGAAGCCGGCTGGATGGTGGGGACACAACAACCCGGTACCAGCGAATTCGTCTAGCTCTCAGCTATTGACCGGCTATTGATATTGTGCATTCGACGATAACAATATTCGCGTGCTTTTCCTAATTTCGCCTGGTTCAATTATACACGAGTCAAAAATACGGGCCAATGGAGAAATGTCAATGGCATTTAAAGGTTAGGACTTTCGGACGAATATAAAAATATTTGCAAACTCTTACTACGAAATTCAGTGTCGTTCTTTCTGTCGGTTATATATCGTTATCGTTATCGTTACCATTGTTATTATTCCTATTGCCATTACTCCCTGCACTATATACATTTATTACATCATCAATGTATTTACTGCAGAGCAGTCTGGTTTCGCGCGTAACATTTCACATGTGCCAAAGAAAAAAAAAAAAAAAAAAAATCCTACCGTGCAACAGTCACCAGATTAATTCGCAATGATTATCGATCGTTCGACGGCAAATTCGCTGATTTAATAAACACGACAATGTAATTCAACTATAAACTACCCTCCATGCTATTAGTATTATTAAAACCTCTCGAATGCGCATTCCCACGAATCGCACGTAAATTTTCAAATTCCGTATATTACCCCATCGAATTCGTGGAATTTTTCTAACGTTTTGATTATCGCATAAATTATACTCGATAGACCACACCGTACATATATAGTCACTGTAATTTTATTCTTGCCAATCACTGTGAGCACTTTCGATTCTCCCTTGCGCAATATGAATAAACATTTACCGTTACATTTACAAGAAACAATGCAACGAGCAGATCAATGACGAATAAGGAAGCCACTTGCTTGCCAAAAAAGATGGAAGAAAAGCATTTAAAATCTGACATCCTATCGTCGAATAAAGTGCAAGGGAAAAAGTATAATACGTACAAATAAATATAAACATGTACCCATAAGATATTCGTACCCACATATATACGCATACATAAAGTCCATGTATGCGTGTATAATAAGAACATTGGAACGGGCTATAGTAGTCTGGTGGTTATTAATGTAAGGGGTGGTTGAGCAGTAGTTATTTGAGTTTCGTGGGGTGAGAGAGACACCGCGGCAATGGAAGAGGGAAGGAATGGGGTAGATGGTCTTAAAATCAATGCGAACCCTTCTTTTATCGCGATTCGTAAGCTCAGAAAAGAAAAAGCAGTCACGAAGCAGAAGGTTAACGCAAACCTAAGCCAATACAGTCCCGGCGAGGAAACTGTCGTACGATCTGCAAAAAGTCAAACCCCCTACAGGTCCTCTTGCAGATAAAGTCAAAAGTGGGCTAATGAAAAAATGTTTTCCTTATCCAAGCCCCCCCCCCCCGCCCCCTAAAAAGAATCTTCGAAGTTTTCTATACACACGTACACGGCTGCCTACGACTACATAAACTTCCGATATCTCGGTGATCGAATAACCGACATTCCGATCGCCTTAGGTCTTTGCTTTTCTTTTTTATTCCACTCGAGGAAGGATACCCAAAGTAAATTTTAATTCGGGCTCGGCCCCGATTTTTCTAAGGGATGATTCCAGCAATGTTGCCCATTGCCGAAAGGGAGGAGGGGATAGAGAGAATGAGAATACTGACCGTTCCCCGATAGACTAATACCTTCCGAGTGACTACCTTCATCCCTTAATGAAATTCTTTCGTGCCCGACGGCTGACGGCCATCCGGGCTAGTCTAAACGGGGTGGTTTTGCCTCCCTTTCTCGGACTTCTCCGCCACTTACTTTCGCTTTACTTTTACACCGATCCCACCCTCCCCGCGTACCTCTCGCGCATCCCTTATATTTTTATTGACAAAAGATCTCGTACCACGGCCCATACATAATCAAGGAATTTCGGTATACTTTGAAATCACTATGGATCCCGAGGCACATATGGCGTGCATGATAAATAATAATAATAAGAGCTAACAAGAACAGTATGAATAATTAACGTTATAACTCACCCGTATGTAGCCTGGTGTGTTGCTGAACATGGCTGAGCTGCTTGAACCTCCTGTCGCAGTAACTGCACTTGTAAGGCTTCTCGCCGGTATGGACCCTGATATGCTGAACCAGCTGATGATTGCTGGAGAAGGACTTGAGGCATTGCTGGCACTGATGTGGTTTGACTTCGTTCCCGGATATCATACCGCCAGGACCGACGCCGACCCCAACGCCGACGCCCAGGCCTGCCAATCCTCCGGCGACTCCACCACCGGGACGTCCGGTCAGCGCCCCGGCGCCCAGCTCCCTCGCGTGCATCTGGATCGCGCTCTTGTGCATGAAGATCTGCGTGAAGAACTGCCGGGGTTAGTTGGTACGCTGAACTCTTCGCCGAGCAACGGGGGATGGGAGATTGCACTTTGCCGTCGGCCATCTCTTCTACGCCCGTTTGAACGGTACATCCTTTTGCTTAGGCAATATCTTTGGATAGTCCAATGATTCGAATTAAATGACTTTATTCTTTGGCTAATGATTATTTTGAATTTTTTTTTTTCATTTTTATCAGAGGTTAGACGCGAATTTTAACGTCAGAAGTGAAATTGGGACCGACGAACGAAGAATGGGACTTATTTCGAATCTGTATGTCAGATCCACTGGATGGCAATGATAAAGAGATATTAAAATGAGGTTTAAGCGCGGGCCGCTCTTACGGTCCCAGTACGCGAGTGGGACTAACGTGAGAGTGGATCGGAAGGGACTGTTGGCCTGGTATAAGGCCCCTGAATAAAAAGGAGTTAGAATTCGGTTGAACAGGTGTTACGAGTACCGGTAGGAGAGTGTGGGCGTGAGTGTGGGTGTGAGTTAGGTGAACGATCCTGAAACGGACAGAAAGGGTTAACGTTGAGACGGGGGAGGGGGGATATATACAGTCCAAGAGAAAAGTAAAGGGTTGGATCGGGAGCGCCGGCTGGGCTTCGAATTAAAAGAAAAGTGAGAGGAAGAACGGGAAGAGACGGAGGAGGGGAAAGGGGAGGACGACTTTCTGAGAGAAAGCTAGATTCTCGAGTGGATGGATTTTATTAAAATATGTTAAAACTGTAATTAAAATCGAAAAATCTCGTGAGAAGTTTTAAGAATCTTAGGTTACCCCTTTTTCTCTTTCTCGCTCTCTCACTGCTCCTCCTCGATTCCCGTACCTTACTTTCTCGCGCATTTTCACTCTCTCCCTTGTTTCTCGATCCTTTTCTCAGGGTGAGAAAAGCGAAGAAAAGTGGGAATTGAAATTGTCAGCGAGGTATGGATATAGGTATGGCTATGTGCTCTCACTCTTTTGCTCTTTCTCTCCTTCTCTTTCGCTTACTGGTTCTTCAAGTTTCTCGCGATTCGCCAGAAATTTTCAAACCCCCGAATCCTTTCGCGAGCATCACCCTGTCATTTTTCTTTTTTTTTCCGGAGGACTGGGAGCGGTATGACGGTCGGATGAGAGAAAGATAAAAAGATGAAGTAAGAGGGAGCGAGAGTGAGAGAGAGTAAGAGAGAGTAAAGGGTATCGCGATCGACACTGGGTATTCCTGTCTCCTAATCCCCGTGAGACATCGCCCATCTTCTCCTCGCAGCAACCCTTCTTTTTTCCACGCTCTTACGTATTCTTCCATCATTTCTACCTTTCACCTTCTCAGCCTCGTATTCCTCCTCTGTCGTCTTTCATTTCTCCAGGACTTCGTCCTGGGACGAATCTTGCTTTTTCAAACCCCCCTCCCAAACCACCGGATAGAAGCAGAACGATCGGACTCGGAGATTTTCGCAATTTGTCCATAAGAATTTTTCATCCCTCACAGACCATCCGCCCCCCCCCATCCTCCCCCGCGGCCCCTCGTACTTTCACGATGATTAACCGGGAGAGCCCGGGAGGCCCAGTCCCGGGGGGTGGTGACAAACGATTTTGACGCGTGAAAGTTGAAGTTGCGAATTTTTAATGGCACCCCAGGACGATTTTATCTCGAGCCACCGTCTGGAGTACTCCTTCGAATTCTCCGGAATTTTTAATCTTTAACTCCTCACTCACGCTCCTTCGGACAACTTCAGGTCAACAGGTTGACCCCTTCTAGTAAAAACGACCAATGCCTACTGCACACTTCGCAACGAGCAAGATATTTTTCTAAATTCCAAGACTATACCTCCGTCGCTCTCAAGACCGAATTCAACCCTTTCTCACCGTAGGAATCAGCGCGACAGATGTCCCGCTTAAGAAAGTACGCAGGAGGTGGCTACCACGCTAAAATCGGGCCATCTTAAATTCCACGGGTGTCCATTAATCAAATTTTTATCTCCGGGCAGACGTAAAATTGCGGTCGTCGGGAAATCTTTTTTTCCTGATTTATCATCGCGACCAAAAAAAAAAAAAAAACGAGGAAAATGGAAAGACTCGCAAGGCGCGCTCGTCCCCGGCTTAATGTCCTTTAATAATGGAAAAATATATCAAACTGCCCCGCGGAGTGTATTTCCTAAAAAGGATCCAGCAAGCTCACCCTCTACCCTTATTGCCATAAGCTACCAACGCAGTTATTATGTGTATATATATATATAACCCATTCTCGCCTTACCTACTTGAAGTCGTCTTAATGCCCTCGGATTTTTCAAATGGAAATATCGTCTTTGCACTTTCATCTTTAGGCAGACTGCCAAGCTGCAGGCAGGCTAACCATCCACCAATATATATATATATACACACACCTACAGGTACCAAACTTAAAGCCCCCACTACGATCAGACGTATATTGTATATCCTTAGTTACGGATCCCTTTTCTTGGCCCTTCTAGCTTCCTTTCACTTCCTTTCCATTCGTTTCGTTTTCTCGGCAGGCGGTTTCGGGGTGGTGTCCCCCCACCCTCGGCCGCGTAATCGTACCCGAAGGGATCGTTAGCATTTCACGACGTACACCCTTCCCTTTCATTCTCTCGTTCTAAGTAGCCCGCGGGATGGCCATTGCTACTTTATACACATTTCGAATACAAAAGCAAAGGTCTCACCTGCTGACCATATGCCCTTCTTCAATGCTTCGCTTTAACGTAACATACTAAGATACTCGACTACGTCCACCCACGCACATCGGCTATGCCGGGCACTTCGCATATGTTCACTATATCCTTCTCTTCCTGTACCTCCTTAACCTCCGATATTACCTACGTATATTTACCGTATCCACCTACCACCGAACCTACCTATATGCACCTATCTTCCTGTCTATCCCACCTACGTATCTGATCATTCGACCTACTCGCGAGTTCATGCTTAGTAAGCATAGCCGTGTGGACTGCTCCGAAGTTAGTAGATATACACTGTATGGATACGACTGAATGAATGAATGACAACTTCAGGCCTAAGAAAGGGGGATGTTTATGAAAGTGTAAGCACAGGTGTTTCGTATTTAAATTAAACTAGTATAGGATTAGATGGTAGAATAGGATGAGACGATTAAATTGAATTCTTATCCAGCTAATTAATGACAATCAGTATAAATCTGATTGCGTATATAAATAGTTCACGTGGTAGGGTCAATGCGTATACGTATGATTTGAATTCTAAACGTTGATTAGGCACAACTTGATTGAAATAATGAACAGATTGAAACGATTGAAATTTATAAGAGCTTTACGCCCTATACAAAGGGTTGAAAGGCCTATGTCAGTATTTTCAATGAGTTTTGGTTTTTGATATCAGAGGAGTGATAAGGCGTAAAGAAAGTAGGAGAAGGGATTTTATGGAGATGAGGTTATAGCATCTGCCCCTAATATCGACGATAATTACCTGGGGCGGAAAATGATGAGGATGCTGATACGCCGGGGGTACATACGCATGGCTCGGATGAGTATGGGGAGAAGGATGGTGAGATCGGGGATGGTTTTGGTGATGCTGTGTCTGTATCCCCGGCATCGATGGTGGCGGTGAACTCCAATGCCCATGGCTCTCGGTAGTCCCGTACATTCTCACGTGAAATCCACTATCCTATCATTACGCTGTCGCTGAGAAATCTCATATGAGAAATATTCCAAAACACTGATAGGACGTCGCGTTATCAAAGCCGAAGATGCGACAGGACACGATTAGCCTGATAGCGAGTGATACGAAGAGAAAAAAGAAAACATCAATGGAAACGGATATCCTTCGGATCCCCTAAGTGTTCAATATTAGAAAATTCATTTTGGTCCATACAGGCAGCATCCAGCGTGACTTTACACGCAATAAATAATGTCGGGCTTGCTCGAGAGCGATTCGCGGGATTGCGTAACAAAAATAGGAGTATATCGTTGCATAAGAACGTGGCCATGCACTCGTGAACAAAGTCCTCCTTTCAAAAATAACACACGAATCGAGACTCTCTTGTTTAATGAATCTGACTTTTCTTTTTTACCCGCAGCCAATATATGAATAATTCATTTTCAGCCGTCTCCGGCCATAGTGGGCAGAGGATCTATTTTGCTAGTGATATATTTCTTGGTTCGATCAATCGCGAGTGGCCGTTTTATATCTCGTCTCCCTGTCTGTCGGGATGCCATTTGGTTTCTTCAAACGCGTTATCGCGTATCGCGTCACCCACATCACTATTTTTCGGTACGGTGTTATCGCCGGCGAGGACGTCGAGAACGACAATGATACAGGAGAGGAACGCGATCGCGATCTGATTTCTTTTTTTTTTCGATCTCTTTTCTTTCTTCTTTTTTACAATCCGTCTCGCATATACAAGGAAATATATTTTCGCGTTTAATTTTTTTTAAGTTTCCGGCTTTTTTTTATTATCTTTTTTATTTTCTTTGTCTTCTTTCGTATCCGCCGAAGGTCGCAGTTTTATAAGCGTTCGCGGCTCACGACGATCCCACAAGCGCAGCGATGTGCGCCGTGTGGCGTCGCTAACTAAAAGGGGACGATTTCTTGCGCGCCGCACCGCGAAAATGAAAAAATTCTAGCGCACCCGAGAGATAACGCTAGAGAAAAATTCTAGCGCTTTGCGATATCGATTGAAATAACATCGTTCTTCTGGATCTAGCCAATCGGACCGGCTGGATCCTGGGGAATCCACCAATCGTCATTTACTTGGCTATCGCACTTTACTTGACATCAGGGTGGCCCCGGCGTTCGCGTGATTCAGGAAGTCCTAGAAGTAGCACTTGCTTTTCTTTCGCTAGAATATTTATTGTCTCGAGTGCGAAGAATTATTTAATTATTCGATTAAGATATACATACATATATATATATATATATATATATATGTATATCTTAATCGAATAATTAATATTATATCGAATAATTAAATTATATATATATATATATATATGTATTCAATTAAGATACACAGTTCCCACAAGACGCCGTGAATATATTTTTTAAATATAATTGAAAGTGCTGATAAGGCTAATATAACGGTTCGGACACTTCGGAATTATAGGTAAGAAACTGTATTCGTATTATTTTTTTCTCGATGTAAAAAAAATAACCGACAGTTTTACTCAGCTTTTTTTCCTACAAATTATATTTTTTGTGAATTAATACGCAATTTTCAAAAAATGTCGAGCTTATGGAAATTTTCCATAAAAGTTGTTGAAGTTTGATTTAATCAGTATAGAAGTAGAGGAGGAGGGAGGGGGGGGGCGAAAGTACGTTGCGAGAAAAATGGGGCGGAGACTGGAAAGGAGTCTGTTCCTTATCCATAATGGCCGCTTCACATGTCTTATCTGTGACGCGGTGATAAGTAATGTTATATAATATATATATATATGTAAGCAATGCACGTCAATATGCAAGTCAGATAAATAAAGATGAGACCCCCTCTATATTTGGGACCCACCTGCAGCCCCTTTTTCTTCGACTGTTCTTTCCTTTATCTTTCTTTCCCTATGCCGTTCGCGTCCTGACTGCAGGTTAAACTTTTCAATCGGATTAGTACGCCTATCCAAAAGAGAAGTCTCGATAGTTTATCGAGGAAGAGATGAAGGAGAAAAAGAGAATGTAAGTTGGACCAGGAGAAACGGTTCTCGAAGTGGTACAAAGAGAGGACTTGGAGAACGGAGTAAAAAGAGAAATGAAAAACCCTCTGGGAAAGGGACTTTTCTTTAAATTAGTAACCGAAGACGTTCGACTATTAAAAGTAAGATAAGAAGAAAAGTCACATGCTATCTCGAGGAGTCTATCCCTAAGGAAGATCTAAAATACTTAAAAGTGATAAACATATTAATTAACATATCCATGAACAGTAACTAGAAAAGTGTATTCTGCATAAAATAATAAAAATTAGTATTTCTTCTTTAAATTCAATATGATATCAATACTATGATATTGCTGATAAAAATATTACTGCGTTATTATAATTATGAAAAATCCATTCAATTTTGACACAATTAAAACCTAAAGAAGATCACGGATCGACGTAGCTTATCTGAATAATGATAATCAAAAGAATAACGATAAGAAATTTCTCTAAGACCAAAGCTGTCCCGGTAGTAACCGCAGTTTGGGGGAGGGGGGTTGGGGGGTCTTCTAATTTCCTCGAACAAAGTTCACGAATCCGATCACCGCGAGATTAAAAGAATCGCACGAAGACAAAGACAAGGTAAGAAGGAAGAAGGCGAAAAAAAAAGAGAGAGAGCAGAGTACAAAGAAGCAGACGAGGAACAAGTTCGTCCGCGAAATCCCTTGAGCCGTGCGCGCAAAGTACGCGAAGGTCTCTATCTTGGGGCGATGGCACGCGAAAAAGTCGCCAGGGACAAAAGTGGCAAAAGAGAATACGAGGAAAAGAAGTGCGGCCGCGCATTCTCGAGCGGCCACCCCTTTCTGAAATTACTGACCAGGGGCAACCAGGCGGTAGGCCGGCGGGCTCGTGTAATAAAAATAACCGCGGCGCAGGGGGTGAAACGCGCGACGGCGGGACAAGGAAGAGAAAGAGAGGAGGGGAAAGATGGCGGCAAAGAAAAAAAAAAAAGGGACGGTAAGGAATAAAAGAAGAAGGCGGCAGTGGTGGCGGCGGTCGGGGAAAATAAGCGAATAACGAAAGAAGCAAATAAGAGTCGCGGCACTCGGTACTGAGAAGGGGGAGGAGGGGGTGAAAGGGCGGGTGTGTGGAGGGGGGGGAGGGGAGGGAATCCGAAGGAGAAGGTGGCGGGTGAAGTAGGATGAGGTGGAGTGTAAGGAGGTGGAAACGATGGAGGAGCGAGAGAGTAGCCTTAGAGGGTAGGAGGGAGAGAGGGAGGAGATGGTAAAGTGACGAAGGGGCAAGAGAGAGGGTGGCGAGGAGCGAGGGAGTGAAAATAAAAGTCCGGCAGGCCTTGGCTGCTGCAGTTGTCGAGCCTGCGTTGCCAAGTCTCATTTGTTTATCGTGCAGCGCGGGGGACTTCGTGGCTTCGAACCCCACGAGCTCCGATCGCCGCTTGAAAACTAGTGGATCGTCCGAAAGTACAATGATCTCTGTCGAGACGGTTGAAAAAAAAAAAGTTGAAATTGAAAATGATCCCAGAGCTAGTGCCAACCCAGAGGAGCGAATAGAGATATAGGTATAGCGATTAAAGCTACAGATGAGAGACACGTACGAGAGTAACTGGAGAATTAGTCTAGGGATAAACAAAAAGAAAATAAATGAAATTTTTAGTTTCCCTAGATACGCGGAAAAAAGTACAGCGATTTATTTCCTACAAGAAGTTTTCGCTTCTTGAACTCGTTTCTGAGTCATCGTGCGTGCACATTCGTGTGGGATTTATTTTCTATATACGTGTCGGGCTTATTCTCTCCCCCCCCCCCACTCTTTCTCTGTCTTTGTCTCTTTTTTTATTTCACTCATGCATTCACTTATACTCTCTTGACTGCTCTCTCTCTCTCTCTCTCTCTCTCTCTCTCTCTCTCTCTCTCTCTCTTTCTCTCTCTCTCTCGCTCATCCTACTTTTACTCTTTCTCTTATGCGAACACGCGTGCAAATCCTCGTGCAATTTCTCGTAAAACAAAAGGCTCTCTTCGGTCTCGACGTTTCCGTCGTTCGGCAACGAAGAATGTTCTCTCTTTATCTTTCTAATACTCTCTTTCTCACTCGAACGCCCCTCGTCTCCTCCAGAGAACTCACGAAACGATCTCGCGTTTGCGAAAGAGCCCACGTGGTGAACAGCACGGCCGAGTTCCGCGTTCCGCGAGCAGGAACGTTCTAGGATCTTGGCTGTCGGGTCGTATTTCAAAGACAGCGTCGTATCTTTCGCGTAGTGGTTCTCGTCGTAGTATTATAAAACTAGATGATTGCGAGAAAATCGAGGAAGAGAAAAAGCGTGAGAAAAAAAAATTCAAAAATCAATTTCATAAATTCTACAAACCGTCGCACCTTACTTGAATTTATCATAAGATATAAAAATATCGACTAGCAGATATCGATCGATGATCTATTTGAAATCTGAAAAAGGATATGGAGTCTGATATAAAAAATTGGATAATTAAATGAAATTTTGTTTTCAACCATTAAAAATTCTCATTCATCTCCGATAGCCAACTCGATATATCTATAGGTATCGATGCACTCGGTTCCACCGATGCGCCAACGATGCATCGGGGTCTGCCTGTGGCAGTAACCTTGTGCTCTCACGTCACGGTATTTTTTTATCATATCAAACGTATGCTAACAGCCAAGCGACACAACGACTGCGAGACACGAGACGCGAAACGCGAACGCGCGGCGAACGGACGCAGGTCTGGCAAGGTAAGACAATATGAACGGGTTTGTCGGTGGTCAGTCCCGCTGGTACAGTCCGAGGAAAATCATTTGCTTAGACCTACACCGCTGGCTTATTTGCAAAGAATAATCATAGTCCATACAGATAGCAATAAAGAAAATTCGTATCAAACTTCCATAGTGATTCACGCGGTAACGCCATAGAAGAAGGTAGGAAGAAATTAAAGGCTTAAAAATTCTCAAAAAAAAAGAAAGAAAGTTCAAAGCACTCGACTCGAAGACCTCGAATAAAAATAAAATATAAATTTATTAAAAAAAAAAAAAAAATCAAATTCTCTCAAGAGTATCACTTCCATAAATTCTCAAGGCAACCCTGAACTCTGTAACTTTGCCGTCCTTGACCGACATTCGAACTACCAATAGGATGAGATCCAGACGGGAATTCCCGAAAATAACGTAAATCCCAAAGATAACGGTATGATTGTGTCGTATGTTTACCATATAATTTTAATGTCTGGTAATTTTAAATTTACTAAATATATATCGATACTCGAACTGCAATAAAGCGCCGGGGGGTATACGTACAAGCATGTCAGATATATTCAATGCGAACGTTGAAGAAGAAAGTATCCATACGTTCGTTCAAGCGACATAAACGATAATGATATTAATGCCGTGGGCAAGGATGACGTTCGGGAAATTGCGGTATTGCAGCATAAATGCAAGTACGATCGTAGCCGAACATACACGAACTGACCCGAGTGCAGTGCGACCTCCACGAAGTCGAAGTATCGGTGGTGCGCAATTCAACATGGACGAATCTCCTTTCGCCAAGTGCGATCGGCGGAATAATATAATAAGAAAGAAAGAGAAGAAAAAAAAAAGAAAAAAGAAGGCCGCCCGCCGTTGCCGTCGCTCTGGCAGCCTGATAATCTTTAATTTATTTTAATGACGTCGAAGCGTGACTCGAGCCGCGCATTGCCCGCTGCCTTTAACAGGACGGGAAGAAGGGGGTAAGTGAGTTCGCGCGGTTCGAGCACCGGGAGGCAAGAGGGATACTACTGTTCGGGTCTCTTCGAGGGAGATTAGGGAGCGAGCGGGGGGAGGCAGGAGAGGAGGACGGAGCGCGCGCGTTGTCGTAGGTCAGGTTCAGCAGCCGCGAGACATTCGTCCGAGGTTCAGGGGTGCCGTCAAATACTCTGGTTGCCTGACTGGCTGAATCCTTAGCAGGGATGAGAGAGAAAAGTGCAGATGATGAAAAAGCGGGAAAATTCAAATTTAAAAAAGTTTTTCCGCCTGACAAAAGATCTGCGAATAGGTGATAAGGTAATACGCGAATATGCGTAACGTATATAAATTTTTGATAAGACGAAAAGTGGATCATTGACGTAGATGGATTTTGTTATTGTTAAAAATTGTGTTATTATTAAGGATACGCGTGAATAATGCATAGAGCGTGTAGATCTTTCACTGTCGTCAGTAGATCACGGTATTGCGGGAGTTGTGAACAATCTCAAAACGATGACGAATGATGTAAATCAAAGAGACGCTACGGAGCGTCGCGACGTTTCGCGAGGAGAAACGCATCGGATGCTGCCCGTTGCATCTTGCATATATGTATGTTTTATGTCAGCGTGCATTCTGCATTTGCGGCGTTGCCATGTCTGCTGACTCTCCTCGGTTCACTCGGTTCCTCTCTCTTTCTCTCTTTCTCGTTACATTCGTCGTCTCATTCTCTAGCTCCCTCTCTCTTTCTCTCTCTTCGTCTATCTTTCTATATCTATCCCTCTCTCTCTTGCTCTCTCACCCTCTTACCATACCGACACTCTTGACATTTCTCAAAGCTGCACCACGTCGTGGAAAGAGTCATTGAACCCGAAAAAAAAAGTAAAAAAATATAAAAGGACATTTTCGACATCACGCAACAGCGGTACACGTGCTGCTCCTACTGCGCTAATTCAAACTGCACCCGATTCCTCGAGAAAGTCTGCACCATTATTCACAGCTTCCGGTATGATAAAAAAATTTGTCAATAATAATTGAACACGTTATCAATAAATATTTCGACGAAGCAGATACAACGTCAAATAATTAGCTATTCTCTCGCTCTCTGTCACATAAAATCCCACGGTCTTCTTAATCTCGCCAAGGTACTCTCCCGTTTAATTCTTATCAGCCGATAAGATATGCGATCACTGCACCTTTGCAAAAATGCAATCATCAGCCCGGTTCGATTCGGTCCCGATGCACGCGCCTCATCCCAGTGGCAAACGAGAAGATCGAGGGAACGAGTGGGTATCCGAAAGAGAGAAGGAGAAAAGTGAACGAGAAGGAGCAGAGAGCGAGAGGAGGTGGAGGATGAGAAGAGAAAGAGGAGAGCGAGTGCGTGTAAAGCTGAGTGCGGGTGACGCGCCGCTGCCGTATGTTGGCGTTGGGTTAGGTCGTGGTACTTTTAAACCGTGAGGAGTATCGGGATTTCAGCTGCTCTTACAGAGTGAATACACGGTGATCCAGATTTGATCTGGACCCTTTTGGGAAGTTGGACGTGGATGGGTGTGATGAGTGACATCGTGATTGTCATGTAAAAAAAAAAGTACAACGTTATTGTAAGAGACACGTGAAAGGAATGTCAAAAAAGAGAAAAATATGAATTAAATAAAAATAAAAATATTTGAAGTACAGTAAAAAAAAAATATATGAAAAATATGACGATCAAGTATCCGATCAGTGAGATGGGTAAAGTTAATAGCGAATTTGGCGAGTAAGCAAAGAATAAAGAAGCGTCGGGACGCCGGCGCTGAGTATATGTACGGTTAATAAGGTTAGCCTTCGGGAGTCTCGTCCTCGTGCCGGAATGCGTGTCGGCACGATCCTTCGTAAAAAGCTGGAGGACGGAGTAAAGCTACGGAGGATTTCGCACAGGATCACTTTTAAATGATAGGGTCCTGCGATAAACGTTATTAAAAAATTGCCAATATTTTTGTCTTGTCATATTGAGTCAAGAGTATTGTTTACACAGAGATAAGATTCTGCCTGAGGTTTTTCTTACCTCGTCGTATCGTTGGCCCGTGGCGGATGTAATAGGTAGCGTTAGTAGATCACAGTATTGCGGTAGGTGAGTTGGGTAAAAAGATCACAAAATATGGCACACTGTTCGAGTTCATTGTTGAGCCTTAGGGCACTTTTTCTTGCACCGACACACTTCTTATCTCGCGGAACGTCTCTTTTTTTTTTCTTTCTTTATCCCTATGCAATTTTTCTTTTCGTCAAAACGTTATCTCGGCATATTCGACTTTGTGATTGGCTCCTTGATTTATTATGGTCATTAGAATTTTACCACGGCACTCCCAGCTGTCAATCGAAAGTACGAATGTCGTGAGCTCTCATTTACCCTTTCTCTCTCTCTCTCTCTCTCATTTATATTGATATACATACGTATGCATTCTCTCTCTCACTCACTCACTCTGAATTTCTTCCCCTGTCTGTGTTTCTCGTTCTCTCATCTCCCCTCTCTTACTCATTCCTATTCTCTCTTTCACTCCCTTTGCTCTCTCTATCTCTCTCTCTTTCTCTCTCTCTCTCTCTCTCTCTCTCTCTCTCTCTCTCTCTCTCTCTCTCTCTCTCT
>JARQTH010000475.1:315647-531354 GCA_030142595.1 Trachelus iudaicus | reverse complement strand
CTCTCTCTCTCTCTTTCTCTCTCTCTCTCTCTCTCTCTCTCTCTCTCTCTCTCTCTCTCTCTCTCTCTCTCTCTCTCCCTCTGAATCTCTCGCGGATTAATGGAGAGGAAGGCCCACCCCGCGTTCTAACGTCGCGGATTAAGCGCCGGCGCACATCTGCCGGCAGATCATCGAAAGAAGTCGCGCGAAACTGGCGACTATTCGCAACTGAGACTACGAACGAAAAATGCGTAGAAGAAAAAAAGGACGACGTACTTTTCCTTTTTTTGGATTCCTCAAGGGCGACGACGACGCAGACGCGACGGATCTTCTTTTATTGAAAAAAAAATAATAATAATTTTGTTGTCGTTATCCAATCGTATCAACTATATCCGTTCGAGTAGTTTCGATTGATGATTCCAATGACACGGCACCAACCCCGACCTTCGGTAAGATCGGCCGCGTCGATCTTCAATGGGTGAAAAAGAATCGACGTCAGCGTCGTCGTCGTCGTCGTTGTCGTAGCGGTGAGCACGTGTCGCGAACGTCCCTCTCGTTGAATCGCTGTAGTGTCGGTGTCAGTTGGTGCGCGCGCGCGCGCTCTGTCGTGTGCGGGGCAGCCGATTTTTGTCGCGGTGCTTCGAAAACTTTTGACTCGCGTCGAAGAGTCGAATGCGTGCGCGTGTCGCGTGGTTGGTTGTGCGTGCGCACCTTCTGTTAAGAGTCTTTCCGTATAAAATGCTCCGCGAGAGAATTGGCCTGTGCACTGTTAGGCTACTTGGCGGCGTCCTCGACGATGATTGGTCCGTTGACAGGGAGTGGGGGATCTGGCGCGAAGGTCCGAAGGTAGAACTGACGAGACGACGGGAACAGTGGGGTACGCGAATCGGGTGGGGGTTGGGAGATGTACGGTGGGAAAGACTTTCCAGGGGTTCCAGGGACCCCGAGAGAGTCACTGACTGAGGGCTTGACACGGAGAGAGAATCAGGCGGGGGGGGGGGGGGGAGGATTTGAAAAAAAATGGACTGGAAACGTCAAAGGTTGAGGTTCAAATATTCAGGATGTCAAATTTCTCAAATGTGAAAAGAAAAAAATTTGAAAAAAAGAATAAGATGGAAACGTCAAGGATGTCAAGTTTTAAAAGTTAATACTAGCCTGCGTGAAAACGGCCCCACCAGATGGACAAGAAAAATAATTCTTGAAAATGTCCAATTCATTAACTCTTCGTAATCCCGAAGTGATTATAAGAGAAAAATAATAATGGTCAAACTTTGTTCCTCTATCGCGATAGGCTATACGGCCCGACGTACATTTAGGACTTTGAATCGCGCGCCGAAATTAGACTGGACTCCTTGCAAGTTCTCAATCGGTTAGTGGGAGACGTCAGCGGGCCGATAGCTGACTTATAAATTTGGGCCAGCAATGAGCTGGTCAACACTGGAACCCTATAGATCCTGAACTTACGTCGAACGGGCCAGTACTTTCTTACTCTCTCTTATGCAACTCTCTTCTAATCTCTTCTTCTCTATTCTCTGTCCTCCTCTCTCTCATTTATACAGTCCATTCTCTTTCTCCTTCCCTCACGATTCTCTCGTGAGAGTAGCCAGGCTATTCACCCACGCACAGCCGAGATGCTGCAGCCGGTCGAGGTTGAGAGTGCAATGGACACTACGCTCTCTCGATTCCCTCTATTTTCCTGACTCTCTCTCTCTCTCTCTCTCTCTCTCTCTCTCTCTCTCTCTCTCTCTCTCTCTCTCTCCCTCTAGCACAACACATTCTCTCCTCTTTCCACTTGAGTGTACACGACAACAAACACCAAACTGTCCTGTTCTTTCATAGTGCCTATTAACAAAATTTCAAAAATTCCTCAAAAAAATAAAATGATATCGTTCAACCCTCTCTTAACAATATTGCGAAATTTTTCCCTCAGTAAGAATTTCTCTCTACGTAATCAATCGACCAGTATCTTCTTTCTTTATTTTTTTATCAAGCCCGACATTGGCTCTTTCTGCGAACATTCCCTGACCCAGATTCCGAATCGGCTATTTTTTCTCGACGGCCTTTTTATCTCCGTGCTTCCATTTCCCTCTATACCTCCGTCTCCTTTCTCTTCCGTCGCATTGCTAACTCTCTCTCTCTCTCTCTCTCTCTCTCTCTCTCTTTCTCTCTCTCTTTTTCGTTCCTCCCGTGTGCTTATATCACTCTATCCTCCTCTGTCTCTCCCACCCACGTGACCATACTACCTCCTCTCTCCGCGACAACCTCACCAGCTACCACAGTCTCTTCTCCTTCTGCCATGGTCTCTCGCGTATTCTCTCCCTACTTCTTCTCGCTCTCCTCCCCCCATCGTTGCCAGTCTCCCTGTGTTGTTGGCAACTCTCGCAGTCTCCCCAGATCCATGACCTACGACTACGTTTCGCGGGCCCGCGAAATTCGCCCGATTGACGGCCCGCGTTACGGCTCAAATTCCCTTATTACGACGCTCTACACTCTAACTGGATGCTGCCCGCGTTAGCGTTACGCTACGCCACGTGAACCAGTGGGGATTCAGCCAGTCGTCACGTATAGTGCTAGAGCCGCGCTGGCCGAGGGACATCAGCCGTCTTCTCGTACGAAACCCAGTGCCCCGTGGAAAAGACTACGGAGAGGGACTTGCCTCCACCTCCACCGTGTCACCTCCTCCTACTCCCCTTACTCCTCGTCCCCGTCCGTACTGCACCTCCCCTCTCGTCCCTTCCTCCCTGGGTACTACCTCCATCAACTCTTTCCCTCCTCGGCAATACACAGCGCACCGAGACCGCGGCAAAACTCGGCAGTTTTGCTGCTCGATTTTCAAACTTATATTTAGAAGGGCAACGATCTTTTGCCGACGACGGCTTCCACGTAGCCGTGGACTCTACGCGGAGTCTGCAAGCTCCATGAGAGCCGAGGATCTCCCATGGATCTACTTTTACGATCATCTAACGGTTTCGAACTGATTTTGAATAACATGGATCAATTTTTTTTTTTTTTTTCATTATCTCTCAATTTTATATACAGTTCTCAGCAGCGCCCTGGTACGTTTAGTGAGCGAGCGTAGCTGGACGATTATAATGCTTAGGTTGGATGAGGCTGGATCAGACTGGGCCAAGCAGGTGGGACATGAAGAATTCCTTGGCTATTCGTCGTTCGCGTTGGTTTCTCGAAGAATCGGAAATTTCTACAATGTCTAATAGCAATCTACGTTTGGATCTGCCTGCAAATGCAATCATATCGCGGCGTTTTGCCGCGTCGCTCTAATGGAAAGGAGTGCAGAGACGACGGACGTCGGACGCGTCGCGGGACGACGATCCGTCCAACGGCAGAGTGCAACGAACGATAAAAAAAACAAACGAGCCACACGCGCGACACAAAGAATAACTCGCCACTACGAGGACGTGTGGGCGCCGGCTGTACTCTCTTGCTCTCTCTCTCTCTCTCTCTCTCTCTCTTTCTCTCTCGCTCGCTCTCTCTCATACACACTCACTCTCCCTCTATCTTTTTCCCATAGTAATATTGCTCTCTTCTTTTAATCACTCTCCCACTCTTCCTCCCGCCTCTCTTCGCCTTCGCGCTTTACTCGCGTATACTTTTACTCTTGCTTCTCTTGGGGTAGGTCATGGCAAAACTTCAGACGATGCCCCGTTTCCACGTAGCGATACGCGAGCGCTCCTCACACTTTGGGTCGGCGACGCTCTTGCGAGGCTCCCTTCTACGTTTTACGAGGTTAACTTTAAGATATTGAGGATTCTGGAGAATCGTTAAACTTTAATTTTTCCTCTAGTTTCGCAACCGTCATAGCATTATTAATTTACTCCGTGCATCGTGCGTTCGTTAGTTCTTGGCAAAATAACAAATACTTAATTGGAAATTTTTCGAAGATCTCAAGAGATCGTAAATACTTGAATTAAATTTTGAAAATTCATCAATCGACCTCTGGTTTAACTTTTGGTCCATTGGTGATAAGGGGATTAAGGCGCGACGATTAATAATTCTTACGTGTATATCCGAAACGGGTATTTTCTCCGGGATGATTTTAAAGAGTATTATCGTAGCAGCCCGATAGGAGCTTCCGGTTGAAATTTTAATGCTTCTTGCACTTATTCCGGTTCCTGCTGACGCGATTCGCATTTATTATATTCATTCGCGATATTATAGACAGTTAGGGAAAAATTGATCTTAAGATTTTCGAGTGGCAGACGTATACCAGCTTTACTTTTATACTTTGTAAACACGTGCACTTGACGTCTGTACGAAATTCATACACAAATGCAAAAGCTTAAGACACAAGACCGACTGCCATTATTGTATCCGATCATGCGATCCGAAAATCATAGAAAATTACTGAAAACCCAAGAAACTCCGCGGGGCTTAAGACGTTACAATTTCGTTTTGCCATAACGGCCATGAGGCACGGAACCGAACGCTTTCCGGTTTAGGTAGCGAAGTACAACCCTTTCCAATAAAGGGTCGTACGACGAGGAAGACTAAGCGCAAGGGATGAAACAAAGCAAGACGAGCGAGGACCGTTATATTTTAATTGAAGAAAGATCCATGTGCCGTTGGGATCCTAAGCGAAGAATTGCCAAGGGCTCCTAGACGGATAAGGGAGGATACAAAGGTGGGCTAAGAAGAGGAAAAAAAAAGTTACGTCACGAAGGGGGTGCAACGTGAGAAATAATCAAGGGGGGTTCTTTGAGTAAGAGGTAACAGGCTGGGGGGGAGAGGGTAGTTCCATGCCCATGCCATCTGAGACAATAGATCTAAAAACCTTGTTCCAATTTGCATTGGGATCATGAGAGAAAAATTTCACCCCCCAAAATTTCCATTGTACGACCCTTATTTCCCTTTACGTAACACCCTCAATTTTTTTTCCACGTGCCGTTTCGCGCTTCTTATCCCGCAGGATAGAAAACAGGTTTCGCTTGTAAATCTTTCAAGGATACACTTGGCAGCTGCGCACTTTCGTAAGTGCCCTACCTAACCTGACCTTATGTGCCGATCATAAAAAAAAAGGAAAGGATCATCATAATGAGATCGGGTGGTGTCACTGGTCCTCGTGATCTACGAAGATGAGAAATTAGAGAAAAGGGTTGTGCGCGAGAATTCGTCTGGTATACCTATAGACGGTATTAGTCGATATATATATATAGGTATACACGGTAGGTATACATAAAGCAAAGTGCAGCGAACCGGTTGCACCCTAGGGCTGGTTTTGGAAAAAAAAATTCATTTGTATGTACCCGAATGCCTAGCGGTGAGGTAGAGGGAAGGGGTTGGTTAAAGAGGCGACGAAATAATTGGATTTTAATTTCGCTCCAGCGTGAAAAAACCATCCCCCGCATGTGAAAAGTAGATGAGAGGACGAGTGTTTGCATTACTCAATGCGTCTCTATGTGTTTCTATGACTTTTTTTTTCTCCCCGTATAATTCCATCGTCTTTCTTTATGCGTTCCCACGGTTTCCGCTTCTCTTACGTACCATTGCATCGATACACTCGTGTATTTAGGTAACGCGAATTTTTAATCGCCAACCAAGCCTATGCTTGTCTCTGTGCAATTTTTCGTTTAACTCATCGATTTTACGACTTTCCAATTGGCCAAGCTCTTCAAGGCTACGCACCACGTTTCGCGTGCGGATATCTTGAAAAATTGCTCGGCCGGAAGGAGGGTGCGAAATATAACGCGACGTTACTCTTTGGAACGCACAGCGGTTACATTGGACGAGGGGTGGGACTGAAATTTAGGGTGAGACTAAAGGTTCTCGTATGGTCGCTTGTTGCTGGTCGAACGAAAGGGTTCAATAAAAAAAAAAGTATTCAAATAAGGGACAAAAAATGGAGGAGAAATCTCGCACGTGGGGGTGGTAGCCACTTGGAATTGTAAGGGGTGAAAAATCGCAACGGAAAAAAAGAATGTCAGGGTTTGAGGAGGGCGCGATGAGTACCCGAAAAAAACTAGTGGTGGGCGGGGGGGGGGGGGACCAGGGCATCCCTACGGTAAAAAGGAAGCAAATGTTTTAATTAAATTTCTGCGAAATGTTAAAACTTTGCCATTCCGCGTGGTGTTTTTGCGATTTTCCAAAAGTTCTCCGACGACGCTCGACTGGGGCTTTCAGGAGTGAGCGAGACGCGGCGACGCCAGTGGATGCCGGTAAGACGAAGACGGCAGAGAACGATGAAAAACGAGAAAAAGTACGACGAAGACAACCAAAGTGAAGATTGCGTAGAAAATTGATATAAAAAAGGCGGGGGGGGGGGGTGGGGTGGGGTGCAAAGAAGCGTGTTACGCTCCTGAACTTTTCACCTTCTTGTCCTGAAGGATTCTTTACCCCGTACCAACTTACTGTACCGGTGTATTCGAATTCTCTTCTTTCGGTTGGCATACTCCCCTGGCAATCCCCTAAATCCACCCCTCCGCCACTTCCCATTGGCATCGCCATAAAAATAAAGGAATGACGTAAAAACAAAGGACTGCGACTACTTAGCGAAACAAATTGTTGCTTCACCGACGAGAATTTAAAAGTTTTCTCTCGTCTTAAGTTTTTCATCTCTCCGCGTCCCTATTTCTCATTCCCTCTCGCTCACTCCATTTCGCCCAACGCCTAACACAATTGAAGACTCGTTAGCAGCAGGTTCTTTCGAAATCTCTTGGACTTCTCGTCGCTCGTGACGTCTTTATGGAATCTTTACGTACAGACGAATGTACTCGTTCGCGTCAGTCCGACATTACGTGATTTTACGAGAAACCTATATTATTATTATTGAATGAAAATCATAATATATGAAATTAATTTATTTTCATTGTCACGTACAAATTCTTTGCGTAGAGATGAAACTTGAAATTTATTAATTTAATTATTTTTACTGTATGCTTGTAAGACTGTTATAGGGATTTAGCATTATATATGTATGTACGTATATATATAGCATTCTCAGTGCAATGTCAGTAACGCTTATATCCACACGATTTATGGATATGGATCAATTATAGAAAGTCGGCTTGAGTTAGACGGTATAATAACCGAATCGATGTCCCTAGACTATATGTAACGTAAGAACTTAACTAAGAGTAAAAATTTAAAAATTTAATAAACCTTCTCTACATTGGCCAATAATTCATGGAATTCTATACTACAAGGAGCAATAACCTGAAATCTCATTAAGTGACAGTAGATAAATAGTAACGACTTATCCATTTAGCCTTTACCGGAAATAAATTCAATTACGATTATATGACTATATCCAATGAGAAATTTATACGAGCAGCATTAATTACTATTGTCATATACACATGTTATAGGGGTAAATATATAGCTTCAAGATTAAATTAAAATTGTCAAAATTTGACAATCGTATGTCACATGCCAGTGGATTTATCCTATAGAACAAACGTTATCTACGGCACGAGAAAAAATTGGAAAATAATGTAAAAACGAAAAATTGTACTTTAAAAAATAACGAACACAAGATAGCGAGCGTGCGACATGAAAGAATTGTAGACAAAAATGGCCCACCCTTATCGAAGGGGTCGGTTTGAAATGACCAACGAAAGATGATACAAGGATGAAACTAAAAATTGTCACAGGGGTACCAAAAGAAGACACAAAAAAAAACTGAAACCAAACTATAATCTATCTATGCAACTTTGGATTAATATCTCGAGGATGTTAAACAAAAAAAATAGAATGAATACGACCACGTGCAGGAGGAACGCAAGAGAATACAAAGTCAACGATAACGTAACGTAACTCAGGGTGACTCATTGTCAGTGAGTGAATGTACGTTTTTTCTTGCCGTTGGGTATTTTCTTTTCTTTTGGATGAAAGTAAACGTCAAATGAAAGGGATGACAAGGGGCTGAGTGTTCAACTCACTCGCTGCAGTGTGGTCCAGCATTCTTCGAGGGTGCGTTCGCTGATGTTGCCCATTTCCGCACCTGCACCAGGACCTCCTGCACCGCCAAGACTCCCTGCAGAAGCTCGCGACTATCGGCAAGAGTAGTCTCGTGTTAGTAAAGGATCGGTTTCACGGGTAGCGGGCGCTATACTAGACCCCTTTGGTACATACGGCCCTGGGACGTACGGGTAACATACAAGACGGAATAAAAAGAAAGCCTGACCCTGTATAACAAATTCAGCGTGACAAAAAAAATGAATTGCTATACTTAAAAATCTGAGAAGATCTTCCTACTCCACGTATAACGCATGCGAGGCTTTTTCCTAATATAGGCAAATACCTATGTCATAAAGATACATGTATATTAGATGATAAAAATTAAAAAAAATAAACTTAGATATATAGGATGGTTTATATTTTACTAAATTCCATCCATCGCTTGGATCGAACGTTATTCGTTTGTGAACACGCGATTGTATATAATATTTTGCAAATTTATAGTTCATTTCTAAAAAGATCTGTTTGCTAATTAATTATGAAAATTCTCAACGAGGCCCTCTGTCCCTATATATAGACACGTGAGCAGACGTAATTCTCGGCTGGTTTCGCAAGGCGATACCGTTCAATATTTTCTGCGGAACATCTTCCCGGCGGTCGGCCGTATGACGTGCGTATGGTATTATCTGTGTTGCGCGGGTCAAGAACCCCGAGAGACGTATCTGCATCCAGGCGATGGTGTGCGTGCATGGCGTTCCTAGCTAGCACCATAGTATGCGTTGACCTGACTCGCGTACGTCGGTAGTAAGCTAGCGTTTCCAAGTGTGTGCGTGAACCGTGGTCAGCGTATCTCGATACAGTTGCTGGTGCCGAAGAGAGGATCGAAATCTCCAGGAACACTCGAGAGAGCACCACGTGTCCACGACAATACCGAGATAACGCGACTGCCGCTAATATATGTATGTGTGTTATAGATATGGAGAGTATGGATGTAGCTAGGATTAATGTCGTTAAAAAGATATTATAAGGTTCAGAACTCACCTGGAGCTCATTCACGAGCTTCTCCGTAAGGGACGCATCGTGGGAGTCCTGACTGGTTGCACCTGGACTCAGCATCGAGTTTTGCGAGTTCTGCTGCTGGGATGCTGAGACGTTCATACCGGTCAAGGCGCCATTTTGACCGATGGAACCAGTCATGTTGAGCGCCTGTTGCTGAAGATTTTGCGTTAGGTTTTGGGCCTGCTGTTGCAGATTCTGAGTCAGATTCTGTGCCTGTTGCTGGAGGGTTTGTTGACTCAAAGTCTGGCTCAGGTTTTGGGACAGATTTTGCGCCTGTTGCTGGAGGGTCTGCGACAGATTCTGTGCTTGGCTTTGGAGATTTTGTTGAAGAGTCTGTCCGGCCTGACTCAGGTTCTGCGGTTGATTCAGCAACTGTTGTTGTTGTTGTGGCGAAAGACTTGGTGTTAAGCTTTGAGCTAGATTGTGCTGTAGTGTTTGCCCTAGGTTCTGCTGCATGTTCTGCGTGAGGGCCTGCGACAGAGCCTGGCCCAGGTTCTGATTCAGGGCCTGCGCTGCCTGTACCGCTTGAACGGTTAGGGTTGGGCTCGGTGTCTGGGACATACTTTGAGCCTGGGTAAGACTGTGAAGATTTTGTGCCATACTGGTGCCGATGTCAGCGCCCTGGGGTGACGGTGTCGTAGGCGCTGGGGAAGACTGATGTTGCTGGGACCCCTGAGTGTTCTGCTGTTGCTGAGTCATCGACAGGCCATGTTGCTGCTGCTGCTGCTGTTGTTGTTGTTGCATCTGAGCGGCATTACTCTGACCCAAATTCGACTGTGCGCTCTGTTGTATCTGCCCGCCGTTCTGTTGCTGTTGTTGTTGCTGCCCAAGCGGACTGTGCATCGACTGTTGTTGAGCACCGGTTTGTATGGGACTATGCTGCTGCATTCCCGGCGAGTGTTGAGGCGGTCCGCGTTGCGGCTGCTGCCAATAATCTGACATCTTGAAGACGTGCTGTCGCAGTGCGTGAAGATTGGCGGCGGCCGCGGAGACCGCCGAGGCCTGGACCTCCATTGGTTCGGGATCCTGTTCGAGATCCGGTTCTGGTGACGAGCAAGGATCCTCGTCCTCCTCCTCGTCCTCTCTTTCCGTAATGTCCTCTTCCTCGTCGTGGATCCTCGAGATAATTTCCTGAGTTTTTGTTCCTCCGGCGGACAAACCGCCACCACCTCCCGCACCAGGGCCACCACCGCCGCCAGCTCCAGCACCTGTACCAGGACCAGCACCGCCACCTTCGCCGCCACCTCCTCCGCCTCCACTTCCGCCACCACCTCCTCCACCTCCTCCTCCTCCTCCTCCACCGCCACCGCCACCTATCCCACCCCCCGAATCGCCACTGTGCTGATTCCCCGGGTGATGACGCCGCGACTCCGGCGGACTTTGGCTCGGCTGCTGTTGTGGATGATGACGGTGATGATGATGATGATGAAGATGATGCTGCTGATCCAGGCCAAACTGGTGGTGATGATCCGGCTGGGCTTGCGTCGTTTGGGCGCGCAGGTCCAGGGCCGCCGTCGCGTCCGAAATCTTGAGGCCTTCGCGAGAAGCCCGGGCTACCCCCTTGCGGCGCAGCTTGCCCGCTTTTTCGCACCTCTTCCGGTAAGCAGCTCGACGGCTGACACAGCACCTCCGCGCTTGCCGTTACTCTCCTCTACTTCCGGTCTCCTTTGACTTTCTCCTTCTCCTCCTTATTCTTATACCGTTCCACTACTATCCTCTCCCTTCCTCGCTTCCTTCTCCCTCCTCTTCTTCCTCTTCACCGCCTCCTTCTCCTTCGCCGCCTCCGCCTCCCTCTGCTCCGGAACTTCCGATTATGACTCTTCTTCCTCTACTGTCACCGCTCTCCACTCGAGCTTCCTCCCGAGTTCCTCCGATGAACCTCCTGGTACCAGTGTCCTTCAGCCGCGAGATCAGCCCTCGCCTATCGCGATACTCGGCCTCGTGCACGTTGCCGAGTAGCGACCACCGCGAGGACCGCGAGACGTCACTTGGGACTACTCGACGGCACCACCACTGAGAAGTCGTGCGGAATCACGATCATGAAAACTCCCTTTAGTCTATTAATCGCTCGTCGAGATGATTATCCACTTGATTAGACGATGCTACTCCTATTACAGATCTTCCTGCTGCTTGGCTGCTGCTACTGTTCGCTCTGCCACTAATTTCTTATCAAGGCTTGCGCCAATCGGAGAATCACTTTACTTCGGTGGTTCCTTCCTTTTCTCAAAATTGATGCAAAACTCCTGCTAAGAATTGGTCGATGTCCTTGACCTTGGTCAGTTTCCAATTAGTATTTTCAGCTCTTTCTTCCTCTTCCGTATCCTAAGTATACGTGTATGTTTGTGTGTGTGTGTATGTGTGTGTGTGTTGTATTAATGGGTGTTGCGCGCGCGAGAGTACGTTTTGTCCTCGTTATCCGAAGACAGGCTATTTCTTCTATCTACTTAAAGTCTAGCATACACTTAAGTTCAGGTTAATTCAGGATTGCCCAGCCCGGACGGTGTGAACGAGATGGAGCCTCGAGGACAGACGGCAGGACACCTTTCCTGATATCCTGCTTCAAGGGATTCTGCGCGATGCTCCACGGCCCTACTTTTGTCTCTCGGTGCCGTTTACTAAACGAA
Source organism: Trachelus iudaicus (assembly GCA_030142595.1). Lineage (NCBI taxonomy): Eukaryota > Metazoa > Arthropoda > Insecta > Hymenoptera > Cephidae > Trachelus > Trachelus iudaicus. The sequence goes on along the minus strand of JARQTH010000475.1, from coordinate 519,781 downwards.
TGCAACCCTTACTCGGAGTGGATCCGTCGAAATTCGTCCCGTTAACTTCTTCTTTCTTTTCTTTTTAAATTTGCCCTGAGTAGCCCCGTTTGTGATTGTGTGTGCGTGTGTGTGTATTACGAACGTACGTGCACGCCTGTTATGTGCTCTCGCAAATTCCTCGAGATCCGATTTGCTTCTGGCTTCACGTACGTTGCGCAGTGCGTGTTATTCTTTTATACGGGACGAATGACGCGCTTTTCCTCCTTATAGGGTGAATTAATTCGTTTTTTTTGTATTTATTCTTTTTGAATATCCTTTGACAATTTTTTGGTAATTTCAGATTTCTTTCCTTTTTTGTTTAACTTTCTTTTTTTGGAGATTCAGAATCCTCTGCTCGTCTATGTCCGTCAATTGCTCCTCCTCGAAAAAAAATGCGACTCTACGTTTATCGTTTAACGATTATCGGTTATCGATTACCGCGTCGTACCGATCGTCGATGGTAGTAGTTGCTTCTTATTATCGTTTAGTAGGTTTAATTAATATTGCACTTAGGTACACTCGTTTTTTGAACACACTGAAATATATGTATGGCGGGGTTTCGATCCGAACTCTGTCGATCGCTTTTGCTTTCTTTATTCCTTTCTTTCTGTTTCTTCCACTCTCTCTCTCTCTCCCTCTCTCCCTCTCTCTCTCTCTCTCTCTCTCTCTCTCTCTCTTCCCTTTTCTCTTCCTTCAGAATCTCTAAACCCACTTCTTCGAATTCTTTTCTCTTTCTGATCTTTATCCTTTCGATTCTCTCTCGTCCTATCTGTTCTTATTATTCTTTATCTCCTCGATGTTTTACTTCCGGGATGTTGATACTCCTTTCTTCTTTCACCTTCCCGCTTCTTTATTTCTCTTCTTCTTCTTCTCCTCTTCTTCCTTGATCCTCTTCACTCTCAATCTCACTCTTCTTCCGCTCACTCTGCTTTCTCGTCGTATTCTGCTTCTTCCGCTTCGTCCAGTCTTCCTCTCCCGTGCGGGAATCTCTCGCTGCAACGCGTCTCCCGCTCGAAGCTACAAAAATCACCAGAACAAACATATTTTTTATTCGCATCAAATTTCATTTATCGAGCAATGATTAATGACAGTCAAGATTGAAATTTTTAAGCACTACGTGAGATACACTAAACGTCGACACGACTGAATACTCAACGTGAACAAATAAAATACAGATGTACGTATGCAGTAATTTAGTAATTTTATAGCCATTAAAATATAATATTGACGAACGAACAAAAAGAGAGTTAAGAAAATTGTATAAATTGCATTTGCAAATTTAAACGGCACTTCTTGAATTTTAGAGAGGGTTCAAGAGTCACGGCTTCACGGAGTTAATGAAAAATAAATGAAGAATATTTTTCGGGATTACGAATCGGCTGTCTGTCAAGGATTAAAAGATACGTCACGGAATCCAATGCATTTACGATGGCGTGTACGCGTTGGTCCTTCTCTTTTTATTTCTCCCTTTTTTTTTCGTTGTTTTTCTTTCTACTCGCGAACGGCACCCTCACGAAAACCAGTCGTGGTAGAGAAACGAGGGGTGACTCCCAAAACGGAGGGGTTGTGTCAGATACTTGACGGGATGCGCTATAGGTTAAGGGTAGCAAGAAACTTTTCTGTCATTATAATGACGGCGACCACGTCCGCCCTTGATACTTGACCTCGACGGTCGTCAAAAATGAAAATGTCTATTTTTACAAAAAAAATTCCAAAAATTGATAAAGTACGTAAACCGACGATGATGCTGCACTTTTTTTAATCGATAAAACGAACACTCGCGTCACGGGGGATGATCCCGAAACTTTAAGTGACGGTCGCTGTCATCGGAAAATCGGGACGTTCACAGAGGAATTTTAATGAAAAATACGTAAATTCGAAAAGGCAGTTTTCTCACGCTTAATCGTTAGTTTTAAGCAATGAAATTTACACGAGACGTTAGATATTTTTGACTTTTTTTTTACTTTTGATTTGAAAATACAGTTTCTTTTAGAAAGATCATGAAAATTCTGCCATAAAATTTTGCTTTACTTTTCGTAGATTTTCGAACACCTTGCACGTTGCGCGTTCACGAAAAGTCGAGCGTCGCTTGCCGTCGCGACGCATCGGTGACAATAAAAAATGAAATAAGTGAAAATAATGTGTAACCTGAAAATTTTCGCTTGCATATTTTCAACTCTAATAGCAAAGTATACCGTGACGCGAGTATTGCGTAAATGACAAATCAAAAAAAAAAGAAAGGATATAAAAAAATAATAAAAAAAAGCATAACATGCCAACATACATATTTTATTGTATCTTCGGCCCAGTCGGCAAATCATAATAACTCGTGCACTTTCTTTCTCTTTCTCTTTCTCACTCTCTTCCTCTTTACTTCCCTACGTCACCCCGTCTCCACGCCGCTTTGATAACAACTTCTTCTTCTTCTTCTTCTTCTTCTTCTGGAGAAACGTCAAATCGTGAACAAAGAGAGCGGAAGAGAGATAAGAGAAAAAAGAAAGAAATACGTAAAATAAACATGATAAGTCTATGCCACTTTGAAGAATATCAAAAATACACAAAACGCATAAAAACCCACGTACGAAACCGATACGATAGAAGCACAAGTGCACGGCGCGTTATCCTGTCGCGTTACGAAAATACGTATGATAAATAGCCTCAAAAAAAATGTATTTAAAAGAAACAGAAAACACCAAGATATTTTGTCACACGTGCGAATCATTTTCATCGCGCATTGCTCTGTCGCTCCTGTCGTGATCGTCCTGGGACATCGGAATCTTACAAGGATTCGATGATCCTGCATTTGAATATTTCACAAATCACGACGATACCGCATAAAAAGATATTCCAGCCGCCGCAGTATCGCACCGCGAGTTTCCTTGAGATCTGATTAGTCTCGTATTGAAACTCTCAAGAATTAATTAATCGTCCCTTTCACTTCTGCAGGACCCACAGAACACGCAAATAGCCAGGACCCACGTCGCGTGTTCTCCACTCGCGATACGACTAGGCGAACAGTGTGATAAAAATAGTATTAAAAAATCACAGTCCTTTCGAGCACCCACGTATCCTTGTGAAATAGGTTATCTTTAAATAAAGCACAAATACTTTCACGGGAACACTTAACCTGAGGTAATATCGGTAGTGCGACTTGATCCTTGCCGATCTCGAGGGAACGTAGTAAAAATTAAGGGGATATGAGAGGCCTTGTAAAAGACGTAGGAGAATCGTGCACGCGTGACGTAAGATTTGTCAAATTAACGTAAAACCATGAAAAACATCAATCGTGTATTTGACGGGATCGCGAAGGAGAGGAAAATAAAAAAGAGGGTAAGAGGAAGCGAAGATCTTTGGTAGATTATCACGGGGTAACGTCGTCAAACACACTGATCGCAAGTCACACATACACGCACGTTTCCCTCTCTCTGAACACGTAGAGTTATGTATGTATATGCACAGGTATGTACATATGTGTCACGAGAGGCGTATATAGAAGCATACGTGGATATAGGTAGCAAGAGGTCTGTCCTGTCTTCATCCACGGTCCCTCTCTGCAAATCTGACAAAGCGCGAGACCGGCAAAGTCAAAGATCCATTATAGGGAATAAATGCGGCTACGAAGCCTAATGTCCCAGGAACGATCACGCAGTTGGCGCGGTTGGATACTCAATGAATATCCCCTTTGGAAAGTTCACAAAACTCGCGACTTCGGTGCTGACGGTCAACGCAATGAAACGTGTAACGATGAAGATACGTAACGAGCTCTTACTGTCGCAACCGAAACCGTAAGAAAGCGCAATCTCGATGCTCGTCGAATACAACCACCGACTGTCAAGTGTAACCGTGTTGTTGTTGTTGTTGTTGTTGTTCCCGTTGCGCGAGCGATAACAAAGTCGTTGCGGAGGAACTGTCAAGTCGTAGAAGTACGCTTCAAGCTTGTTTTCTTGACAATGTTGGTAGCAGTGTTTCAAAATCTTGTTATTGTTTTTGTTGACGTCGATGACATTCTCCTAGTGTACTGGCATTAGTTGTTGTTGTTGTTGTCGCTGCTGCTGTCGTAGTTAGCAGTGTTGACCGTTGTTATTGTTCTTGTCTAAGTGATCGTCGTTGTCGTGACAGTAGTCGCCGTCTTGTACGATGTAAGACGCGAGTAAGGCGGCAACTAGGATGTGTTTTTCCGTGGAAAAAGGACGTTCCCTTCCGCGTTCGAGTCCTTGACGGAGGAGGAACCGAACTGACTGAGGTCTGCGGCTCGCGAGAAATGCTAAGTCGTTCTCCGTGGCCGGTGGTGGCGCGCGTCTCAGACCGCGTGCGTCTGACTAAAAGCCACCCCCCGTGCCTTAAAGAACGCGCCGGGTAGGGGCGTTGTCTTAGGTGGTGCGCGGCTGCCGAAATTTTGCCCAACGTCGATGGCTCCTGGGATGATTTTCGCGGGTTCACGAAGGTCCGCGTGATGTCGTAAGGACCTGGTGGGCAACGTTGGTGTCCGATGTACATTTCGCGAGGGTGTCGGAGTCCTCCTCGTATGAAAATTCTGACCTCCGAGGACGAAAAACTGAGGACGCGCACGGACAGGAGTTTTCAGGCCACCCCTCTTTTCCTTTGCCCCCACCAAAACTCCTGGCGCCTACCCCCCTTGCCTTCGACTGGGGTGGGGACTCCTCGACTGCCTACCAGCACGTAGTTAGGGGAACGTCTAAGGGGTGAGAAAGAGTGGGGCGAGCCCAGTCGAAGGAGGGTTGTAAGAACCGGTGGAATATTCTCTTTTCTCCTCTAGCTACATTCTCACCCTTAGGTATACGTACTACCCTTAACGTATAAAACCCACTACCTACCACTACCACCACCACTGTTGCTGCCACCCCACTGACGTTGGACTTGGAGACTCCACCGACGCACACTGCTCTCCGACGGACGTCTATGAAATCCTCCCACCTTATTCCTTACCCCTTCTCTATCGCTTCCTCCTTCCCCTCTCCTCTCGCGACCCCCCTTATTTCTCAGATACCACTACCATCCAACCACCGACGCCACTGCACAACCCCGTCAATTTTCTACCGTTCACCCTGCCGGACATTTCTTTTTCTTGCCTTTATTTACATGGGCACGCGCGCGTCCTTGAAATCCTTGTTGAGTGGACCGCCCGGTCGCGCGATTTTAACCCCTCGACACGACCCTTGCGCAACGATACAACCCTCTCGCGCTTACCTCGGCTTATCTTTTGTATTCCCACACGGGACAGTGACTACCATCTCTCTCTCTCTCTCTCTTCTTATCTTACCCCTCCTTTACTTACTTGCAGAATCTTTTATTGGACTTCAAGGACATAGATCCTTGCGTTACTCGTAAAAGGACTATTTTTTAATACAAGTTACGATTCCGATCACTACCCCCGGGTACCGTGTGTACCAGGCGAACCGATAAGTACGACTGGCTGAAAAATACCAAGGGGGGGCCCTGGTCTCTATATTCCATAAGGGGGTGTAGACAGGAGGTGCATAAAAAGAGGGGACCCTACGTAAAAATGGCCCCTGTACCCCGTATGGCAACATATGCGTGACTAAGGGGGGGGGGGGTGGGGAGGGGGAGTTACGCACACTCATTCTTTTTCATCCTACCATTTGATACCATTCCACCGAATCTCACTGTCAATGTTTCAAGTTCTCACTGAGGCATCAGTAAACCCGATTAGTAATCGATAGGCGATTTCGGATCAAAGACGAATCAACTCCTTCAAGATTTATTGTATATTATCATGCGTTTGATACTCACATTCAATCCGGAGCCTAACTACCGCTTAAAACAATTTAATGGTGGCTTGGTCTTGAGGGTGAAACAGTCATGATAATCTAATGAAGACCATCAATTAGTTGATATCAAAAGGGTCCAATGCAACCCTAAAAAAAATTATTAAAAAAATCTATATCGAAGATGAAAAAAAATGAAGTCTAAAAAAGTACCGGTCACATCCTCATCTTAGGTAAGTCCACTCGGTAGAAGGGATAGCTCTCGAGGATATCTCTCACCCTCCGATTAAGGGTGCTGCATTTCTAATGTTCCAGTTCATCCCCACTACCGAGATCACGGCGTTCTCCCTACCCTTACGCGAGAGCCTCTCACCCCTCTAGAGTTCTCTACTCTTCTCGCTCATTACTGTCTCACTCTCACCCTCTGTCATATCACCCCCTCTCTCTCCCTTCATCTATCTATCTCGATTCTACACCCTCACGCAGTGGAGGATCCTCTCTACCACGTTCCCTAACCAACCCCCATCCCCCATTTATCCCGTCTTCCCCCTCCTCGCGCTCTCCATTTCTCTCCAGGACCTTAGATTCGCCCCATCTTTCTCTCTTGGCCGTTCTCACCCCTCCCACTATCACGGCTCTCCCCACCTCCGCGCCGAACTCCTCCCGGCAGCAACCCCTGGCTCGTACGGCTCGTTTGTTTTTTTTCGCTCTTCTTTTTTTCCACGTGTCCGCCACGTGTGTGCAGCAGCCTCTGGTGGGGATGCACTCCCTCGCACAGAGCACTCCACTATCCACCCCCCAAGAGAGCTCCACTTGACTCCACTCTGCTCCAGCAACCCCTCCTACACTTTTTCATCGTTATCGCCACCGCGCTACGCCATCCACCCCGTCTCTTCGAACCCACCCCTTCTAGGGAAACTCTCGGACTGCCAGTCACTGGAAGACACCGAGATGGCACAACGAGGGTTGACTGGTGGCGAGGAAAAAAAAAAAAATTGACCAATCCAACCACTTCCTGACTGTCCACTTAGTTTTGGCTCTACAGTCTCTCCTATATGTATATACACTTTGTCAGCATCCCTCATTTCGTAGGTGCTTTGTCGCCCTCTCTCCCGTTCACACTAACCACCCTTATTCGACGAACCGTAATGTCCAAGAGACACGGACGCTATCGGAGCAGACCCAATTTCGATCCTCCTCCCTCTTCCTCTATACCGCGCCCAGTCGAGTCGTCCAGTCTTTAGCAGTTAATCGCGATGCGCGATACTTCCGGCCTGCCGCGGAATTTCACAATACTTGGTGGGGGGATAAATAAGTACATAGGACGTATTGGGCAATCGGGGCCACTTTAAATTACAAATGAACGCTGTACTGCGCGCTGCTGCAGGAAAACAGGTGAGAATCGGGCAGCGTTTACGAATGGGTGGGTGGCTCAACTTACTTACTTTACTCGGCTGGCTGCCCGACTGGCTTTCAGATCCCAATCCCGATCTCGATTCCCCCGAACCACCCGATCCCGATCGGCAGCTGGACTCCACCTCGGCCCTTCAACGGACTTCGTAACGTTTAACGCGCCTCCGAGCATTACCCTTATGTGCCTACGTACGTACGTACCGAAGTTAGTAAGAGTTTCGTAACAGCAGAACCCGCTGCGCGTACACGTACCGTCGAAATACCGCGGCTAGATTCACCTCCAGATAAGTCCATTGCGTAGGAAGACATTTGTCTTACGGGGATCTCACAGACATTTTTCTCTTTGTCGAATACATAACTTTTGGTACCATTTTTTTTACTCGTATGGAAGGTTCTTCATCTGCGATCGATTATAGGATTTTTAGAATTTTGAGATTATTTTCGATTACGGTGAGAGCGATGATTTTTTTTGACTCATTCGTGGGATACTTTATGAACGTTATTATCTCGAAATTTTGTGTATGGTAATTTTTTTGTTTCACGCCTTTTGGAATGTACGAAAAGTGAAATTTGACTCGTGATCTTTTTTTTTGTATGCGTTTTGAGAATATCAAGCTGTATATAAATCAATTTTTGGGGGATTGGTATCGCCAAAAGGGGCGCAGGTACGTTTCTTTTCTCGCTGATCTTGTGAAGCCGCCTCGACGTCGCATCAACCCTTGTGAAAAGTTGCCCCGAGCAGGGGTGACGCCTGGCGGCGAAATGCAGAAACATTGAAAGAACTAGCGAGAAGGGGTTCTGAGGTTTTTGTCTGAGCTAAGTTCATCGGTGAAGTTAACCTAGGAAACTGCTATAAAATCGACAGGGACTGATCCTTTTGAAATATAATCTACAAAATTATTACTCTTTCAAAAATACCGGTCCTTCCGTTACAGCAAAATATAAAATCTATCTGAAAGTCTTGTAATACGTTTTAACATAAATAAAAAAGAATGCCCAATGGAAGCACATCTAACCGGAAGAGGATGAATAAGAATGCAAGAAAAATGTGTCGTTACTCGAAGGACTGAAACGTTCGAATTAAGAATTATAACGGATAGTAGGATGAAATGAGCGTAGCGTCCGGCTTATTACGCAATGAAAGAAACAAATGAAGCTTAATAGAAAAACTGCCTGCGCTAGAAAAACCGTCGTACTTGGTACAGCTATAACAGAAAGTGCACGTAGAAATGGCTTTAAGAAAGTGCGTATATTTCCAATGATGTCTGAAGCGGATTTTTCCGCAGTCCCGACGGTTCAGATCTGTCGACAACTCGAACTACCATTTTTTCAATTGACTTTTAATCTTTCACAGAATGTAGAATGACTGCGCGTTGCTCGCTCGTGTCATCGATATATCAACTGTGCCAATGTCGGTATGAGTGACAGAGACAGATAGTAGTTAAAAGCGCAATACAGTAATAAATTGCATTATAACTTCGTCACGACGGCATGACGAAGTCTATTGATTTCTGATGAGATAAATTTATTACTGTGATCGACCGAAAATTCATGATTTTCTTTATCAATTGATTTGGACATTATCGATTCTCTTTCTTACACTCGGATCGACGTTGCATCCAAGTGCAGCGAATTGCACTCTTTCCCGACTGTACCACCGCGTCAACGTGGCTGTGTCAATAAGAGCCAATCTAAGTATATATGCACACACAGATGCAATGCAGACTCTGGCGTGATGCAATGCCGCGTGCTTGCAGTTTCGACATTCTCTTTGCCGGGCAAAGACAAAGTGGGAATGAGTGCAACGCGTGTGGAGTAAATGATGCACTTTTATTAGGCTTTATCGGGATTACTCAATGGTAAATGATTATTATTTCTTCTTTGTAAAATTGTTTTCGCGCTTTCTATGACATATGGAAACGACGAAAAACAATTTTTATTTGCTTATTTATTTCTGGGGATTGGGGAATTATTCGAATATTGAGAGAAGGAAAAGATTAAAAAATGGCTGACTCTCGATGAGTATTGTAAAACGCCATTTTTTTCTTCCACAGCCATTGGAGTACAGCTGTAGATAAGATAAGTGTACCGTTTGACGTATCCAGGATCAAGGTGACCAAGATAACGTCTTGAGTAGATTTCTTATGAAAAAAGAATATCTCCACTCGTGGGTATCGTGAAATGAAGCAAATAAAGATAAAAAAAAATGATGAAATTATTGATACCCCACAAGGACTGCCGGGAATGAAAATTTGAAAATTTTGATCTTATTTGTATATAAATGAATTTCTTGTGTCATTTAATGATTTATAATGTTTCCTCTTGTTAAATATACATTTGGCAACGTATTCCCGAGTGAATTAGCATTTACATCGAACGGGTGTCGCGACGGATATTTCTTTCCAGCTGGGTAATTTTACAAAATCATCGACGTCGGGTCATCAAGCGCTGGAGAGACTCGGCCGTTTCGGGTGGTTGTGGTTCCGGCAGCAGGGAAGCCTCCCATTGGCTTGCCATTGGCCGGTCCGGGGGTGGCTCGCTGCAGTCATCGATTCACGCAGTCATTGGCTGACTCGAGCTCGGCCGCCATTTTGAATGACTCCGGGATCAATACACGAGGTGTAGAAAAAATGCCGCTAGCCTCGACGCCCGGACATAGAAGGGGCTGCTGCGTTCGGTAGGGGTGGAAGTCATCGAAAAAATTTCCAATCTCGCTATTCCAACACTATGCACGCCGTTCCCTATAGTCGAACCCTCCACAGACCTCCGTGCCTCACTACAATCCCTAAACAACCCCTCTTCGACCCTCTACCCTCTTCCCTCCTGTATATTGTATACACGTATACGGTAGCGCGCGCACTGGCAAATACTCCAATCCCGAATACAAAATAGGAAATTCGAATTGACCCTCTTGCACCCCTCTCGAACCCTTCAAACTCCCACACTGCCGAATCTCCGGGAGCAATGCTCGCGCCATCATTCTCACGAAATGCCAATGATTTCGTTCAGGTTTTACTGCCGTTATCCATTCCGGCCATACCAAATACCGGAATCCGTATACCGAAACGAGCATTGTACGGAGGGTTTAATAATAAAGAGTCGTATGAATTTGTAAGAGTTATACACATATATTATGTCATAGTAAGCGTAATGATAATTTTCCAAATTTCCAATAATTTCATTATACGTACGTGGAATATATTGGGAAACGGTTTTTTTTTTTTGGTAACAGCCGTGCTTGCTGCTTTAATGGATTATGGTGAGCACGTAATAAACTCTAGTACAGCGAAGCGATGATTCTTAATTTTTATTCTTTTCGAGTAAAACACGAATTAAATTTTATCATGCGGAAGCTTGCGTTACATGCGAGCGTACTGGTAGTCCTTATATCGAATATACTTACATATGGAACCGAACTAACTGAAACAAGGACATAAGGCTCTCTTGGTAGCAACGACTTTTAGATCACATTTTTAGATTATTATGAATTTTATCGTTTTTTTCATTTTTTTCGGCTTTAAAATTTATCTTTAAAATCTAAAGTTTTCAAAACTTGTTAAAAATATACTTTAGTCATATCTTTACAATTTACTTCGTAGACGTTTCTAAATTGTTTCTTCTTTGTTCTTCCTTCCTAAATCTTTTCAGTGTAGGTATTCTTCTAAGGCAATGGCTTTAATTTTGTTTCGTCTCTTTTTTTTTTGTTATTTTCTTTTTGTATTCTTTTCAGTATTTTTCTTTTTCCTCTTCTTACACTTCTGCTTTCCTCTTTTTCTGCTTCTTGTGGTAATTTAGAAATAAGAGATGTTTGAAAAAAATCAAGATTAAGAAATGTTCGTCGATAAATGAAGATTAGTTGTTCAGACTTTTTTTACAGACAAAAATCCCGTTTACGTGTTTTTAAACGGCGAAATTAATTTTTCAATGAAATAACTATGACAACACATAACAACACAGTGCGACGCGTCTGAAAAATACAAGAAAAACGGATCGTCTCGTTAAAAATCGACTCGTCGTCGGTAGGTGTTACGGGAGGCGTCGAGACGCGAAGCGAAGCGTCGGTTAACCGATTTTACGTATAACACCGTGATTAATTAATTCATTTAATTATCACGACGAAGAGGGATGAAACAAAATATAAAGCTTTTTACCATAATCCGACAAAACTAATGAGAATGTATTTTGTAACCCAGAAGCTACAACTTCCTATACTCGCGTCTACAATATTTCAAACAAAAAAATTGTGAAAAATTTAAACAGAAAAGCCCGACAATCAACAGAATATCAGAACTGCAGTCAATGAAAAAATGATTATCAAGAAGAAAGTCGATGCAACCCTATAAACATTCGATAAGAAGATCCTTCCTAACTTCTAAGCAATTCAAATGTCCCGCCCGAAAAAGGAAAAAGCCGTAAGAAGGGAGTCACGTGATTATAGGAACGAATGAGCGTCTTTGGATGGCACCCCTCTCCCCAAACCTCTCTCCCACCCTAAATTCTCTCTCCCCTTCTGGAGAGTACAGCGCGTCGTCGCGGCGCTCCTTGCGTGGTAAGACGCGCTCCCACGTCTCTCGTGCCGACGCCGCCGCCACCGCCGCTTTCGGACTTTTCTCCCCACGTGCTTCTCAACCACCACCACCAGCATCTCGACGAGCGTCGGAAGCTCCTTCGCGGAGGACCGAGGTAAAAGGATCAGTCGACGCCGAAGAACGAGCGGATCCTCGTCCAGATCGCACATCGTCACAGTAGAGCCCAAAGAAAATAATCCCACCACTATCCTCCAGCCCCCTCAAAAAGAAAGACATAAAGATATCCCGAATACTTTTCAAAAAGCACCAAATCGGACACGAGAGAATTAAAAGAATCAAAACCCATTATTCAAATGAACCCCCTGCTACGGACCACCCCTAAGACCTATACCGTAACCCCATAATCGTCCAGCGACTTATACTGCCTAAGAACGAATTCCCTCTTCGTCTCCACTTGAACCCGCGACTCTTATGATTTTTACAACGACGCCCGCGTCTCCCGCCGCGTTATTTCGTTACGATATCGCGATAATTCGTAACCTTTGATAGAGGCATTGCGAGCATCCCCGTGTCTGAGTAGCAACTGCGCTGTGGCCCCGTGCCGGGCACCCCCACCTCATCTCTCGGCACCTCGCCTCACCTAAACCAAACCGAACCGAAGCAACCCTCTCGGACGAGCGCGCCAGCCGAGCGAGGCCCGACGCCCAAAGCTTCGTGCTGCGCCGTGCAGCACGCGGACTGTACGCGCTTAGCACGGTGCTGCCAGGGGGAGAGGGGGTCTCGCGTTGCTGCACCCTGCCTACCCCTATCTCTCGGCATGGCTACTCTCATCTATACGTTTCACCGGCTTGGTGCTAGAACCTGTGCCACTGACTGTACCGCACGGTTAGCGTGTTCGGCGCCGAGCCGGTAGCAGCGATGATGTTGCTGCTACCGGTAGATGAGGTGGTGGTGATGCTGCTGGTGTTGGTCTTGATGACGGTGGTGGTAGTGATGCTCGTGACGGTGCTGGTGCTGGTGGACTCTATCGCATTTCGAATCCTGGCACTGACCACAGCCCACTCCACACGACGCCACTCCACCTCGATGCTACGCTCGACTCCACGTCATACCCTGCCCGCTCTCTCGTACCCTGTTCCAACCCCTACGACTGGTCCTCGCCATGCTTGGATTCTTGATCAGGAATGTCGCGGCTAACGGTCAAGATATACGCATTTCTCGAATATACTGGGTTTTACGTTTCACGTATATTTTTATTTTTAGGAATGTCTTTTTTTGGATTTATATCAACTTATGCGCTGCTTCTATCAGTTCGCTGCTGAACGTATGTTGAAATAGTATTGACGATTTTACGAATGACTTTTACACTTGGTACCGTTCTACCGTCACACTCTAGAAATTATATATGGACCATTTACCTGCTCGTTTTCAAAATATTAATAGCATGTAATCCAAAGCGACAACATGCTCTTGTACTAATATAATATTCAGGACCTTAAGAAAAAAAATTCAAGAACTTGTCTGCATACAGTGTATATATTTATAGAGCACGTACACGTTCTCAGGTTTGGACCAGCCCCAAAATATCCAAACGGGCCCCATTATTCGAGACACACTACATGGACCAGCATTGACGTTAATCTCAAGGGTGGGTTTTCAATCGAGATAGCCTTGAAATGGTCAAGAGTAGCGAGTCACGTAGACGATGAATTTTCGTGAATACACAGAAGGAGTCGCGAGGGGGTTGCTAGATGCGCAAGGACTACATCAACGGTCCTGGGCCTGGGAATCGAAGGGAAGCGTCTTGGGGCTCTTTCAACCCCTCAGCCGGTTTCGTATAAGGGTGGAGACGGTTGGTACCTAAGGTCGCGACGAGGTAGGTAAGTAAGACAAAAGCATGCACGCACTCTCCCTTCTATCGGGTTCTTCACTCAGTTTCTCCGAGTGCGGATGAGAGACAGAGAAAAATAATGAAAGTGCAAGATAAAGAAAGAGAGAAGGGTGAGGCAGCTAGTACTCAATTCTTTCTTTTTTTTTTTATCTGCGGTTCCTGCCGTAATTGTATCGATTGTCTTAGGGCGTCACTGTCCCGCCACCCGACCGTTAGGTACGTCCCTTGAATACGAGCCCTGCACCCTTTGTTATTGCCGATCAAAAAATAAAAATTCCTAACCGGATAAAACGTTTGACCTGGATTTTTTGTTCCGGCCAGACAATGCCCGGCGTCGACATTTGCATACGCGACCAGCACGTCAGCCAAGGCCACTTCTGGCCCATCCTGAAATCCTTATGTCGGCCAGTAATGAAAAGGGTTCCCATATGGATATATTGTACTTGTGAATTATCTGAATGTGGCATGAGATATCCAGAAAATGTAAAATTACGTGTATATAGGTATACAAAAATATAATAGTTGGAACATTATTATTGTACATATTACAAGTTAGCTATATCAGCCCCGTTGGTCGATCAGGGGTTGACCATTGGATGATCCTAGAAGGGCGTAAAACAATGGCTAACCTTTTTTTGTGATGGCAGCTGCCAACCGATGATCGTTATTCCTATCCCGGCCCTAGTGGACACGTGGGGACTCTTTTCGCATTTGGCAACGCGTTGTCCTGCAGACCCTTTGCCCTTTACCTAGCCACCCTTTTCTATGGCTACGCCCTGGCTACCCTTGGTCACCCTTATAGGTACTGTGGGCCTAGTAGACACATACCTGGCGACTAGCTACCGTTGTGGACGAGGGTTGAGAAATGGCGGGACTTTCGATCGAGTCTAGATTTTTCGAAGGGACAACATCAGGCTCTCTTATACAGCGTCGCGACGCCCTCTTGGCTGGTCGCCTAATGATCGGTCCTCCATTCCTGGGGTGGAGGGGGGAGTGTCGGTAATTAGTAAAAACAAAGGAGTGAGACCCCTCGCGAGGACTTCGAAGGAATCATAAAATGGCCGACGAGAGAGAGAGAACTGGAGCAATGGATGGTAAGAGAAAGGTTCGGTGAAAGCGAGGACGATAAAATCTAAATGAGAAAATAATCCCCATTCTTAAAGGAGCGAGCGGTCGCTGATGGCGAAATTTCGTGAAAGACGTCGCAGACGTCGCAGGACAACGAAATCGTCTTCGGCCGTGAAGATTTTGAAAAATATTTCGATTCAGGATTACTCGAAAAACTTACGTACACGGCGTATCCATTCCCACGGTTAAAGTATAACCGAATACGCTGCTGGCTCCTACTGATTATTCTTAGGAAACTTTCTTATACTTTCTTTCGTCGAAGCCGCGCGGCGAGCGCTAATCAAATGATAACAAAAAACGCTCGGCCGACCGCAGAAACTTGGCCGAAACTTATTTTTCATCGCAATTTGGAGCCGATTCATCCGTGAACCACCTCAGGACCTCTTTTCCTTTTGATATTCTTGAGAAGTGCCGCGTTGTCCCTTCCATTCGTTCCCTTATACATTTTTACCCTGGTAACCCTTTTTTTTTTGGTATCGTTTTTTTCTCTTATTTTTATCATATCTTTTTTTGTTAACCTCAACTTCCGCCTTATGATTTCTTGCCGGTCTTTCTTCGATTCAGATTTGTGGGTTCGACACGGTGATCTCGTGATCGTGCAAGGTTACGTAATTCCGTAGGGTAGTTTCCTCATTAAGGTGCCATATGTCTGCTTTATGGACATCTTTCGATTTCCGAGGTCACGGCATATGTGCATCCTCTGACACAGCTGTGCACTGTTATGGTCATCGATACCGTGCATATCCGTATACGATTCTACGCTCTGGAATTTTTCTTTATTTTATTTTCATTTTTCTTCGTTAATTTATCATACCCGAAAAACCTCGTTCTTCGTTGTCACGATGCCAGTGGGTCCACGTGACCCAAGCTTACCGTCCGGCCGCACGAGTCTACTGTCGTAATAATTCACGGGACCGCGTAAACCGTCGCGAAGTTGAAAGCGGGCTTATCGCATCCCACAATGAGATCTTCCTCGGTAAGAAAGTCTTAAAAGTGCAAAAGTACGGGGTTTTCGGAAGATTCTGCGTTGAAGGGTTGAGCGGGATGGTTTCTTGAGGGTAGACAAAAGGTCTGTAAGATTTAAGAGAATAATAAATCGAGCGTTTGCATACACACTGGCGAAAGCTGAAGGTGGTGCTTTATTATTTTTCTTCTTTTTTTTTTGACAATTTTGGTTACCTTCATTTCGAAAAATCAATCTCGAAGCCGAACAATCTTACGTGACGCGAAATGTCACTGAGAGCAGTTCAAAGGGCGAGGGTCCCGTGCAGGTCCATTTTTAATTGAAAGCAAAGTCTGTATTTTTAATTAAGAAAATATAAGATCGACCCGACCATCCGTCCATCCATCTATCGAGAACTGGCTGCCACCTCCGAGCCTTCTCAAACAGTTTTATAATTGATTTCATTTTCATTTATTTTAGCTCGACTCTTCTCTCTCTCTCTCTCTCTCTCTCTCTCTCTCTCTCCTCGTACCTTCACTCTAGGCTAAATCTCCCTCCCTTTCTCTCTATCCTTCTCACACGCCTCTCAAAGCCTCCCAACGGCTCTCGCAAGACACTGCCGTCGCTCGTCCCCACGCCGCAATCAATTTAATGTTTTAATTAAGAGAGTATCCGTGAAAAATTAGATTTTAATCGGATCCCACCTTTCCCCGCTCTCTGCGACTCTATGCGATTCAACAATTTTTACTGATACACATACCGGATCTCTTTTCCATTTTCATAACGCGGGAAAATTCAAATGTCTATTCTCGTGGTATGATCTTACTCACTCTAGTCCCTGCACTCGATATTCAACAGCCTCCCTACGTCCATTTTTACTCTCAGTTACCAACACCACGACTCTCATTATTTCAACTGGCCTTCTCTCATAGGCTCTTGCGATTTCAAGCTGTTACGCAACATATCTGCATACATATATATATCCATAAGTATAGTGCCACCTTCGATAGACGAAATTCAGGCCAGAAGTTTAAAGCGCTGAGCTCAGTATTTTACGTTGGCAAAATGGCCGGTTTTATTTTGCCGTATCCTCGAACCGATCCAAAAAATCCACCATTTTGAATGCTATTCCCGAGTCTTATGCAACGAATCCATTTGGCTAGCTAAGTCCACGGCAGCTCGAACGCACGCGCAAAAATGTTTGTTTTAACGGCACTGGTGGTACGCCTGGTGCCTTGTGTGCTTGCATCGCCTTGCGCTTCACGCCCTGCACGTTAACCGTCTGCGTACGTGTATTGCGCCGTAACAGCCTTGAAATTATTTGGAATGTGAAAATTCGTAAAATTAGACTTTCCGCTCTTCCGATATGCGCCATACTTCACGCACACTCGTATTCGATTCTTTGAAATCAACAGCCTACGCATTTTCTCTCAATCACGCCAATTGCTCGTGCTTTTCGTTTGATGATTTATAATACATATAGATATCCATCATACGTTTAAACATCCGGAATAACCTGGATTGATTGATCGATGCGTGTAATAACTTTTCTCTATCATACTATATATCGATAAGAAAAATTTTATAGAATTTTTATTTGCCATTTACGATTAAAATATCTATATTTCTACGACTAATGTGTTTGTTATTAAATAATCAACTGAAATTGTTAAACATTTCTGACAGTTATAGCTTCGTAAATAAGAAAGGGGGTATGCAAATAATCTAGTGGTGTAGGAGCTTTGATGTATTAATGAACCTTAAAAAGGAAAAGCGTCTGGGGGTTGCGGTATAAAATTTCAAAATTTTTCGATCTCAGGTTTCGAATAGCATCCCTTAGGATTGCAGGCCCATGGAAGAGCCCAGCTTCCCATTAGCGACCTTCGCATTCATCACCCTCCATTTTTACGCCATCTTTTCCTACTCCCCTTCCAACATGACAGAGCTCTTCGATTGTTTTGATCAATAACGTTGATTCGAGGGGGCGGGGTGGCTTTAGTCCACTCTTCTCTGCACATACGGTCACGCTTAGTGTTTTCAAAATAACCAGAAACACCTAGAACCTCGACTAGCGCAAGGGTGGCAGCATTGATAAAGCGCCCCTTAATAATCGGATGTAATTTTGTTAAATCAGCGAAAAGCAACCCCTAGCGTGAATAAAATGGCGTCCTGACGAAACATAAGAAAAACGTCAATCCTATAATTCATGGGACGATTTCTCCTTCGCCCCTCGTCTTCCTTTTCTTTTCTCTTCATTGGCAGACTCAATTTCCGATTGGTCTGTTTCCGGAGTTCGAACGAATCGACCGCGAAACGATCAGCGTTACCGACGCGTACCCGATGAATCTTCATGAAATTCATTTTCGCCGTGTTTTAATATTTCGCAAGTCGAATCGCGACGTCCGTAATTACTAGAGACACGTTCTCGAGGATGCACGGTGGCCATTTGGGCGTCGTGAAATTCGCAGGCACGACTGAAAATTTCGATCGTAGCCGCAAATATTTTTTCTTCCACCCTTAGGAGCCACCCCTGGTTCCTTTCGCGGTCTCTGAAGTAATTATTTTTCTGGCCCCTTTCGAGTGCTTCGGCTCTTTTCCCCATTTTGCCCATCCCTCACCACCCACCCTCTTGCACCCACGCCATCCTTCAAGGGGAGGGCGAAGGGGGGAGGCGGTGCGAGATTTTTAACGTCTCGTTGTTTGAGAGATGCTCCCTTACCCCCTCTAGCATCCAGAGCCACCCTTACACCTCCATCCTTCGACCATCCCTTTCGTCGAGGATCACCCTTGCTCAGGGCATGACATCCCTTCTTTCCCCATTTTCTCCGCCACCTCCTCCACCTACTACTCTTCTGTCTGCCCATCTCGTGCCACTCTTCCTGCGACCCTTCGGCGGCTCTTCCTTCCCCGGGAAATAAGAGGGTCGCAAAAATTCAACCCCTTACTTTAAACTCGCGAGGGCACTGCTGGCTAGCGCAAATAATACGAATGAAATAAAAGAAATTAGCCAAATTAAAGCTGGCCCTTTTAGCAGAGAGAAACTGTGCCCCGAGGAGGATAAAGGGAATGGAAATAATTCGTAGCGAAATAGATAACGGGACAGGTATGCCGGTAATGAAATTTCATCAGAAATTTGTAGTCGTAGCTACTACATGGGTAAATGCGTCCACTCGAAGGCGCCAGCTATTCATTGTTAGTTGGCGTTTTAAGGTTATTGTAACTAAAAATTTGCCTGTGTGATATTTCAAACTATTATGCAACAAAACAAGTATAAGCACCTATACGTTATTCGAGATTACTACAAGCATTTATGGATTTCGAGCGATGCCTACCGTACGTCCATATATAATCCATCACGCGCGCATTTCCATGCGAAAGTTGAAACAATTTTTTCTTTGAATTTCGGTTTTCACGCGGCACTAGAAAACCGATTGTAAATTGGCACACACTGACACTCAAACGTAATGTATTATTTTCCGTTAATGTACTTATCGGTTTTTGCTCTCGTTTACATTTAGCTATATTGAATCGATCGAAATCGATCAATCGATCAACGCGAATTTTCCGTGTTTTCGCTTACGATCGCGACAACGATATCGAAATTGGCGAACGCGTGACGTGAATTTAGCCCGTGACATCTTAATTCGCCGCATGCCCGTCGAAAACTGACCTGCAGCTGTCCAGTTCAAAAAACGGCGAATAACCGGCCAAAGGGATGATTTTGTAGAGGGGATCCGAAGGCCATCCAAATGGAGAACCAGAAGGGATGGACGTCTACCAAAAGGGGTGTCCGTCAAAAAATCTCTCCCTCCGCTAAATTTTTTCATTTTTTTTCTACCCCCCCACCCCTCCCTCCTTTCCGGGGGGAGGTTTTGTTTAATGGGACTCACCGGATCTGCAGTCCAGGTACAGAAGGGGTTGGGACTCACCCGACGCTAAGGGGTTGCTAGTAGTCTCTTATGATAATCATCTCCCATGTAAGTATATAGGATTTAACATATGCAATGGTACTATATATATATATATATATATATATATATATATATATACAAGCCGGAAACCGCACCGGTTTAGAGCGACTATCTTTTTGAGCTAGCTTTTTCAAAATTGTGAATAGCGAAACGACGCGCGGCGTCGTACCGGCTTACGCACTATAGAGACGCCCATGCTTCTCGGCGTAATAACCAACAAACGTACCGCAACTAGGGCAAATATTACGATCGGCAACCGCTCGTTTGTTTGCCGATGCATAATGTCAAGTAAAGTGGAGACTATTTCACACGTGTACATTTGGTTATCATACGTTGGACGTGTCGGTATCATTAGCAGGCGATTAGACGTTAATGCGTAGAATATGAAAATTTCGAAAGATTTCCACCTTAACTCGATTCTATATACACGGTGTAAGTTATAAACAGAGCCAAGTCGTTGATTAGCCGAGGTTTCGTGGAATTTGACATTTTTCTTGATAACGTATAAGTTTTATCTAATAGATAAAAATATTTTTTTATTCACGATGCAGATAGATACGAGCGTTTCTATGAAATAAAATTTCGAAAGATCAATTAAATTACGACATATACAGTAATACATGATGCCTGTCATCAGTTTATTATCATACGTTTCAGTCACGTTCGATTATTAATTGAAACCATGAATCGTTACAGCATTTATATGAATATCCAAAGTGCCGAAGTATTACTGACCTGCAACTATTTATAATTCATTCACCGTTTACTTTGATTTCCGCATTTTGTTTTGGTTAAAAAAAAAAAATAATAAACTCACTAATCGCATATCAGATGAAAATTTTATAAAAAAAAAAATCGTCAATGAGAAACCTAGCCACTTCCGGCATTGTCGGAAGTATCAGGATATCAAGAACCACGCCATTGAATATATACGTATATAACGAGGCCACGAATAACGCAATAAAAAAAAAGAAAGAATAAAAGTAATAATATCAAGCGAAGATAAAAACAGCAATAATAGTATCAATCAGCGTATCCCGATGACACTGTCATCAGGAGGATGCGGTAGAGGAAGATATAGAGGAAGCATCGCCTAGAGTCCATATTTTTGCGATACAAGCGAATTCAGCGTTCTGCAAGCAAGGATTAATAGTTGTTAGATTCGCGATAAATATATAAATCAGTTATCAACTAAGCAAGTAATTAGTATAAGCCGTAGGCTATACCTAGGATATGTAGATAAACATATACATATGTATATATATGCAAATACATATAGATATAGATACTATTCCTTGTGCTTACCTGATCCGGTGAGGATATATTTCCAGAGGGCAGTCCTCCCGTGGGATAATCCTAGAATCCGTTAGCGTGCACTGTCGCCTCACTGGAAACCGCGCTTAAGCGAAAACTCCTCGGAAGCTGTAAAGAGTCCATTGTGCTGTCCGACGGCGATGTCAGCGACTACGACGCCAACTACGACGACGACGACGACGTGTTTGAAGACTAGGCAGAGTCCATATAAAAACGTAGCTTGATGAATTTGTGAAAAAGAAGTGGCCCCCACCGTAGGAATTATCAAGAAGATTTGCTATGCTCGAAGTTCCGTTTCGCCAATTAAAATTGTCCAATAAAAGAGTTCTTGAGGATTAAGGGTTGTCTTGAGATCAGAAGGCGCCAGCGCCACCTCGCGTCCTTATCACACGACCTCATCGAACTCCTTTCTTATCTCCTTTCTCTCAGGAACTTCCGGCTCTTCGGATCTCTTCTTTCTCGCCACAGAAATCCCTCTCTCTCTCTCTCTCTCTCTCTCTCTCTCTCTCTCTCTTTCTCTCTCTCTAGCTGACTTAAGACAGTCCAATATGTATCTCTTCGAAACCGGTCACCCCCTCTCTATCACACTATCGCGCCCTCTCTCTCTCTCTCTCTCTCTCTCTCTCTCTCTCTCTCTCTACCTTCTATCCCTCCATCCCTCTATATCCATCCATATGTCTATGGTACTATCCATCTATCGGTTTCCTACCACGAGGTGTCTCTACAGTTCCACCTACCCTCTTTTCTCACCCAAACTCTCCCAGCACGTTAGTCAAGCAGATAAGTAGATACGTAGGCACTCGGCAACGTAGCGATGCAGCAACATAACGTGCGCTCTAGGTCTCTTCGTTTTGCCCTGTCCTCTCTGTCACTCTGTAGTACGTTATGCGCCTTCTCTATGAGTCCGTCGGTTAATCTCTCTATTGACACGCGATACATATATCTATATACACATGTCATAGATATATGTATATTTATATATATATATAATATAAACACACTTCCGGTTTATAAGGATCCTTAGTAATGACGGGGGGAGGGAGCGCCGGTCCTGCGGAACCTCGGACGTACGGGACACGGCTCCCCGATATTTATGCGATTTATTGCGGCGCGACTTAGAAATGCATCTAATGCGGTGCACGCTGCATAGAATGCACCTTGGCGGGGAGGGCGAATTCGCGGCTGGGGCGCATGCGCAGCCTAGTGTATAATGTTTGAGCTGGCCACTACGTCACTCATTGGCGTGGAAATGGTTCTCTCGTGGAGTATCGCCGTTTACTCCCTCTGCAGTGCCTAACGTGCAGTGGCCTTATACCACGGCGTACGGTATCGTACTGGTGGTACCTACAGTGCACTATAGAGACGCTGTCCCACTATATGCTTCCCTGTGCTTTTGCTACGTTAGCACGACGTCCTAGAGCGTAGAGCGCGATGGAGATCTAGTAGACTGTACTGTGTGTGGGAGAGGAGCAGAGGAGAGTCATTCGGTGATGCTGGGAGAGGGCGAGGAAATGATGATGCTGGCCTCGAAGGTGGTGGTGCTGTTGCTGCCGCTGGAGGTGGCGGAGGCGGTTACCAAGGATGAAACGATGAAGATTGTACGGGTGGGAGTGAGAAGAAGTATTAGAGATAGATAGATAGATAGATAGATAGATAGATAGAGAGGGAGAAAGAGAGGGAGAGAGAGGGAGAGAGAGAGAGAGAGAGAGAGAGAGAGAGAGAGAGAGAGAGATGCGAAATATGGAGGAGGAGATAGTATAGGGAAACGACGACGCGCTTCCTTCTTGCAATACACTGTAGTGTCCCTCGCGCTGTACGACACTGCGCCATTTTTTAACAGACGATGAAAGTTAGTTGTATGAGATATTCTATTTTAAACTTTCGGCACGACGCGGGGAAACATAACCTCAACTACGTACGTATAGTTATAAACGCCCCCGCTCTGCCCTCTCGCGGAAGATTATTGTAACATTTTGTTTGAATTTTCTATAAGCTCGTTTAAACCGGATGCTTTTATTCGATTCTATTTCTCTTTATTATTTTTATCTCGAAACTTTCATCTCGTTTGGATTTATCTGTAATCTCTTCGTATTCCGTGGTAATTTGTTCGGTTTATCCGTTCGCTATTTGAACTCGTCCTGCGTTTCATTCCACTCTATGCTGGTTCATCTCTAACACTTTTTTTTTACCATGGGCTTTCCGGGTCCCGTACTGCCTTTTTCTCTTTTCCCTCTTCCCCAGCACTTTCTCTGCTTTATTTTTCCTCTATTTGCCGGTTTTTCCGGGCTGGCCTCTAGCGGCTAGCCGTCCGGCTGTGTTGGCGCAACAAGTAGCAGATTATAAAAATCACTGGACGGCCCGGGCACAGGGGAAAAAAAAAGTCGCGCCAGAGTTAACGGGCGCCACCGAGGGACCGGAGAGCCAAAGAGCGGTATGGAAAATGAGAGAGAATAGTGACGAGAGAGAAAGAGAGAACATTGGAAAAAGACGAACCCTGTGGGATGTAGAGAGTTCCGAGAGAGTACCCTGAATCTGTACTCATGTAAGTACATCCATTTCACTACGTATCTCTCTGGTCTTCATCAGTCTCTCTCTCTCTCTCTCTCTCTCTCTCTCTCTCTCCCCCTTCTCTCTCTCTCTCTCTCTCTTTCTCTCTCTCTCCCCCTTCTCTCTCTCTCTCTCTCTCTCTCCCTTCTCTCTCTCTCTCTCTCTCTCTCTCTCTCTCTCTCTCTCTCTCTCTCTCTCTCTCTCTCTCTCTCTCTCTCTCTCTGCATCTACCTGTGTGCATTTATGTAACGCGCTATGTGCCCAGCTACATATCCACGTAGGTACAGCACTCATGTACACAGACAGTATATACCTACGTGCGTGCGATTTACATTAAACGCTCTCGCTCCCTGTATATCTCTCTATCTGTTTATTGTGATTCCAGGATGCGAAAACTCGCTGACCGCAGGAGAAAACTCCAAAATTATTCATATTACTGTGTACGCTTTGTCCACCTGGGTCGAATAGTTGCAGGATTTTCATGGTGTCGCCAGTACGATTATGGCGCATAGTATTCGCGCCAGGAGATTTTCAGTGTATTTATGCGATACGCGGGAATAATATTTAGTCATTTGTGTCTGCCCGTCATTTGTATGGGGAATTAACACTAGTATTCTCTGAATGCACAGAGGGACGCATGGGTTACGCTGTATGAAATTGATTAAATTTTTCACCACCGACAGAAGTTTTATCCCAATTTGATAACAGTTTTAGCGAGTTTTTTAGTTGGTTTCTTTGAACAATTCGATACCTCTGTACCAATATGCTTTGAACGAGCATCGATAACTTTTTTGTCTGAATTTTTTACTTTTCCGTTTTTGGTATTTTAGAACGCTTTTAACCCAACACCCGATATTATTATTATTATCATCTTTTTATTGTAACTTTTACGGATTGAATATTCGTCGATTTATGAAGTCCATTCGCAGGGACATTTGAACGTGCTCTGGCTATTATCGTTAATATTCGATTCACATAAATTCAGCTTTACTATACCGTAGAAGGATTTCGGTACTTTTTTTTTTTCAAAAACCGAAACATCACTGATTCGCATTTCGCGAATAATCGTACGAGTAAGTGATCGTTATCATTGTTGGGACCCGGAAAAAAAAGAAAATGCATTTCGGTTCGTTCGAGATTTTCTAGAACAACCTAAAAATATTTGCATGACCGCGAAATAAAATGGCAGCCGAGTGGGCAAAAAAGAGTCTAAAATTGGCAGGGCGGCTTTGGCAAAACATCGCGATGGCTGCTCGCGTTGCCGACTCTGGTCTAAACCTCTCTTCACTCCTGTGTACCTTACCATCGTTACTTCTCCCCGCTCTTTCTCACGACTTTACCTCTCTCTTTCTCTTACTCCCTCTCTTTTTCTATCCCCCCTCTCTCTTTCTCTCTCCCTCTCTCCCCTATCCCCAAACTCACACATGCCCAAGTCCCTCATCACCCCGGATAGAGAAGCTTCGCTCGCGAGAAGAGGCTTCGCGATTCCCGCGAAGCGAATTGGCTTCCGTAACCGTGACGAAGCGACCAGAAGGCGGAGGAGGTTTTTGCCGATCGGTCAAGCTTCATTTTATTCGTGCGTGGACCTTGCCACTAAAAGGCTGGCACGCTGGCACTAAAGAAAAGAGAAAGAGGGACGAAGAGATGAACGACAGTGCCGGGATGAAGAAGAATGCGAAAGAAGTAGCAAGAGGCGGAGAGAAAAAGGAGAGGAGTGGAAGAAGTAAAGAAAGAAAGATAGAGTATATGTATATGCAAGGGAGATGAAGATAAAGAGTGAATAAGGCGGCGAGACGCTTAAAGGGGCCGAGTGGGAGAGACGGCCGGCCTTGATGAGAATAGCTCGTCGTACTGACCATACCGTAGAACGCAGCTGCGAAAAATCACGAGGCTTCAAAGAAATCCGCTTTGCGTTAAAAGCATTAGTCGGTAGATACCGCATTTGTGCCGTTGTAGAACAAAAAAGAATTTTATTTCTCAATGTAATAGATAATCGGTAAGACGCATTCGACAGGGCAGGACATCGCGTGGAAGATTCAGAAAGGATGTGGACTCGTGATAGTCATAACAGCGCAGCTTGATTGCTACGAGAAAGTGATTGCAATAGGGATCGATTAATGAAGCATAGACACGAACCACAGCCCGGTCGGTAACTGAAGCACCGACAGCCACACTCAGCTGGCGCCTCCGTCTTGCCAGCAGATGCCAGCATCGAACCAACCTCAATTGTGTATTAATGGTTTGTTTCTCGGCTGAAGAAATGTAATTTTACGTAGTGACCAATCGAAATAGGCTCCAGAGGAATAAGTGATATCTCATTGGAACAGAATTCGTGACAGGCTCGATGTTCTTTTTCATCGGTATGTAGACGCGGGTCCTGTGACCGGAAAGTATAGACAGTGAGCAATGGCACCGGTTCTGGTGAGGTTATACGACGTTCAGCCTTTTCGCTGAATACCAACTAGCTTGGACGTCAGGAGGATTCGTCGATTTTCCAGCTGCTTTTTGAATACATTCAGATATTTATGAACCACGTGACTTTCTGCCTGCTTGTAAGTCATTTTGTAACGACGAAACGGCTACTGGCCATGTGAATGTATATTTATATATTTGATGAGTTTACGAGACTATATTATGTCTGGTAAACAGCTTTTGTACTGTTTCTCTGTATTTCTAAGATAATTGAGCACCCTATTTGTAACGGCAATGGCACTCACCGACTCCCAGACAATAACTGGAAGGATCCTATCATAAGAATGGCGATCGATGTAAAGGGAGCGGTTCGTATTCTTTTATTATTTTTTTCTCTTTTCCTTTCGTTATTAGTCTCTATCGCTCACTACCTGTCGGTTCTTTTTTATCGATCGTTCTAATTGCTGAAGCGTGCAACGTGATCCTGAGTAACGAGGGACGGCCCTGGCCTGAATACATGAGGTTAGAAAAAAATAGAAAAAAAACCAAGTGTGGCTCGTGTAGGAAAGAGAATAGAAAAAAACGTAGCGACCAACCCCTATAGTGTATCATTATTGTAATTGAGCAGGTATGATCAGAAAAAATGATAGGGTGTCAAAACTCTGTGGTGTGTTTAGGGGTGGATTTTTTCGACTTGTTTTTCTATGCCGCTGGGGGGTTCCTTTTTTTGGGTGTCATCTAAGGGGTCGGGAACGGACCCAGGCATTTTTATGGAGTAGCACCTGATGGTCTAAAACTACCCCTGGGCGGATAGTTTTTCTTGTGGTTAACGAAGGGTGGATTCTGCCGCTTGGACACCCCTTCGCATACCACACCTTCGGCACAATTTACCATCTAAGTGTCACCCCTCTCCCCACTCTGCGGCCTATTTTACCCCACTTTCCTACCTTTTCCCCTATTTCGCCGAAGGCTGGCCATCCCCTCGACAGTCCTCCAGCCACCCCCGTCTACTCCTACTACTAGGCAGCTCAGCCACTCTTACCCCTGAAAAATAAACCACTGGACACCTTAGGGCTCGTTCTCCTATCCTATTGGACGGCCTCACTTTCCTTCGGCTCGTCAGGTAAGCCATCTAAGCCCACGAATCCCCTCTGTTTCATTTGCTCTTTCTTTCTCTCTCTACAATTTCTTTATCTTTTCACTATTTCACATGACGTGACGATACTAGGAAGTAATATTTTTAAAAATTCGACATTCCTTATCACTTTTAGAATTTTCAACAATCTTCCAATTATTTTGTGGAAGAACATGCATTCTTGTATTTCTTTTAGTCATATTGAAAAAATTCATCAATTTGAACGAATTTGTACGAATACTGATAATTTTTCATAGTGATCAATATGTATACCAGATACGTGCTTTTTTACGTCTGTGCAACCATGCATGCATTAATCAATGAAAGAATCGTGTTGTAATTAGTGACGCAATCGATTATAAAATCGCAAGACTGCGTTCGATTATTAATAGTGAAAAGAAAAGTGCGGTTAGCATGCAGTTTACACTTAAGAATTTGGATCACGCGTTCCGCATGTAAACGTGCCGGGAAGCGTCTGTCCCGAAAATCGAAATGCAAATGTTCGGGTGGCCCCAGTAGGGCTCTTTAAATCTCTTGCACGTTTACCGCTCGGGACGCTTGTTTATTTTTTAATTAAAGTCTTCCTCGCTCAGGTTCTCTTGGCCAGAGGGATTAAAAAAGGTTCCCCAGGAGTTATTAAGCTAATAATGTGTCCCCTCCCGTCCCATCGTGTGGCTCTACGGTCATAAGAGGGAGAGCACAAGAAAAAAAGAGACCGATAAAAAAACCGGACTAGGGACAAAAATCATTTAGCCACGCGTTCACGTCTACCCTTTATTCATCAGTCCCCAACGTCTGTCAGAATACCTATTTATTGAATATAAAAAAAATCCCTGAAAAACCAATCCGCTTACCGTGCACCCTTAGAAAAAAATCTACATGCTAAGAATAATCGAAAAAAATACTAAAGAAAACACATGATACACAACATATATCTTGCACCCATATCAATAATCTCCGGTGAAATGATAATTTTTAAATGAAAAAAAAAGTCTGAAATTAAACTTTTCCACAAACTTTTCCTATTAACGAATAACAAAAATTAAAGCCTGACAAGCAATACCCCAGCCTCCCCGTAGACGACAGTCTGGGAGCCTCTAACGAGTTTGATGAAAGTCCGTCGTCGCCGTGAAGTAACATAAAAAAAAAAGTTAAAAAAAGAAGACTGTCCGGAAGAAGGTAAGAGAATGACGAGGAGAATGGATAGGAGATAGAAAGACGAAGATAGGGATACAGACAGTAGGGTAGCTAGGTAGTTTGGTAGGTAGGAAGGAAGGAAGGAAGGTCCGCCGAGCACGACTCAACCTATCCCTCGTTCCTCCAAGCCCCTTCGTCGTCATCTCCGGGGCGATTTTCCGCGGCACCTAAGAGAAGGGGCCAATGAGACGCTGGGCGTCGGTATTGATCCGAGGCGTCGTCCAGGAGACGCCCGCTCCAAGACGCCCGGCTTGCCCGGCGCGAGAGAGCGGCCCGCACCGCGAGATAAAAGGACGAAAGCTGCTCCGGAGAGACGACCTCCGGCCCTGGAAGGTGCTCCACCTCCTGCCGCGAATGCTTGCAGGACACTTCCTCGAAGGACCCAACGTCCTGGTGTACCTCATCCAATGGGAGAGGATGTCCCTTTCGGTGGGCGAAAGAATCTTTCAATTGCAAATTGCAAGAGAGATGAAAATTAAGAATATATACTTTTATAACAAAATTTTTATTCCTGCTATGTGCTTCATAGAGATGCGAAAATTCTACCAAAAAATCTCCTAACATTGCATCTGCTATACGATCGAAAAAAATGTGAGAAAAATGTAAAAAAAATTATTTTTAATTATTTGGAAGATTCAACAAAAATTTCCTTCTATCTATAAGTGTAAATCAGGGTCAATCATTAGAGTCAAGTCCAGATCGAAATTTTTTTTGTCTAATCAATAATGCCAACCAAATTAATTTGTCGCGTGATAACGGGACCATCAATAATTCAAAGACGAAAATGATTGCATCTTGACAATTGCTTGTCGACTGCTCGTCCTGTGCGAAATTACAGAACCGATCGACTGTCGTCCCTCATTTACGTCCAGGCACCAGCCAAATTCCTGGTACCAATGTAAACTTCATCACTTCTTTACAAGGTGTCCGTATCCAAAATACCACACGTGGTGATTCGATTAGATCACCAGTTGGATAATAGTTAACATGGCGGTACGAGAGTACCTTTTTAATGAGAAATACTGGAAGAAGAGTACCTCTATCTTGGAGCCAGCGGCTCGTTAGAACAGGAACTCATTTAGGTTGGCGCGTTTAAAATTAATTATATGCTGTGTTATCAATCACATCCGGTTGCCATGGTAACCGAGGAGCCTCGTTTCCACCTTCATCCTAGGGGTGTACCTCATCCTCTTCGCTCTCGAACCACCCTCGAACCCCCTGGCATTGCCAAACGGATGAGTGTTCGGTGAACAAATAACCTTCAAATTTTCAGCGCACATCCAACGTCGAGAAAACAGTGCCTACCTCCTCGGGAAATGGAAGGAAAACACTTTGCTTCAGCTTTTCGAAAAGGTTACCGTCCTTTCGACCCCTTAGAGTCCTACCGGCATTCGTAACCCTTAAATTCTATATTATCCATCTTCCTTGAATTGGTACGAGTCGTCTTCGATATTAACCCTGTACGTCCCTCGTGTTTCATATAAAAAATTTTCGTTTTAAAATTAACACAATGCTCCTTAGTTTCATCCTAAAAATTGATTTTGGGTCATCGTTATTATGCGTAGGTGATTTCGAAATTTGTAGATAAAATTTTGATAAATTTATATATTTATGGTATACATTTTTTCTTTCGTATTGACGCAATTTCGGGCAAGCTGGAAATATTCTTTGAGATCCCGTAGATGGCACGCGACGCGCACGCCCCGCGGCGTCGTGAGGCGGCAGATAGGAAAAGGTGGAAAATTTTATGAGAGGACAATTGGGGACGGCTATACCGTGGTAGCGAGAAAGAGATAGAGGGAGGGAGATGGTAAGAGAGGGAGGGAGATGGTAAGAGAGGGAGAGTGGGGGGAGATAGGAGTTTCGGGTATGAGTGGGCTGATGTCGCGTGAGAATTTTCGTAAGGAATTTCACTGGGAGTTGGCGCAAAAGTGAAGAAGGGTGGAAAGCGTCGTCGAGCGTAGCGAGAGCTTTCCTTTTATTTTCCTTCAATTTCCTTCCTTTCAGCTTTCCCATCAGCCTTTCCATTAATATTAAAACGGGAGCGTAGCCTCGCCAGGGGTGTTTCAAGAGAGGGGTAAGAAGAGGTGGTCCCTCTCCTTCGCCATCTGACACTCACTCTCTTTACCTCTCTCATTCTCATCATCCCACTCTCGATGGAGAACGGGGGCAGGGGAGGTAGGGTAAAGAACCACGAGGTGTAGGGAACAGGGTAGTGCCAAGGGGGGTAGAGGGTGGAAACGGCTTTGGGAGCCGTTCGGGTCGTTTTTCATCTTAATCTTCTAGAGTTACCAATTTGAAGGCGAAGTCTTCGCGCTTCCTAGGGAGGAGGGGGCGGGGGAGGCAGAGGGGGATTGCTTCGGTGTATTTCAAGACGAATGAAAATGGCGGCCCGAATCGTCGAAGTCATCCACCGTCTCCCTCTCTATCTTTCTCTCTTTCATCCTTTCTCTCTCCCTCTCATAGTAAGTAGCAGCTGTTGTGCATCTTTTCACTCTGCTTCTCGTACTCTTTTCTGTCTCTGTTCTTCCTTCCAGTGTTTTTCTTTGAGTCCTCATGAATGCACTTTTATGCAAGGTCGCTGCGAGTCTCCGAATGTCCGTAGTCGGGCCGCGACATCAGTTTCGCTTTGAGGGGCCATCTACTTACGAACCGTAAGGTAGGTGGGTCCCCTCGAATTAAAGTGATGTCGCAGCCAGACTATATAAGCGCCCTACATACATCTCAAGCTTGTTTCAATGGAAACTGCACTGCTGAAGCTAATCTCTTTTGGCGACATCCTTGCGCTACCTTTTGCGCCAGAAAATTTGGCGAATAGCGATTATGCTTAAGGCTGATCAGATTCCGAAACATTCCCTTCAGCTACTCAATCACCGAACCACACGCCATTCCAAAAATTTCCGGCACCTGGCTCGATCTATGCATCGTGGATGAAAATGCTACTGATAACTTTTGGAAAAAAAAACTGATCACCCGCTCGTTAATCGTCAACTCGAAGATCATTGTCTGCACAACTCAATAGTGTATTGCCAACTGGGCAAGGTCGTAGAAAAAATGGTAGCCCAACAGATTTCTTTCTATATCAAGACATGTACTGCGACAGACGAGATTCAATCTAGTTTCTGCTTCAGCCATAATACAAAAACTAAAGCTGGACGTGGATCGATGCCATGTCACAATAATAGTACTGTTCAATTTCTCAAAGGCTTTTGACGAGGTGCTAAACTTCCTTTTGCTTCATCCGCTCTCCTCACAAAGTTTCTCATCGAATAATGTACTAGCTCAGAGCATCATTTAGTGACTCAAATATTTATTATATTCTATCTGTAAAACGATACTGTTAAAAATTTCAAATTTTTTAAAATTTATATAACAATCGTTTTATCAATCTATCTTCCCTTCATCCTGTTACTCAGCCTCTATACTCCATTCGTCTCACGTATGCGCTTACACTGCGGAATAGTGTTGGTGAGTCATGAAAGAATTCCGGTAGAAAATAGAAATGTAAAGTCGTGAGCAAAAGATTCAAAGGTCATCACGAAGAAGTGATATATATCTACTTACATGGAAATTATGGGAAAAAATAAAAATTGGAAATATAAATAACATTTGAGAATGCATATAAAAATTTGTTCGTGGAATTGTACTATAAAGGAAACTTGTATCCAGGGCTCCGAGTCTCTGCATATCGTGGGAAAATTGCCGTCTGGTAATATTACCGTCACTTCACGGAGCCATGGCCCTTTCTTACGACCCTTCTTCCCATCCCTGAGGGTCGACCAACGGTCAGCGAACCCTTTTCGGCAGTGAAACCGGTTTTCGGCGCTGCCCGAATTTTTCCTCGTAATTTTTATCGCGAACCTGTTCGACCGGTCATCCCGCGTCCAGGTGGTCACTTCCTGGCCACCCCAGTTTAGGTCACTCAGTCCCCGGACACGGTCCTGCATTCTTACATGGAATAATCGTAGGCTGCGATTTAACATGAAAACCGGCCTTTGTCATTGTCCCCAAAAGCTCATACAATAACTTCCACACACGTTCAAATCCCTGTACGCATTGTTGCATATGTAACAACTGCAGAAATTTTATAAGAAACTGTTCAATGGATACGCAAAAGCAAGCACAGCGGTTGGAATAACGATGAGCCGAGGATGAAGGAATAGGTGAAAATCAAGTTTTACAGTCCGATATTGAAAAAACTGCAAGGAGCCAATTTTCAAAAAGCGCAATGAGCAAGAGACAAGTGCAGGAGGCAATGCTTGGGGGATTAAGGGAATTCGCCTTTTCGCTGTTTTACATCGATGTTCGCCGGGTTTTGTGAGATCTGCCGGGACGACCATCCGTCTTAGTATCTGCCTCAGGGGCGGTGAAATATAAGCTAGATCTACGCGAAAGATAAATGAATCCACCCTTCGTGCGAGAAACCACCCCCGACAACGGTAGTAGAGACTCCCTGATACTACTCATAAATCCGTAAA
The DNA here is from genome assembly GCA_030142595.1 of Trachelus iudaicus. NCBI lineage: Eukaryota > Metazoa > Arthropoda > Insecta > Hymenoptera > Cephidae > Trachelus > Trachelus iudaicus. The sequence continues at coordinate 487,055 of JARQTH010000475.1, read as the reverse complement.
AAAAAGGACCAAGAAAATGCATGACGTTTCAGCCATTGTTTCTTCGTTACGTCTCGTTAACTATATCTACTTATCTTATTCGGGTAATTTTTTTCATCTTCTTTTTAACCTTGTTTATCTTCATTACTTCTCCTCTCGTATACCCTGTGAAACCAGCAGACAGGATCGCCCAGGTTGATCATCCTTTGGTCATTTTATTTCTTCTCGTCTTTTTTTTCGTCAACGTTTTTCGTCCTTGTAGGTCCGCCTCTTCCTCGACGACGCCAAGGATAAGCATCGCTTTGCATACGATCGCCATTTTGCTAAGCATAATTTAAATTTCGTTCCATTGTTTTGTCGCTCTTCTTACCCCCACTCCGTTGAGAATGCCCCTTCGAGGCCTGTGGCCCACCCTCTTTATACACAACCCTCGCCACCCCCATGGCGCGGCCATTTGCATGAAATTAGAATCAGAATTTTCTTGCCATGAAAATTACCTTGGCCAACTCAACCCTTGTACGAAAATTCAATCGTTCCCTCACGCGATCAGAATGCTTGACAATTAAATTATTTAAAAAAACCTATTTCTCATATAATTAATATATATATATTATAATACATATTAAACGAGTTATTTCTAACACATACTAATAAAAAAATTCTAATTCACTATCATCTAACGCAATCATTTTTTATAGTGATTAAATACATTTCTTTGGAAAAAAATAAACAATTTTCTTGCGATAACGAATACGTAGTTAGGCCATTTAGAAGACAAAATAGGAAAAAAAAGGCTTTCTTGATAGGTCTTATAAATTACAGACCGTAGGACCGAGTGGGCGTATATATGTACATGAGTATGTACATATACTATAGAGTATGTAAGGTTGAACGCTGAACGTAGAACGTTTAGTGTTTATGGCGTGTACGGTGTGCAGCCATCTCGGTGAGACGGCGGCGCGCGCCACTGGATTCCCGCTCGGGGTTGAAACAATGGACGGAAATAAATAGCCCGTCTTTTGTCTTTTGTTTCTTGGCTCCATTGTTGCCCGGAGATAAGAAAACAAGAGACTGTCGCTGTTTACGAGCTACGCTCCGCTCGACTCCTCTGTCCTCGACGTAGGAGCGGCTTTTTGCATCATCAGACACACACTTGGTATCCAGCACGGCCTTCCTCGCCACCCTCTTCTATCACCCACTCACCCCGAACCCACCCTCCAGTCATCTTCCAACCACTTACTAGCCACCGCCGCTCAGGGACCAGTATCATTGTAACTCCACGAGCCACTATTTCAGACAGCTTTATGTATACTGGGTGTCGGTCTTGGGAGTTGGAAAAATTATCCGCTTCGAGCCATTGAAAAATAATTTTAATTACTCAAAAAATGGGAATTTCGAAAATGAACCTTGAACGGAATTCAAAAAATTTTCAAAACTTTGGATATCATAGTCATGGATTTTTAAAAAATGTCTTCTCTGTTTATTGTGTCAGGAGGTAAGTGAGTAGATACGTGTATGAACTGTATGAGGGGATTTTTCGTGCCTGCCGCAACGTAGGTTGCATACGTTGCACACGTTATACAATCACCCCATGAGTGGACATCGGGCAGCGTCCCGGTGACCGGGGGACCCTAATTTGAAAAACGGTAAACTGGTTTGTCCAGTTCCTCCTTTATTCCTTGTCCGTTCCTTCAGCCATAGGAATGGTCAGGGCGGGTACGGGGACTGGGCCATAAAGAGGGAGAGGAAAGACCGGTCATTTTTCGGGGGTCCTACAAGCAGTCAGTGCCCAGTGGGCCCCTGTTCGCGGACAGTCAAATTTTTCGCGTCGCGTTCTTGCTTTTCGCTCGTTGTTAAAATGTTGTGAAAAAAGCAAAAAGCTACTCCGCAAGCTCTTACCCGTGTCATATATATAGGAGGTAACCTGGAAACCTATCTTCAAGGTGGAATCAACCCCGTGGAAACTGGTACTGGCACCGAATCCCCGAGTAGCGGCAGACCTTCTCTCCGATATTCCCCGCGACCGGGTGTAATTCAAATTTAGTTAATTCCAGTGATTTTTCAAAGTTTCATTAGAGCTACGGCTAGATCCCCGGGTGAGGTATAGCCCCATACTTTACTCTGCGGTCTCGAAGCGTCTTAGGCAACGGCAACTGGTAACGGCAACTGGTTACGTTTAAACACGGGACAGGGTTAACGGAGGAAGGGGAGGGGGTGGCGGAGGGGTGGAAACGCGAGCTCAACGATGCCGACTATCGTTTCTCCGCGAAAGGGGTGACTCCGCCACCTCCATCCTTTCTCTCCTTTCCGTTATGTACTCCTTCGCTTGGCAGAAATGGAGGAGATCTTAAATTGAAGCTACCTCGATTTAGATTAGACAAATTTATATTCCTCCCGGGGAAAATAATTTTGGCAAGCCCGATCGAGCGCCGCGGCGGTATGGATTAGACGTTTGTAACGAAATTATAGATATCGTTCAAGTAACGCAATCTTTCATATCAACAAACAGGATATATTTAATTGTTATAATTTACCAAATTTGGTAATCAATCGCGAAAACTGTACCGTGCTTTTTGATGTAAAGTGTGAATTTAAAAAAAAATTTGGTCGCTAAACCAATGGGCAAATTTTCGCAAACGAAATACGGTAATTAACTTTCGCAATATATTAGATGTTAAATATGACAGTAATTACGTCTTCGTTCTACGGATTTGATTACAAGACGTTAATTGCAACGTTTCGCGATCTCGAAATTAATCTATTGAACGAAGGAGTTGCGACATTAATAGCGAAATCTCGGTGAGAGTTAAGGTTATATAAATGAGAATGGATACTGTCTTTTTTTGTTACGTAAGCATTACGAGAGAAATTTTCCAAGAATAAGAAATATACCTGTCCCATTCTTTACCTCGTACAGTAGCATTCAATTGAGTACGATTAATTAGTATTTCGATAAACGATGCATTTTTAATAAGAAAATTTTGTAGACGGTAATTGATTATCGTACCTAAGGGTTGCTTGCAATATTACAAACAGACGGTATTTTGATACATTTGTTACGTCTTTATAAATTGACACGTGTTTGATATAAATTGTATAATAAAAAGGGGGAAAAAACAGTGAGGGCAAACAAGGTAATAACAGCAAATATGTCTTATTGTATGATAATATAAGAGGACGGAAGTGGTAGGTAGATACTCGTGACAGCTTCCTGTTCCCTCGGCGTACGTGTTTCTTGTTCCTTTTTTTTTTTTTTATTATTTCCATATATTTTTTCTCATTCATTTTTCATTCCACCTCTTCGATTAATTTCGACCGCAGGACCCTCGTTTGTTCGTTTTCTTTTTACAAGGCTGAGGGTAATGATGGGCCGGGCTTTTTGTCCGGTAGAACGCGATATGCGTGCCGTGTGTGCCGTGCGTGTCCACATGACGCGACATCTGGCCGATCGAGATTTTTTCACTTTTCGGATTTTTCTCAGGCCCTTCCGGTTTCACGAATCGACCCTCTTCGGCTACCGGCTTCACGTGGCAACGCTCCCACCGTAAATAAGTCATGGTAAAACGGCCTAGAATTTTCTAATAAGGATATTACTTATTCAAGAGTGACCGGACTCTGAGTACTTTGTATCGCGCCAACCCTTATGATCGTCCTTGAACTGTCGCGTTAGATCTTAGATATATATAGATATATTAACAAAGGTTTTCCGATAGACAGATAATACACGTAGACGATAAATTTGTACATAGGGATTCGGCTGAGTATATAAGGGTAGTCGTGCCCGGGGTGTATGATATCCTTCCGATATTTATAATGGCATTTGGGAAAACTACCCCCTTGACGAAATTGAAATTCTTCGTGGTGCTTTATTCGCAGAGTTCTCTTTCGTTCGAAGGTAACGAAGTAGCGAGTCTCAGGAGTGGAAAGAGCCACCCCCTCGTCTCGACACGAATCTCCGAGAGGGATGGTTTTAATGATTTTTGGGGCTGCCAGGAACGAACCCTTTCTCGTTTCAGCAAGGACTAAGGGGTTGGGATTTTTAAGCCCTTACTTTCGGAGCCCTTGCGGCTCTCTTCTCTCTTCGCCCTCCGTAGCTTTTAGTTATCGTGCCAAACCGACCGAGCTGGCGGTGGGGGCGGGAAAGGGGGGGTGCACCACCACTGACGAATATCGGTCCAAGGGAGGGGAGAGGGGTTGGAGACGACGTGGGTTCGAACGAAAGATGGCTGGCTGGCAAAATGGAGGGATCTCTTTCCATTATAGACTCTCATCGCGAGTCCGCGAACCTTCATCCCTGCTCGTTCACCCTCCAATCACCCTTATTTACCTAAAACTTGCAGAATCCCCTTGGAAATCTTCCTAGAAATCTTAGAGGACCTTCTCCCGGACCTTCCTCAAGATTTCTACATTCTCCTACGATAAGCTCCGGCAGCCGTTCTACCCTTAGCGAAACTCCAAACCCCTCTCCGAGGTCATTGACCTTTGCTAGCTAAGATTTCACGCGAAAGTCTTATATGCTTACAATTTTCTTAATAGCATTTCTTTCTCCTGGTTCTTCAAGCATCGTGCTAGGTGGCGTTAGCGATAGCCCCTAAGCGGTTGCTCAAAAAGAGAGTATCTTCACCCCATCGACGTACAATTTCGCAAAGCACGCCGAGCGATAATTTCAGCCGGTGCTGCTGCAGGAGAGTTGCCTTCGCTTTCTTACTTCGTAGACCTACGTTAAAATTTTCATCGGCGCGGTAGTACGATAGTAGAAGGCTGCGAGCAGGGCGTTGGGGGTCGGAGGACACCGAGAAGAACGGGGGAGGATTTTAGGGATAAGTTGACTCGCTGGTCCACCGAGGGGGATGCTTGCTTCTCTTAACCCAAAACCGACAAAAACAAAAGTTCCTTCCAACTCGATTTCAACTTTCGAGATATAATTAATTTTTCAAGGCCGGCTGCAAGGAACACACGGACTCACCACGTGCGCTGTGACCTCTCTGGATATGATCTCCCTTTACCGCGACCTTATCTCCACGACCAATCCTTTGTCGTGACCTTTCGCACCATGAGGAAGTAAATAGTAAGGGAATCCTCCTACTTGCCTGCCACCCATAAATATAAGGAATAACAAGGCGGCAGCCATGGCTTTTCCATGAAATTCTGTTAATATTTCTTCAAATATATAACGAATCGATACTATTCTCGCTTATCGATTGATCTCATAATTTATACATAAGACATTGATACCTAATCGATACTTATTCGAATAATTGACTTACTTATATGTATTCAGTGACAGGAACGGAAGTCCCACAGAAATTGAAAAAGATTTGTGAAATTCGTAAAGACCATGTCGCCAGCCATAATGATTTCAAAAAATTAAAGTATATCCTCATCACGATATTCTGTTATCAGAAATCAATAAATCAGATTAGAAAACTATTGAACGCGAAAGCTTTATAATTAATTCATGTAGCCTTTCGTAGATAAACTTTTCAAACAACCTGTACATGTATTATGTAACTTTCGTATATGTAGACAGTATTAAAAAAAAAGCGACGACTCATTTTGAAAGAGAATTATTTTAGTAACCACCTTTCCGCCCTTTCTCTCTCTCTCTCTCTCTCTCTCTCTCTCTCTCTGCTTTTTGTAATTTCCATCAGCTAGATAAAAATTTCACCTGGTCAGCCATTTTGGATTTGTTTACAGAAAATAAAAAGTAAAATGCGCGGAAAATACTCTACGCCTTAATTACGAATAACGGGTGTGTATGCGTATCTCTCGGTAAATTTTTTTTTCCGTGTAAATTGAGAAAATAATTATCTGGCAAAGTCGTACTCGGAATTCCCACGTGTGTGATTCTCACGTGTATGCGTATATACTGAATGAGTAGAGGCGACAATCAAGAACGTCGCAACGTAACTAATAGCATTGTATCAAATGGCTACATATGTATATGCATATAGATATATGCGTGTAAAATCGAAGACTGATAATAAAGAATTTACGGTTTGACTTCGGTCAGACTTCTAATCCGATCGGTTTTACGTTAAGTTCGGCACGATATTACGAATCGCCGTCGCGTTTAAAGGGAAATCAAATTAGCGAGAGTCGGTCTAATATTCTATAACGTAATATTTCTACAATTAGTGCTTGAAGCTGGAAGCTGCCTGGATCTTCTATACTTGAGCAGCCGTGCTGGGTGTCCGTTGAATAATTTACGGGGATGAAATAACGTTAAAGCGAAGGATCCGATGCAAGTTTAATGTTAAAAAGAAACCTCTGAAATCATAATAGCAATCGAATGTTCGGAACACTAGTCTCTTATGGATACACTTACTTCCATGAAGAATTCTTGAAGACGAATAGCTATGATTTTAACCAATTTGAAAAAGCCAACTTTAAGATATTTTTTTAGAGTAAATATTAGGTGCAAATTTTTATTATTTTTGCATTATTTTCACTTGGGAGTGCATGTCTTTGCTAGAAAAAAATTATTCGAAAAATTCTTTAATAAATAGATCTTTTGTATTATTTCTTATCGATACGTTATCGGTATCGCATGGATATACCAATGCAATGTAAATTAATGGCAGAAGGATCAATAGAAGAGGGTGTAGTTAGGCGAATACAAAGTGACTACATTGTCTGAGAAAAGTATACCGTTTAGAGTATCGATGAGTTTCACCCTGAATGATCCCGTTAGCGTCCAGCCTAGTGCGGGTGATGAGGCCTCGTTAAAAGAATGAAGGGATGCTTTTCCATTTCCCAATTTTCCACTTATTTTACTCCGGCGAAAGAAACACGCAGCTCGGTGGACAGCGTTTCGCGGTCAGGCGCCTTGCCATCTCAAAGGCGCCGACAATGGCGAACGAGACGCTCGGCGTCGCATTAAAACGAGAAGCAAATTCGAGCCCGGCAAAGTTTTAAATGATTTTCGTCGAAGTTGCTTCGCGAGGTGGTTTATTAGGGAAAGTCAATTTACCGAGAGAGAGAGAGAGAGAGAGAGAGAGAGAGAGAGAGAGAGAGAGAGAGAGAGAGAGAGAGAGAGAGAGAGAGAGTCTGTAGCAAGAGAAACGCGAATGGGATGATAGAGAAAGTGTGAGAAGCTAGAAGCTCAGTAGGATAGTAAAGAGTGAAAGAGAGAAATAATAACGAGAGCTGGTGATTTTAGGTAAAAATAAAAGAAATTGTGCAATCTCGGAGAAAATTACGACGCTATGCTTCCCGTTTCTCGTTCTGTGATGTATATGGTGAATATCGATTTTGAGTGTGCTCAATATCGAGGAAAAGCAAAAACAAGAAGAAATGATAATGTAAGATTTAGAATTTTTCTTAAAAGCAATTGAATTGTTATTTTTCCAAGACAAAAAATTCCCTATGTGAAAGTGACGAAAGTCGACGTAATTTTATTTGCATCCCTTATCTTGCTGCCAATAACTTATCCACGGATACTAAGATGGTTCAGACAGAAGATTCGTTATACCGAAGATATTGATTAACGGATATCAAAAAATTTGTAAAAAATATTAAGGTGCTTCAATGGACAGCTTGCGGGGTTCAGGGTCCGAGAAGGTTTCCTTTGATAAATACACCGTGCCGCCTGGTAACTGCCAACGTACAGGCAACATTTTATAGCAATTTTAGAAATATAAATTAATCGTTAGATAGCGATCAAAATCTTTTAAGAGAAACAATGATTTAAGTTATTAAAGATTTGAGATATTATTTGCATTCGACTATATACCAAAATATGCGAGTTTCAACCACTCGTAATTATTGAGGTAGCTTGACAATGGCGCGTTCATTTTTTTTGGTTGCCGACTCTGAGTGGCGCGTTTCGCGCAACAGCTCTGATAATATGATTGGCAGATTGCAACGGCTGACTCGAGTAAATTTATATATTTGTAAAATTGCATGCAAACTATAGGTGTATATACGTAACAAAAATACGGGTGTGTGCGTTACATATACCATTAGACCCTCCTATCTCAAATGCAGTGTTGTCAATTCACCATAATTCTTTGGCATTAGACATATTTTCAATCAAAATTTACTTATGCGGACCAATATTACTTTTTTAAAACATATGCGATCTCAGTAAAACTTTCTGGGAACCTTCCTTATATTGTTCACTACTTATTATACATTTTACGTATGGCTCGAATTTGTTTGGAAAAAGATGTTTGGATATCGATGCGTGGGTCTAGCAGAATAAGCAGAATAAAAGGGTCACTTTTGACTCTGAATATCTAAATAACGAGGTAGGCGATTACTTTAAAATTTCACAAGAGTTTGCACAGTGTGTTGACAAATATACTGTAAAAATTTGAAATTTACGGAATTTCACGCCACTGTCCATAGGAACACCTTAAAAGAATAAAATATATTTCACAGGTGGCAACAGAGAAACACCGCTCGAGAAGAACAGGAAAAAATAATAAAAAGGGAGAAGAGACACAATATATCAAAAAAGAAAAGATTAAAAAATTTGGTAAATATAAAAAACTCCACGATCCATGCAGATAAAAATTACTAAAAGCATGCATCTTATTAAATTTATAAAATTACAAAAAAATAAAACTTAAATAAGAGAATCCTCTTTCCTTAAAGTAAAGAAGACGTTTAAAAAAAAAACAGGCAACAAACAGAAGGCGTTAAAAATTGATAGTTGTTTACAGAGCTACGTAGAAAGGAAGAGAGAGTGAGAGAGAGAGAGAGAGACTGTGAAAACCAGCGAAGGAAGAGAAGGAGAGAAAGCCAGTCCAAGAGCGAGAGAGGTCCAGGCTTCTCGGAGAGGGTGGCTCCTCTGAATCAATAAGAACTGTTTCCCCGCGACAACCCCTCAGTACCTACCTTTAGCTCGCTCCTCAGTTTTCTCCCCTTTTTCCTTTTATTACCAGGGCCAGGGTGGTGGGCCCACCCCTGGCCACCCTTGGCCTGGAGACGGGAGCGGCCATCTTTATTTCTCTCCTCTCGTCCTCTCCGTACCTCGGCCTCTCCACCACCCTCCTCTTCCATCCACCATCCGTCTTGCCTCGCCGCACTCGCTGCGCCACACTCGACCTTTCCAAACCGTCTTCTCGTACTCTTCTCTTCCACTCTCCTCTCCCCCATATCATTCTCTCCTATTCTCTTCCTTTACATTCTGCTCCCGCCATCCCGCTCCCTTCACCCCCTCAGTCACCATACTCTTCCGCACTCAAGTATTCTCTTCTCTTTGCCTCCTCTCTTATATACCATTGCTACAACCATACCTCCTTCTATGGTTACTTTACTCTGCACTATTCTACTCTATTTCTACTCCAATCTAGCATGCTTTATACCCATACACGTAGCCCTACTCATCGGCCGCGTTTCCCATATCTCGCGGTTTTACACGAGAGGGATGACGAGAGAGCTCGGGCTTCGTGCCAGGAGGTCCTCTTCGTTATCCTCTTCTAGGATATCGGATATATCCCTTAAGAGCATCTGCATCTAATCCTTTCGCGATATCCCACCAAACGTTTATATTGTTTCTACGAAAATAATGCATATCTCCCCTCTCTTTGTGCCGTGTCTCTGTCCCTCTCTTACCTACCATCGCTTTGCCATTAGTCATTCGCTTCGAAACGAGATCTATGACATCGCCAAGCGAGAACCTCAATTTTTAAGTAAGACCAGAAGCGGCAGACCTACAGAACCTTCATCCGTGTTATCGGGAGATCTCGGCAATCTTCGTCTGAGTGATCTCGACTCTTACTTCATTTTTGAACGCGTAAGAGGATTATATAGAATGCCATATGAATGTAGTACGTATAACGATACAGTCAATGTGATCGACAGTAAAAGGGAATACGTGGAGTCTTAAGCAGCTTTCGTGGCATTGCAGCATCAATTTATCGCTGGACCACATATACTACAAATCTTTGCATTCGACTCAATCGACTGGTTTTCTCTCAAGTGAGGAATCCCTCACTCGACCATCTGAAACCTGGATGCTCGGATCCATCCTTCTCGTTCACCATTCAATTCTCTTTCGTTTCTCCTTCATCTCTCTCTATATCTCTCTTTCCGTAGCTCTCTTATGTCTCTATCACTCTTTCTCGTTTTATCATGGATCAATTTTCCTCTCCTTCGGCTGGCTGTCCCCTCTTGAATCTTCTTCTATCTCCCTCCCCCCCTCCCACCCCCCAGAAACCCCCCTCATCGCGATTCTTGAAGTTTCTTTCCCTCCCTCTCATCTCCATACCTCTTGCCGTCTCTCTTCATTTTCTCTTTCTCTTTGACCCTCTCCCGTAGCCGCGATCTCGTTTCACAGCTGCTTCTCCGCGTGTTGGTACCCTACAAGCACAGTCGTAACTTCGGTTTCAACTCGTCTTAAATATCGCATTAAAATTAGCGTCGAGTTCAGCCAAGGACTAGGCTTCCCCAAGTGTCGGGGTTTGCAGAGGGGAATAAATATTTTTACCAAAATTTTTAATGGCTCTCTTTTTTTTTGGTTTTTAACCTGTAAGGGTTGTATCAAATTAAAGTGGTATACAGTTTGGATATATGCTCTAGGTTACGGTGTGATACCTGGTATCATCAGACACCTCAAGCTGCCGTTGGTTACTTAAGCGGTGGCATGTCGTCTTTCTAACCCGTTATATTTTATAATTTTTTTTGCTCTTGACTTCAAGTATAAAATGAGGTCCCACCTACGGAGCCGGCTCCCGAAAACCGTCCAAGCGGAAACGCGGGTAATCAACCATCGAGTATTTCCAGGAGCAAACAGTGCTTTGGTCGTACACAGGCTTTGAGAAGTGTGTGATGGGTGGTGAGGGAGGGGAGATGGTGGATAGGTAGGTGGATACGACGCGCGTCTTTAATTAAGCATTTTCCAGTCGCTAATTTCAGACGGATTTTTCGTTCATGACCGTCAGCCACTCAGTCATTCAGACAGACATCTAGGAAAATTTCACAAAAGGACTGTACCAAAGACGGTGCCCAGTGATTTAGCAATTAGTGAAGTTAGCTCTTGCCGAAATCCCAAATGATACCAGCACGAAGACATCGACTGGGTGACGCATTAAATTAACATCTCTTATTACTTCTCATTTATTTTATTGTTCGTTTCATTACTCTTTCGACTTTCTCTTCTTCCAATTTTCGACTTTCATTCGACAACACGAGTCTTAAGTGCCCCTCGTAGATTCGCCCCCCCCCCCCCCCGGGATGGAGCGAGGCCAATCACAGTCTAGTAGCTGCCAGGAGCAACCCCTTGGTCCGTGTAAACGTCTCCGAATTCCAATTAAAATGTTCTTCTCTAAAAACGAAGAAGCCTCCTACGACAACTTCTTCCTTTCCCTTCGCCTTCCCCCTTCTTACCTCATCAAGCCCCCCGCCCTCCCCCCCGAGATGAATGGATGAAACGAAGAGGGTGGGTGTGGGGTGGTTTCGGCTGGTGGAAGGGGTCTCTGGCTAGGTCTTGGTAGGGTAGCGAGAGAGTTCACTTGGGGGTTGGTGGCCTGGAGTAGAGGGTGGATGGGACGAGGGACGGGGGGCGGGAGGGTGAACGTAATTAAAGAAGGGGGCGGAACACAGCCCCTGCACACTTATTCCAGATACGGAAAATATAGGCTCTGGGGCGGGAGGTTCCGAGCTCTCGGGGACACAGGGTTGCTGAAAAGGGGTTGGGAGTCAGTGAGACTGTCGGGAGGGTAACGGGAGGTGGATGGGTGGGAGGTGGGTTGCTGCTTAAGGGGTATGGCAAGACTTTGTTGTTTCCACGACATTTTCCTCCACCTTACCTCAGCCGCTTGCTTTGCATCGCGCCTGCTGTTGGTCCACAGTTCTTCAAAGGGTGCCCAGAATTCCGATTTCGAATTCAACCCTTTGCCAACGAGCGGCATCAACCCTTACCTTTCCGAGTACCTCCCCTCATCCTCTGTCGACGAGGCCAGTCAGACCTTCTTCTTTCCCTGTATGGAGTGCCGTCACGGATACATAACGTGTTGTTTAGTCTATTTATACGGCCACGTGCGTATCTTGAAGTTCCAGGAGATGACAAATTCTCCTATACAAGATTTTCCGATGGCAAATTTGCCAGTTGCTATACGTAGGCTTGTTCTTCGAAGGATTCTATTCAGTGTTACGCTCCAGCGCAAAGGGTGGGTTATGAAAAAAATTAATGAGAACGGAGCTCACGGCGGCGGCCGAGGAGGGGGAGGGGGATAGCGCTTCTGGAAAATGTCTAAGATGCGTTTTCTCCCTGCGAGGATCAATATATGTATGTAGAGAGCCAGTGGAAGAAAGACGGCAACGGTGTAATGCCAGAGAGAACGAGAGCGGTCCGCCCCTCGGGGGTTGATATTTAAATCTCCCCTTTTCTAATTTCTCCCTTCTGGCGGCCCCCCCCCCCAGTTCCCACCCCCCGGAATGAGGGAGCGAACGAGAGAGAGCCGCAAAAAGGAGCCGTCTAAGTGAGTAAGAGAGTAATGGAGAGTTAGAGAGGATCTCACCCCCGTCTCCCCAGGACGTCCCTGGTCTCAGTAAACCCATCCACCCTCTCGAGCGGCTCCGCCAACCCGCCACCGGCCGCCATCATGAAAATATTAAGAACTCGGGAAAATGGCCGCCCCACCCGCGAACTAAGGAAAAGCTCTCTCGCTCTTTCTCACTCTGTCTCTGTCTTTCCCTTTCTCGCTCTATTTCTCTGTCTCTCACGCACTCACTCTCTCCCGCGCTCAGTTCGTTCTTTCCTAACTCTCAGACCAGCCCTCAGCCCCATCAGCCATCCCGCGCTCTCTTCCTCTCAGACTCCCCAGCCATCTCACGATGAACCCCTTTACTGAGGGGGTTGGGGTTGGCAGAGCTTTCCTACGGGGATGCCGAGAGTAGCACGGGGCAGGCAGGCAACCTCTCCGGGCAGAAACTCGTTTTCTCTCCGCTTTAACTTTGTTTGCCGCCCCTTCTGCAATTTAGGCCTCCTTCGTTGTATTTTGTATTTCACCGGAATATCACGAGCGTGGAAAACCGTCGCGGCGTCTTCGCTCTCCTTCCACTGGCGATATGCGCTTGGCGCGGATCAGGCACGTATCAAACATGCCGCTTTGCACCCTCTCTTAAACCCGACCTTGCGATTCTCTCACTACCCCTTCGAGGGTCTATCGGAATTCCCTAGGAAATTACAGGACAGCCGATTACCTTACGACGGATAGATACGTAATGATACGCTTCGGGATTCTGGGGGAAATATGACGGAAGCTCTGCGGGACACTTTCCCACAACCCCATTACGTGTACTATGCATATCAAAATACAGGCTCATTCAATACGAACGCATCGTCTGAATCTGGTACTACTTTAAAAATCAAATAGACAGGTCAACTTCAATTGGTGCTTTTTGTATGAAGAACCCTGTATAAATATTACTTTATGATATATCATTTTTGTAATTTTGATGAATTTAAAATTTTTAATTTTTTTTCCGTACCAAGCATTACGTAATGTATGAAAACCCATGAAAATTGTGATACCCGCTAATCCTAATATTAATTTACACTGTGATAACAGTAAATATAATAATTTTACCATTAACTGAAAATAATGTTGTTTTTCATAGGAAAATACATAAAATTGTACATACTTGCGTTTATAGCTTTCAATTAAAATATAAATATACAATTTGAAATCATAAAAATTATTACATTGGTTATTCGTTTAAAAAATTTGGATTAAAATAATATTCAGGCAAATGGTTGAAAATCTATTAAAATTTCGTAAACGCTTCGTCGTAGATGTTCCACTGACACGATTCCACGTATGGGATAGGTGGATAACCGGGTAAACGTGGAACAAGTGGAGCGACTTCTCAGCTGAGATTCTCATTCTGTTCTCGAGTGATCACCTATGTATACATATATATAGATATGCATATCTTCGCATTGCGTGAGGGAGTACGTATTTTCCCTTGCCCGCGAATCATCTGAAGCCGCTTGCATCCTGCCAAGTAAGTCCTGGCAACCAATGCATTCGTACATAAGTATAAGCAACGTTCCTAATAACCCTGCGCCTAAGATAATAGAAGCCTTGGAATCGTGACGATCAGAGGTAAGCCATGTAAAACGATCAAGGGAAAATAATAATACTTTTCAAAGATAATTTTCTTGCTGACTATGATAATTAGATTATCGATAATAATAATATTACCGGTCCGTCTGTACCATACAAAAATAAGCACGTATACCAAAAATAAATGACATAATCCGAAAAATATCTGCACTGCGTATTTTTTTTCTGAGTCACTGGCAAGCCCGAAGAATCCAATCTCTTAGAAAGGCGTCATCGTCCCTTATACCCAGCGTCCCGACGCGAAGGTAATATGTCTTCGTCAGTGGGCGCCATCTTGGTTAAGAGTGAGGAGGGGTGGTAGTCGGGGGTAGAGCGATTAAGAAAATGAAGATAGATACTATAGGATAAAGGAGCCTCAGGGGTGGTGCTACTGCCTCCTGCTAGGGTGGTGGGTTAGTGGGTGTTGGGGCAGGGGGTGGTTGAAGGTGATCAGCAAGAAATAGCTTAGAAGAGCGGTTGATCGTGCGGAAGATTTCCGACACGTCGGCTTAATCATTTGGAATCATTCTGGGATGCCGTCATTAATATCCTTTCTCTTGGTGGGGAGTTCGAGTTTCCTAGCACCGCAGCCCTTAAGAGTACAACCTACAGACGCATCTCTTATTCCCAGCCTCCTTCTCTATAACAGTGGCTACCAGCAAGCAGAGCCTTGGTCTCGGTGGAAATGAATTCAGCCTCGAGTAAAAGATGACGTCAGATGGGTCTTTCACAGGAAACGATACCCTGGTCTTGCAAGGGATTGTGGGTGGTAGCACCCACTTCCGCTCACTCCGTGAAAGGCGTTCGAGAGTGCACAGGGAAATATGGTGGCGTGCTATTCATCTTTTTATGGGCACTTAAGAGGGGTAGCCATGGCAACGCCCGTGATATCAGAGGCAATCGTAAAATTAAGTAATGAGAAGATAAGAAAATATCATCTTGCCAGCCCTTGCTCTCCGTACGAAAACCTCCCACTTACGCTCCTCGTACGGTCTCTCTTTCTCTCTTTCGTTCCTCTACCCTCCACCACGTTCTCTCCCACTTTTCCACTCTCCTTTCTCCGCTGCCTTCGGGCGGTTAGCAGCGGTTAGCGTCGATGGCACCGCTGCTAAACTGGTAAAGTGCTTCGAGCTTTGGAAAAGGGACGGTACTGTGAGGGGGAGGGGGGCTGGAGGGGGGCAAAAATGGGCAAAGTTTCGACCAACCCCCAACCCAGGCATCAGACCCGGCTCCAACCTAGGGGCGCGAATTTTCAGATAAACGACGGCATTCTCTTCGAAATTATGCCCACCCCCTCAACCTACACCTTCTCCACGTAGCAACGTCGTCCTCCGCACCTATGTCGATATATATACACATACGTATAGTGTACTCCATATTTACACCGTCAACCGTACCGACCCAACAACACTTGTGCAGCTTCGCATCTCTGGTCTCTCCCATCTACAAGAGCAGGAACCATTTTTCATAACCTCGTTACTGCGAGAATTCGCAACGAACTACACGACGTGTCTCTGGTGCTCCTGTACCCGGCATGACCGATCGTAAAACGGTACCTTCTTCTCTGCGTGTAGTAGCTCTTGTTATAAAGTTCTGTACTATCTGAAGTATGACGTTTAATAGTCCTAGTATAATGGGTTCTTAAACAAGATATTTTTAGCAATTTATTATTCTTGATTGATCGATGACTTTCTGTCGATGTACTGTAACTATATATATATATATATATATATATACATACATTTCACGTACTGTTGGGTAATCTATGATACTTGATAAGAAGAATTATTTAGAGGGAATGCAATTATTGTAATTATTTTTTACAAAATTTTTGTCTTCATGTTTTATCGTTATTTCGGAGACCTGTCGCTGTTATCACTACTGAAGAATTTCACGTGTCTTTAGTACGCGTATGCATGTACAGTATCGCCGTTAACGTTCGACATTAATGTTTTTGTCGGTGGTTTGCGGTAGGGTAGTAAACAAGTGATACACCTCCCCGAGTATACTCCCCACGTGTTCACTCTGCACGTACAGGGATGCAAGTACCCCCTCACTATCGTACGGTATACTCTTCCTGTATATTACTCTCTGGTTCTCCACTGCCTCTACATCCCCTATACTATCGTACCTTTAGTTTGACTATTTATATAACACAGCTTCGCGGCACTGTATACCCTTGTAACGTAATCGTTCTGCTTGTGGATAGGGGTTGAATAGAGAGAAGAAAAGAATTACGAAATTAAAAGATTTCCGTAGCGTTACGTTAAATTTCACCCTTGTCGAATCGCAACATTCGTTTTCGCATACTCTTTACGAAATTCAAATAGCCACAGGGCTGGGAGGGTTAACGTAAAAAATGCGTAAACCTTATATCTTGATCTTTTACTTCAAACAGACATATCTCTAATTAATATAGCGTGGTATAGTACGTTTGAAAATTTCATCCCTTATATTTTATTATGAAAAATTTTTGCTCTTAAATTTAAAAAATAACGCGTATTGTACATCCGAGTTAAGTAATTAGCGTTTTTTAATTTGAATCGCAAGGGAGGTATTCAATGTACACCCTTGTGGTAAAGCTCCGTCCGTTTAGGGAAGGTTTGTGAGATATCGGTATAACAGGTAAAAAAAAAGTATTAAGAATATCGAAACGCGATATAGAATCGCTAATACACACGATTCTCCACAAGGGGTTCGCGAAAAGCTTGATAGCTAAAATTTTCAAAGTTCCTATATAGGGTTGGTCTTCCGCTTAGTTTAAGGGGGTAGTTGGCACAGCCGTAAATTTTCTCGCAGAGAGTTTAAGGCCGCGGGCAAGCGCTTACTCGCTCGCTTCTCTCATACATATCTTTCTACCATCTTCTATCAATAATTCCGGCGCAGCACGGCAAGAAGTTCCTCGCCGTGAGAAAGTTCTTATACTCGAGAATAATGGCCGTCGACCTCGCGCACCAAGATTGTAGACGACTTCCAGCATCCACCATTGGTCCAGATACGGAAACTCTGTATATACATATATTTTTTAAGAAGTGTAGTTCTCAGGACTTTTTATCTTGAGCATTGGCAGGTACGAGGACACTCGGTGTGTGTCAGGACGGGCCTGATAGCATCTTGATAGGTAAGGTATACTGTCAGAACCATAAAGCGGCACTCACACCGACTTTCCGAAAAAAATTTCATGTTAGACGCTCGCAGTTGTGATGGGCTAAGAAATAATTTCGTTAGGTTAGATTAGATTAGAACTCCAATGCCACGTGTCTTATGCTTTAGTTTTTTTTTTAGAAAATAAAACACGTAGACTTGCTGTTGCGAGTGGCACGCGTCCTCATAGCTACCATTTGACAAGTTTATATATATATATATATATATATATATTATTCAGAAAATTTTCCAAGATCGTGAGTATATTGAAATTGTATCCTTCTTGGATATCCGAAACCGAAATGTATATCCCTTCTGTATAAGAGTGCCACACTACGTAGTCAAGGACACTCGTAAAGGCGCCGGGCGTCGACGTCGGCATCCTACGGTGTAAGCTTCCAGTAGGAAGCTAGTAAGCGAACGAGCCAGCGGACGTAGTATGCAGATTCGTGAAATAAATGCCTGAAAGTTTCACTATAACTCTGCGCGCAAAATCTCCAGTACCATCTCTCTTGCACTCCTTTATTCTCAACTGTTCCCCACTCCCTCTCACTCTCTCTCCCTTCTCTTTCCCTCTCGCTCCTGCACAGCCATCTATCTCACTCTCTTTCCATGCCGGCTCTCCGTGGCTCCGCATTATTTAGTGCTTCCGCGTAGTCCGCAGAAAATGGCCGAGGAGCCTCCCGGAAAAAGGGACGCCGTCCGCGAAGATGGCTCCTCCCAAGAAACCGCCCCCGAGACTCTATCAGGGTTAACCTGACTAAGAATTTATTTTTAATTGCTATACTTCGCGCACGATATAGGAATTAAATCTGACGTTATATTAGAACTTTATGGCTATGTGTTATTTTTGGATATCGTTTCATGTACGCATGCGCGGGAGGGATCGTTTGAAAATTTTGTATCCTTATTCACCACTGATTATACATGGTCTTATCTATTAGGGTGTTGGTCGGCTGGGAGATTTTCAGCTTGAGTACTTTTTTAATTACATCCACGACGCGTCTCACGAGTGGCTGGGTAGTGGATTGATTGATGAATAAAAAATTAGTGAAAAAAAAAGGAAAGTAACAAAAGTGGAGAGACGCCCGCAACGTGATGGCTCCGCTGCGACGAGGATTACTAATTTATTTTTCAAGCCTCCGAGAGGGTGAGATGGTACTTTAGTATTTACGACGGAAGACCCATTATATCTACTCCAGTTCCTGGGTATGGCAGCCAAGGCGATGGCATGGAAAATGAAACGCACCCCTATACATGCAAACGCGATCTGTCCTTTCGAGAAAATAACGCAGAATGGATAAACGCTGATGCGATACGATATCCGTAAAAGTAGCTATTGAGTGGGAACGGGTATGTGGAATAGAAAAAAATATTTAATCGTGCCGATATTACGAGTATCGTCGGGGATAGGAATTCGAGAAATTTTAGCTTTCAAAAGAATCTCTGCCAATTTGCACCTGTTTTCGCACCCAATCTCACTCCCGCCTACAACCCTTGGCGTTTTCCCGAGTTTTTTTCCGATAAACGCGGCCAATAAAAATAACGACTATCCACCGCACAAGCCACCCCTGCTACCGGGGGAATCCGCTGCAAACCGCAAGCCTCCGCTGGGGATGCGGAACTCCGTATATCCCATATCCTGTAACCCGTTCGGTGTATCCTGTATATATAGAAGAAACATATCAAATGGGTATCAAAGTTCGAAAATAGTGTAAAGCTATCGGAAAAAACTGTTTAGTGTATTTCTATAAGTATTTAGAAAAACTATTAAAAAATTTTTTTTTTACCAGCTTTTAGAAAAACTATGTTGTATTATTAAAGATAAGTTGTGTTATTCTATACGATATAATAATACCATAGTGTACATTATAATAAATATAGTGTATGACAATTTGAAAAATATCTGTACGGTTATTTCATTTACTCATAACCTAAAAAATGTATATAAAAATAGTCTCTTGTCTTCGCACCGTTGTCACGGTTTTTCAAAAATGTATTTTCGAATTTCTGTTGGATATGTTCAGACTACAGACTGATAATGAAGAAACTTTTGAAAAAAAAGCAGCTCTGGCCACCTACGATAAAAGGTGACGTTTGAAAAGTTTTCGCTTGGAAAGAGACCTGGCGTATCACGTAAACGTATACGAGTTGCGCAAACACGTGTGTACGCAATTACATTTGAGTGTACGTATACGACGTAGATGACAGTATGGTACTGTATACATTTTAAGGTGAGTTGGCTCGAGTCACGATCGTGTGTGTAGTCCTGTTTGCGTTGGTGTGTATTTTCGCGCACGGGGGTAAGAGGGTCGCACTAATCCGGTGAGATTAAGATAACCCCTAAAAATGTTCAGCTAAGTCGCCAACTTCGTCTGCAAGATGTGCTTAAAACGTGAGAATCCGCCGTCTCGTGAAAACTGGCATAAGCGTTTCTTAGCTGGGTCGAAAGAAGCCAATCGTAAGGAGTGCATCGAATTGAAAAAAAAAAGAAAAACGTCATTAAAATCATTGAGGTATTCTTAATATTAATAAAAAAAATGTAGACTAGGTACATCCGTTACAAAAATAACAAAATGTTATACAAGATTCATTGTATCGCACGTTCGTTTGTATGCACTTTTACATTGATCCGATTAATTAAATTTATTAAATCGAATCTTCGATAAAATAATAATCAAATTATTGAATTAATATACGTCGATAGCACGAGTATAGTTTCTCTCGCGAAGACATCTTGCCGAGACGCTATTGCAATTGTTAAGGAAAAGGAAACATTGCGTAAAATCCATATACTTAGGTTCACCGTCTTTGACGTGGTTCGCCACGTGAAATATGAAGGGTGTACAGACATTTCTATTATGGCATAATGGAAGGATATCGTACAAGCACAACAAAATTGATCGCCATACTCTGCGAACAATCATCCAACACCGGGTCTTAATCTATTTTCACGCTCGACCTCCCCCACGAAAAAGTACCACCCCTGTAGTAAGGGTGGGATTCGTCGAGCGATGCCAGGGTGGACGGAGGGTGGAACTGTAGGTGAGCCAGTCGAAGAAGGTGGTGGAGGCCCAAGAGTCGTAATGATGGCGGTCTAAGAGCCGTCCGGATCGCTGTTCATTTGTCAAGTCGAACGTGACGTAGCGGTTTGTTGATAATTTCGTCAACAATGCCCCCGTTCTCCGTGGCATATGCCCGTATCGATTTATCAATCCCCTAAAGACCAATACGAGTCTCTGAGAATTCTTAATGAAGTCTGCTAGTTTTCTTGCTTGCGAAGGTAAAATTTAAGGGTGGTTGGATTTTTGAAGCATGGCGGGAAAAAAGTTGATAAAATGTAAAAAAACGGGGTAAAGTCGTAAGGAGCGATTACCGTATGATATCCGTGGACGCGGCAAGCACTTTTTCAAAGGACAACCCCTAACGGACATATGTTTGGAGTGTAAAAAGTTGCCCTTAGTAAAAAGGCACCCTCTCTCAACGATGCCGGACGAGTAATAAAGTAATTTTATGAAGTGGTCGCCAACGTCCGACGTCCACCCTGGGGTCCTATGAAAAATTGCCCAGGATGCCCGCTGCCGGGAATCGCGGCTAACCTACCCCTTAAGTGAAAACATACTGTCCGTTGTCTTCGTGTCAGGGGTTGAAAAAAAGAAAAATGTACGTGATACATATCCGACGACCTAAGGATCTAGCTTCAACATTTTTTCATATAATTTTGTATACAGAAGGGCTGTTTATTATCAAGACTACTAAAGTCAATGGTAATATCAAGATTATTAAAGTAATTTACTGTATGTATGTTGAGTCAGACACGTGTTCTTCTATGCGATCGTATGTGAGTGTGGATGAACGTATGTATAAACGAATGCAGGTGTATCACGTAAATACCCGGAAAACAACTTTTGTCCAAATTAAGGGTGGAAGTCAAAATAATAAATTTGGGAAAAACGTAGGAGTGTTATTAGCGCGCTTTCTCATTTCGCTTTCTCTCTCCCTTTCACCTTTATGCTCATTTACTATCTTTCTCTCTCCTTCCCGCCGAACAGCGCCATTTAACTCCGCAGACTATCAGATTAGCGCGAGCATCTGCAGAATCTCGGACGGGCGTCGTTAATATTCGTTAAAAAGCAAATGTTCCTCGAATGCGAGCTACAGGATGGCGGTGGCTGCCGGCACAAGGGGTAGCGTCGTATCTACCCACCGGCGCGCTGTTTAAGAGCGGCCCCAAGATAAGTAAGTACGGTTTTACATGGTTACAAGGACGTTAACGCGGTCTCCCAGACTTCTATGAAGATTTAACGCGCGGCGTTTGTTTCGGTTAAGTCACAGAGGGCAATACTTCACGACTCGGCCATAAGAGCCTTAAGAAACGGCCAGACGACGTTTATGAAAAACTTTTGAGCAACGAGTAGAGAAAAGCCAGTAACTTGGGTACAGTTACCCTTTAAGTATTAATATAGAATTATTGTTCGAGCACAACAAGGAGTTGACTTTGTATTAGGCGTTGAAAGTTATATAATAATTCTTTTTGAACTAAAAGTATAACGTGATCAATGAAGGGTCGCTGCTCGTGTGAAGTATCCTTACTCGCTTTAGTTCACTCCAGAGACCGTCGATGGCGCCAGGAGTCGCGCTCGAGGGGTTGTGGTTCGTGTCCGTGCTAAATGGATTTCGTGCGTATATACCAAATCCTTTTTCTCTGATTACCGATGGTACGTTGACAGTGATCTCTTTATCTCAAGGGATCATCGTGGATCATATATTTATTAAAGTGAAAATGAAAAATATGGAGAAATAAAAATTCTCTCGTACATAAAATCGCAACGTTTACTTCCCTATTTGAGGATTTCATTAGCCGGACCTTTAGCTGAGTTTTAAATTTATCATCCAATTCCCTGGCGCTTTACGAGCGACATGTTTTATTATAGCAACGTTATGTCCCAGTCTGCCCCGCTCTACTGTGACTATGTTTTTTTGTCTCGGCAATAATGGCAGTACTCACCCTCTCCCATTAGCCATTTCTCTAACTCCCCAACCAATAAATGGAAGAATCCTCCCCTTGTGGCGTTCGAGGAAAAAAAAAAACACGAAAATGGTCGTAAAAGTGGTTTGCTGGCAAACTAACCGTATCAAATCCTGCGAAACGTACCGCTGTCCAATTTACTAGGATTCAGGGAGTAAATAAAGTGCGAATAGAGTAGGGCAAATCAGTACCTACAGTGGCCCTGCGTGACGGGCAACAAAACCACAACTACCCCAAACATTTTTTCTCGCATTCCACTCACCCCACTCACTCTCACCCCTAGCGACCCCCAGTAGAAGGGGGGGGAAAAAAAACGCATAGCCCACTTGGCCCGCGTACCCTCGACACTTGTCCGTAAACAAGCCCCACGCGGCACGCGCCCTGCTGTTGTTGGGGTAATGTATTTTACAGGGGATGTTTTTTTCACCCTAACAGGTGGTCCCACAGGCTTTTTTCATCTTACAGGTGGTAACACATTTTTTTTTATCACTATATTCCGCATAGCCAACGACGTGCTGTGACGGCTTTTTCTACCGATAATCCCCTGCTTCGTGTATGTACGGAACGAGGGCTAATAATTTTTTAAGTATTAAAAAAAATTTTTACAATAAATTCTTCCCAATACGTTCCCATAAGAAAATCCCTTGTATACGTTAATCTTACCCAGGCGGACTCACCAGTAGAAAGTGCACTATTCAGCACTGAAATGCGATTTGCTTTCAGAGAATTTCAAGAGTAGCTGCTTTCTTAGTTCTTCCGTTTCTCTTTTTTCTTTCTCGCTGCACTTTCTTCAGCAGCGCCCGGTGGAAAAGCCAAGGGTGGAGTGGCTAGGGGTGGGAGCTGAATGGTAAGGAAGGGACTGGAGGAGAAATCCTGAGTCGAAGCGGTGGGGGTAAGACTGGTGGTTGGTGCCCCTTAACTACCCCTTACCAGGCAAATCAATAAAAATACGAAAGAGTTGTTCCGGACAGCGGGGTGTCTCAAAAACAAACCTCTCGCAAACTGCTTGATTTTCGTCATACGTATCTGCCTATCCAATTAACCTACCTGTAAACAGCGTTTAATTAAAATTAAAAAATTTACACAGTCCGATTTGACAGTCCGATAATAATGTCATTGGGAAGTTAAGCCGAAGCTATAACAAAAAAAAGTTGCCTACCTACGTACAGTCCATTCAGGATATTACCTACCTTCTATAGTTAGCATAGGTCTAGTATATACATATACTGCGTGTTCATAACCTATGAAGAGTCTGCGACGGGTGGCCTTTGTGCACGTTGAAAGGACCCCATGAAGAAAGAAAAAAGATGTCCCTAACGGCAGCTAATTCCGCTTCAAAAATTTTGAAAGATACCCGAGTACCGGACCAACACCTCGTGCTCTCTTCGAGGGACTTCACTTAGCCAGATACATCCACTTTACCTTCGCCGAGTGTTTCACTAGCCGATTTCACGGCACTTCGAGTAATTAGTATTTGCTTACCTCGCTGGTATTTCAAGCTTCGACTTAAGACTTGTCAATATCTGTTACAGTGCTTACCGAATATTGGACACAGCCGATTGCTATTACGTATTGATTTTTAAAAATGTACTACTATTGTAAAAAAAAGATCTAATTTTTATAATGATAATAAAAGAATTGCATATATGTAAATACGGTATAATAATAATAACATTCTGGGAACATAAATCTTTCATAATCCCTGAATAAGACAATTCCGTATGATAAGATGCGAGACTCTAGCGAATCTCTTGATGTAACGATAATGGCTGTTAATTTTTGTAAATATATTAAGTTAACATATGCTACGGACCAATTGATTTGGATTAAATGATAATTAGATACTGATAAGCGTATCTTTGTATATAGAAATATCTAACAAGATATAAACGAGGCAATAACTTTAATATAAAAGAGTATCAGATATAAATTTTCAATTTTAAAGGAAATTAATTAGCAGAGATAATTTTAACCAAGGGCGCGTATAATGACGCGAACTAAGGTAGATTCGAGATAATAAGGCATTGGGAAGCTGACCAACGTAGTAAAATTTTCATTCGGTACAAAGCAAAAGATTCCAGGTCCGATCGTTCCGATCGTTATAAGGGTGCTTCATCCGTTTGGCGAGGGGCACAAGCGAGCCTTGGAAAAATCCAGCCCCTCTGGAAAGACTGCCAGAGATGCGAGATAGCCGAGGGTGAATCTTAAAATACAACCCCTCCGAAGAAGACTCCAACCCCCAGAACCGTTCTCACCGAGACCATTCCTTTTCTCTTTCTTATTCGTTCACTCACTCAGTTCTCTCTCTCTCTCTCTCTCTCTCTCTCTCTCTCTCCCTCTCTCCCTCTCCCTCTATTCCCCTCATTCTTTCTACCCCTTTAGCATCGCCAGGACTACGCCAGTCTACTGAACGAAAGCTCTTGCACCCCCGCGATCCGGCAAATCATCCCCTAGAACTTTCTTTTGTTTCACCCCGGGAAATGCTGAGATCTTACGATCAACTGGACGAAGGGTTCTCCATGATTGTGCAACCATCTTGATGTACGAACTCGTGGAAGATTCCAGAACAATGCAGAATTAAAAACAAGTATTATAAAATCCCTCATAACGTACAGACATTTCATTAGTTATTTGGAGTTCAGTAAAATCTTGCTCGTTCTTAAAATAGATCAGTTATAATTTTTAAGGGTAACATTCCATACAGTGATCAGTAATTCATTGAACATTTAATTATTTCCTGCGCAACAATTTTTCAATGCCAATTGTGACGCTCTTAAAACTATTAATTCTAATTCAAGCTTGAAAACGTAGGCATCTATCGGTCCAGGTGTACCAGCGTATAAAGCATCGATAGCCATACTGGGAAGCGAGACTATAATGCTCCTTTAAAGCTGTCCGATACGAGGTTAGTGTTCTCTTAACTGCACCTTGCTAAATCTATTGTTAAATCACGTAAAGCGTTAGCGCCTTTAACAGGCCAGCAATAAAGACGTATACGAGTCGATCGAGCAATTCCGACTCCTCCTCCAGCATTTCTCTGATTTGCTTCCCGCACTGATTTCGCGTACAATTTTTCCACCTGGAGTCTCTTCGGGATTCTCTTTGATTATCATTGATCAGGAAACAATAAAATCGAAACTCGACGTGTCTCTCTTAAGCTATATCGTTTAAAAGGTGTCAGCGAAGACGCCGACCCCTTGGCTTCCGATCTGGTCGCCCGGTTTCCCGGTCTGTAAATGCTTTCAGACTGTAGCCTGTAGCCAGGGACGAGCTTTCATTAGAAGCGGAAACAAAAGAGAATCGGGCGAGGAAAAATCGCCCCTTTGTCTGCGGCGCCATTTTATCATTCCTTGCCTTGCAGCCCCTTGGCATATTTCAAATGACAAAAACCATTCCTCCCTCGTCCGCCTTCACCGTAGCACCCTCTGCCATCCTCCTACAGCCCCGTCGGTTCCGTTCTGGTCGCCACCTCTTCTCGTCTTTGCAACCAGAACCCATCCCTCCCTCCCACCCGCCCCCCCCCCGTAGGAACAACCCCTAAGAGATTCTCTTAGCCACCGGCACCTCGCCCAACCCTATTCACCACCCGTCCATACCTCCCCCTCCCCGACCCCCGAGTCGCCCGACGTCTTAAACTTTAATTGCCTTTATTTCGAAAAGCGAAAAACTCCGACGGCGAAATCGACTGGTGTCAAACTCTTTCGGCATCTTTGTTCTCATCTCTCTTGCATCCTCTTCTGGAGATTTGTTTCTCGTCTTCGTCTCGTCCGGCTTCTCCTTGATTTCTCCGAGAAATGTGGTGCAATTGCGTCTCTGATGAGATATTCTACTTTTCGATATTCTTGGAAGAAATTTTTTGATGTTGCACGTATAGTGCCTACTGGTATGATTAATTAATAAATCAATGTTTTTGGTGGAGGAAATAACTTTTTTAGGGGGGAAAAAAAAAGTAAAACGTATTATTCGGTGAAATTTTTTTATTCATCAATTCGTCATTTATTCTTTTTCCACTCGCAATCTATTGGACTACCAAATTTGTGTAATATCAAGAATTTCATTATGAATGTAAAAAAAAATATTTCTTTTACTAAAGAAAGTTCTCGATGTTTACATAATTTTTACGAGCGCATTAATTTTTACATATTTATGATCTAATGAATAAATCTTTATCCTAGGAATCGAGGGGTTTGCCTTGAATAAAAAGATAGGTTGTCAGGAGAGCAAGAGGGAAAGAATAATTTATTTTAGTACTCAATTATCCAACCGGCTTAATAGACTTATCGGTTTGCAATCAATGGCGATATCGGTGTAACGACGCGAATTGCATATCGATGGTATCAGAGAAATGACTTATAGAAATATCCGACTGGTATAACGATACTGAGAGTAAATGAAATTCGTAGAAAGCGTTAAAATAAGGATGAAAAAAAAAAAGAAAAGTCCCAATTCCTCACACCACAGTACAACCGAAACAGCTGGTCAAATCCATGTACACTCAATCTGGTTACTCGAGCTGCGAGCAAAAACTTGACTCTCCTTAAATTCTAAATTCGGTTAGTGGGCACCGTCGGCGCGTTTTATTTACTTAAAACGAGTTTCCAGGCCGGAGGTATGGGACTCAAAGTTCACAGAGGGACGCGCGAGATTTTAATTCCTTTTTTTTTTTATTATTTCTTTTCCTCCATTTCTCGTCACCCTTACTTACACCACTTTGTCTTCCGACTGATTGGCTGGATGGTTGGTACGCCTGCTTGCTTTTGCCAGATAGATATACATATATATTGGTTATCTTAGTGCAAAGAAAAGCCTTTAAAAGGGGATGACGGTTTTGTCGCCGGTACTGATATTGGAGAGCGAGAATAGGTGCGGGAGCCAGGAGAAAGACTTATTCTGGAAGTGGATTGGGGGATGAATCGGTAGGGGTAAAAAAGCGAAGTGACATGAATTTGCTCGTAGGGTCTTTTCCCGAAGCCCTTCGGCACCCTTCGAGACTCTTAAGCAGTCCAATTTCTGGTGTGTATATTTTAGGCATTAGGCGAGCCATCGGCCATTTTATTCGTCTTTCATCCCTTGAGCGCGGGGACGAGCGGAGTTACAGGGGTGAGGGTGGGGGGTGGTAGCCGAATAGAAAGAGAAAGAACGCCGAGCTGCCAAGGGTGAGCGAGGGTGGTTGACGTCAGAAAAACCACCCCGTAGCATTCCCCCATTTTCCATCCCCACTTACTAGGTCCCGGCCCACTTCGTGCCACCCGATCACTGCAGGGGATGCTTTGGAAAGGACCGTTCACGCAAAATGGTCGTTCTCCCGACTTCCTTTATTTTTCCTCCTTTTATTCCTTTCACCCTTATTTCTTTTGCTTTTTTCAACTTGCTCCCTTCTTTCTGTACCGACTCCTTAGCAACCCCCTCCTGAGTGCTGAGTTGGCCCATTAACATTTTTATTTCCAGCCCCTTGAGAACCACCCCCTATGGGTCTTTATGGCGCCATACTGCAACGTTTAAGCGTGCAATAACCTTTAAAAAAAATAATAAGTTCACTCAGTCCTTTATTATCCTGATATCCGTGTTTCTCTCATTACTTGTAATCGCTTTGAAAGATGGATACCTCATTTTTCTTAATTAGTTTTATAATGAACCTGATGAACTTTACAATTAAATATTTTTATTGGCTATCTTCTTACTCTTCAACTTACACGATTATACTATTTTTTTTTGTATTTTTTAAAAATATATTTCCAGATGGACCGATTTTCTGCGAAAAAGACTGTTTACCTTCGCGCAAGGTGTTACGCGTTTTTCCTATATCTTTTACTCATGCATTATCATACGTTTTCGATAACGAGGCATTTGTAACGTTACGAACAAAACAGAATGGCGCAATTTTGGGCATAAGTGCACTTCTCATGTTTCCCTTATCCGCGAGTAGAATCAAAGCGGCTCCCACAGTGTACTTAAAGTGGCGCTGTTCCGGAACTCAAGTAAAACTTTAAAGTCGATCGTTTAAATTGCATTAATTTTCTTGAACTTGGACGCACTTGAATCCTGCGTTGTTTCAATATTTTGAAAGATTAATATGTACGGTGATGTAACATCGATTTTTTTTCTCATACTACTTAATCCACCAATTCTTGTTAACTACAGTTTCCAAAGTAGGTACGTATAGTTCTCAAAGTGTAAGTGCAATTTTTCAAGGCTAAGATTAATATCATTTTATGTGCTTAATAAAAAGTGGGATCTATCGTATTTTAACAAAATCTGTATTTCTTATTGCATCGTGCGAATGTAATTTTTTAAATTTATTTATCTCAATAAAATTTATTTTCAATCGTTATTACACGTTTTAAAGGTAAACACTAAAGAAGTCAGAATCTCATTTTGAAATAATTGTTTAAATATTAACGTTTATTTATACACATTCAATGTTTGGATAACATTAATTGAGTAAGCAGGAGATTTTACGTGTGACGATAATTAGTATATTAATAATAAATTATTATAAAACACTTTACTATGTATATTATTTATCGACAACGGTAATCATGGCCCTGATGAAATATGTGCAATACCGTAATAGTATCATAACACGACCACTTAACGAACCCTCCTATAAAAAATGAAATGCAATGACCTCCTTGTAATATTAATGAAAGTGTCCAAATCCTTCGTTTCAATTTTACTTGCTCCATCTCATGAACAACCACCTCTGACATTCATTTCGGAGCAACCCCTGCGAAAATAACCGCAATCTTTTAAAAACAGATATACACCCCGAAAATTGGATTCTTTCGAAACTTTCATAATTACTCAAGAACTCTGCACTAATTAAAAAAAAAAAAAACCGACCCTTACTTACGTATTCTTTGTATATATTTTATCAAATCCGGCAAAGTGACGTAATATTAATCAACTGCTATTTCAAGCATAATAATATAAAATTCAATTAAGTTTATAGTCAATGTCCGAAAAAGAAAATTTTTTTTATTAAAAGCTCCTCACCTTCAAATCTTAGCAATGCTGGATTTCAAAAATCTAAAATGCAAAAATAAGATTTCTTGATTTAACCTCATTTTTTAATTTCTCAATTATATCCGATTACATCCTCGATTACATCCGGTTATATCCTCGCTTACAGATGTAGTTAGAAAAATTTTAAATAAGTTTTTTTAAAATGTTTTCAATATAATGCAACCTTGACTATTTCATATACGAATCCGTCTATCCACCTTTCTAGTTTATTGTGATACGATGAATCTCGGCACGTGCTGGTTTCACGTCGTTATCTCGTAGGGTTTGCAAGTTACAGTCTGTTTTTAGGTAGCAAGTGCCGTTTTACGTTTCGGCGAGCAGAAAAGCCAGCATATCTCTTCTGGTCCAGATATCGACCTCGCCAAGAGTCGAATTTCGTCTATATATTTTTGCATTGCATTCGCGTAAAAGGATACACCTCGAGAGAAGAGTTCAAAGTACGAAAGAAAATACCAAAGAGAAATAAAGCATTAAGATAAAATACTCCTATTTCCGTGATGCAATATCTGTAGAAAAAAAAGAACAAATAAAAATTACTCTTCTCACAGCTATCCGTAAAAAAACAGAAGAAAAAATATACCTCCTGACACTTAGGTAATACTGGCAAAAAATATTACACGAAATTTTGTATCGGTGTTAATACGGATAAAAGTTATAAAACAAGTTAAACAAGTTTTAATAGTTTCAAAATTTGTTTTAAAAAAAAACACAATATTTGTTCGGTCTAGATTAACTATTTAAAAATATCTTATGCGTGATCTATTACAAACTTGACAATCCAGTTACAACCCCTACAACACTATTTTTGTATTATATAGTATTACGCAAAAAGAAGAACCGTATTTCAGTATCATTGAACATATCCATAAAGTAAATACGCACATATCGCACAATATTTTGCGTCACGTAATGAAGAAGGAAAATGAAAAATCAATTCGATAAAAGCTAAAGATTCTCCCAGAAAATTCTCCACTTTCTATTTCTCCTCTCCCCCTCCTGATCCAACCACCCACCTCCCTCGCCCGTCAGTCACCCCCTTTCCCGTCCCATCACTTCCGTTCCTCACTCACTTCCCGTAGGAAAATTCTCACGGCTCGCCCATCAACTCCTAATGAATCCAGCCGTCGTACTTAGCCCATATTTATTCATATAAGAAGCGTCAGGACGTCTTGACCTGACGCGAATCTACGAATCCTTCCGAACGGTTTATCGAAGCACTTTGGCTCTCAGCAAGACTCAAATTCACCAGAGTCACGGACTGTAATCAAATGACGATCCGTCATTCACATAAAACCCGCAGAATATAACGCTGCTAACATCATACAAAGCCACGCACAGAATTAGCCCGTGTATGCCTGCGTCTAAATTAGCCGAGCAAGCGCGCGTTTTTAAAGGCGATAAAGCAAAGCTGGATCTCAGGTCCGAAGGTAACTACGTAAGTGAGCTTCGATGATTTTTCAAACTTGCTACGTGAAAACGGCACCTCAAGTCGAAGTTCACCGGTACGTCTCACAACGAAAACTCCTGCAGGAATATGTGGGCATACGTGACCAGAAACGGAACCGCGTCCGCTGGTCATTCCCCCACTCCAGACTATCGAAGGTCTCAAACCCTTTGACGATGGTCGAGCTATGGTATAGAGAAAGGTGAAAAAAAGGCAGCAAACCCGTTTCTCAAAAGTGACCCTCCGAAAGGGTTAAGTTGGGCCGGTTACCAGAGGGTCGAGTCGCAACGGGCCCCTATTAGCATAACCCTTCGAGGTCCAGCCGAAAGCGGGTCTCGGCGTGGCCTGGAGGGCCAGAACTGGTCAGGTAAGTTTTTTCGCACTTTTTAATTTTCGATGACCAGATGCCCGGATGGGGCATCCTGGTGGGGCGTCAAGGTACCTATGCTCGCGTATGTGTCTCTATGTCCACATGTCTGTATGAACTATGGTCAAAAGGGGTGAGCGAAAGTAACGTAGGGTCTCGCAAGTAGGGGATTCTTCGGTATGATCCCAATGACCCTACGTTCTTTCCCACCCTCCTTGCCTCTGCTCTTCTTCACCCTTTAGATCCGTTACGTCGCTACCATGTATGTATAGATATTACCTATATGGTTCTTACGCCGAACCCCCTCCACCCTAACCCTCATACGTCGGGGACGGATGACCCCATAAAAATCGCGGAACCGGTTTATTGCGGGCCCTGGATTTTTGGACGTTACGTTGGTATTATTCACTGGACACGTGCGCACGCTCCCAGGTAAATAGGACTGCCAGGCCTGGTCGTATTGTCCGGTTTTATGGGTACACTGTATGTATGCTCCATTGCTATATTA
This sequence comes from Trachelus iudaicus, assembly GCA_030142595.1. NCBI lineage: Eukaryota > Metazoa > Arthropoda > Insecta > Hymenoptera > Cephidae > Trachelus > Trachelus iudaicus. The sequence continues at coordinate 455,498 of JARQTH010000475.1, read as the reverse complement.
TTATATCCCTATGTACAGGGCATCAAGGCCCACCGAGTTTTGGCCGGGTTTGTTAGGCGCGTTTTGCGCGACCTTCAACGTCGTGAGTTCCTTTGCTTCTCCTGTGTGTCTTACGATTATCTAATAATGGGACTAGGTATATAGTAAGGGCAAAGATTGGGGGATGGTAGAAGGCCTGCTGATCGAGAATGATATACGTAGTAATACGTTTTAAAGTTTTAGTTACTTAATCGAGGACCGAAATTTTGGATTATGCTTGAAAGGTCTTGACGTAAATATATTTTTTTGGAATAAATACATTTTCAGGTAACGACCTAATTTTTGTTAACTAAATTGAAAATGAGAATAAAATTTGGATGTTCTTCTATGATATTTCTGTAAGATTTACTTATAATTTTACAATTATTCAATTTTAATGTAAATCGGTGGCATAAACCATATGCTGTCATGTTATGAAATACATGAAAGTAAATTGATGAAATAAAAAATAAATAAATTTGTCTTGAATATATTATTTAAATGCCAAACTCATTCCTTTATCCTGCTGAATGCAAATGAAGTTTCCTAAATTTTACACAAATACCAGAAGTATATGATGTCCATGAGAAAAATGAAAATTAAAAAACAATTCTCAAAAACTCGCAGTGTCCCAACATTCTAACTCACTGTATACTCGTGTTGAATAATGCAAAGACAGTCCCTTAATTAATGTCTCAAAAGTTTATCTCGAATCATAACAAATAAGAATCATATCACTCGTAGTCGTCAAAGCATAAATCGCACAGCCACTTCTGCGTGCACAAAGTAGGAACTGATCAGTATTATTGTAATGTAAAGTAAAATCGATTGATTTCAATTGGAGCATAACATTTACATCCCGTCACCCCCCCTAATACACAGTTCCGACGCCTGGCAATTTGGTTAATGACTACAAGGCAGATTCTCAATCGCTACTTTCCATAGCCGCGGCTGTAGGAAGAAAGGAAAGTACTAACGACCTGCTTATACTTAAAAGGAAGCTAAAGAAATAAAATGGCCAGAATGCAAGCTCAGGTAGGTACACGATTAGATACTTGGTACGTAGATAGATAGCAGATTAGAACTAAAAGTAACGAAGGGGTGAAAAATGGCGAGAATGTCTTGAGAAGCGATGCGCTTCAGGATGGTTTGTAAAAGAAAAAGAATTAGTAAAAAAAAAAGAGAATAGGAGAAAATGGAGAAAAACGTTGGAGTAGGGCGGTCCTTCTTTCTCCTAAGGGAGGTGGTGGATGGTTGAAACTGAACGGGTAGGAGGACAGCAGTAGTAGGGCTGGTGGGTGCTTGGAGGGCGGCATTAATTACGGTCCTTTATTATAAAAACTGAACTCCCTCTGGCCAAGAGAACGAGAGCGAGGAGAGTCAGATAAGGAAGGAAAAAGACCCCCAGCTGCCTCCCTCTGTTCAATTTAAAATACTTAATCTGTCTTAGTCTCGTACCGAGCGGGGTTGTCAAATGCAACTGTTGTCGCGTTCCTAAACTCCATCTTGAGTATCGCGCCTTATTTATTACATCCTTATGCTCGGATATCGAGATTTGTTTCTGATCGGTTGTCATATCTTGAGAGTGATAAGGATTTCTGTAAATTGCAAAATTAATATTGCAAAGCAACCCTAGGTGGTTGAATATTAATAAAGTTACGTTTATGATGAAAAGAGCTTTTTTATTAAAATTTTCATTAAAATTTTTCGAATATAATCATTGTTCGGGGGTTGTATGTATTTTGATTTTTTTTTTTTTTAGAAAAAACTTGATGACATCGAATGCAACGGTTGAGAACCACCGTGGAAAATAAGAAACGGTAAAATGGCGAGGATTTTAATTTGCATCCCCGCCCTTGTCTTTTACAGAGCGCGAGTCTACGTACTTTCTCCTTTGGAGGGTTGAAAATATCATAGCCACTTCGGGCACGCGCAGAACGAATTACCAATTCGCCGAGGGCGCCTTTTTTCGGATTTCAGATCCTTCTTACGGCTTCCACCCTCTCTATATTACTTCTCTGCCTTTTTCGTCTCTTTTACTTCTACTTCTTCTTCTTCTTCTAGCGCGCTGCTGCTGCTGCTACTTCTTACTCTTTCTGTACTTCTTCTTATCCCAGATCCCCGGCCCTCTGTGGCAAATAACTTTCATAATTCTCGATTAGAAAGTTCAGCCCCGCGGCTCGAGGGCATGCGATCGGCTTTTTCGTAATCCACCCTTCGCGAGTGAGACAGAAAGAACGATCGCGGTTACGTGTAATAAGAGAACAATATCGAAATGGACCAGCTTCACGTTTACGTGGTGAAATCTTTCGTTTGACTGTACCTACCCGATGTAACGTACCTACGGTGCCGAACTGAACGGTTTTCTGGCTAACGCAGGGTCAGCCCGAAAGGGTCACTCGACATATGGCCCAGAAGTCTGCCCTTCCGTCATGATGGTCATTCACGCGCAAATTCAACCCCTTTTTCCTGTTTTATATGATTTCACATGGAAATCTCAGATGCCCTTCTTCCGTTTAGAAAATTGGACCTCAGCATATTAAGAAAGTATTATGACACTATGTTTTTAAATCATTGATCATTAGACTTGACTTCAAGACAGTTTTTATTGCGTAGCTAAGAGAATTATTTATCAGTATCGTTGATAATGCGATATCGTGAAAAGAATATCACTGAAATATTCAATAATAATTAGCATCAACAAGGAAACTCATCTTTACCCCTATTTTTAAAAATATGCATGAAAGTATAAATAAATATAAAAACAGGCCACTTCTAATGCATTTTTAGATAAAATTTTCACTATGTATCTCAATATCATGAAAAATTATGAATGCCGTTAAGTCGGAGATCACGATCCTACGTAAGTCACATTTTCGCAATAGCCAATTTAGCACAATTAGAACCAATCCTTTGTTCGTTCATACAAAACCCGTAAAAGACCACATTAAAGATCCATTACACCATAGAACGAACATCCCGATATACGTCCATTCCGAATTTCCTATTATTCCAAAACAAAAACAGAATAATTATAAAAATTGTAGAAACCCTCGAAAAGAGCAGCATCCAGTGTCAGTTCAGCCAGGAACATCAATATCAACATCATCGAGGCAACAGGAGAGTGAGAGTTAGGGGGAGGGTGTAGAGTGAGACAAAGAGAGAAAGTGGAAAAGAGATAGCCGGTTACTTATCGCGGACTGCAAAGAGAAGAAAGAGCGAGGCGGTAACGCAACCTTTCCCGTCGTCTTTCTCATAATATTCCGCTTCATTAATTTCTCGCAAAGACAGTGTCAGAGTCATGGGGGTGGCACCCGCTCGGGTCTGCTCTCGTATTTAAATTCAAAAACGAGCGACCGGCTCTACGTCGGAGCTCGTCTGGCTCGCAGGAGTTTCTAATGTTTTTCCCTTGGTTCTCTGAGCCACCAGCCACCCCATCTCCTCCCCCTCGCGAATCCACCCGCCCCCCCTCCACCCCTGCCCCCTCAGCCACCACGCCGCTCTGACCCCGCGCGACCCACTCTCTCGCACCCTTATCCGTTCGGTCGCTTCCTCTCTCTCTCTCTCTCTCTCCCTCGTCCACCGGCAATACCCACCCCCGTTCCCCGCCACAACCCTTAGGTCCGTACAGCCCAGCACTCACCCTCAGCCCGTCCCACGAAGGCTCAGTCAATAAAGTATTCTAAAAAGCCCGCACGAATAAGAGCCATCTTACTCCCTCCCTCCCTTCCCGCCAAACCCACCCGCTCGGCCACCCACCCTACTCTCCTTTTCCGGGCCACCCTTGCCGTCTCGACGCCCCGCATCAACCCCCGAGGGTGGGTGGAAAAATAGGGGTGGCAAAAAACGTCAATAATATCGGCAAGATGGAAGCTGCGAATGTTTTAAGGGATGGAGCCAGACTGCCTTGCGGTTTTTCAACCTCGTTAGTATCACTTGGGGGTGGGCACTGGACTGTCTTATCAAATGCACAAATGCATTAGAGATGCTGTATGTTTATGGATGTAGCTGGACCGGTTAAGACCATTTGTACAGGTTTTGAGGGTGGTCCAAGTAAATTTCGTTGGTTTTAAAAACATTGTAGACTATTGCTTGTGAAACAGGAAGTACAGGAATTATTGGTAATACGACTATGGACATAGAGGAGTGTGTTATTTGGGTAAAGGTACCTATATGAGTTGGAGCTGCTCCCCTGAAGTATACTCATGTGGTTCGTTGCGGAACCGCATGTGTAGAGTCAGTTATTCTCTATAGGACGTTATAGGGAACGCACCCACCGTTCGAACGTTCAAGATCAGAAGACGGAAAAATCGTTGCGCCTAAGATTTATATATATATATATATAAGAATATAACCTTTCATAATTTATATATATATATATATAAGTAGCTAGAAAAATACAAGATAGGTAGATAGATAGCTAAACTATAGGTATTGCAAAAGTTGCAATCAAGAAAGAGAGAGAGAGAAAGCATCCCTTTATATACAGTATACTGTTGCGACGCTAGCGTCGTCGTTACTATCTGCCCTCTCTCGGGTCCATTTCACTCTCTCTCTCTCTTCATTTCTCTCTTCCTCGCTATATATACATATATAACATGTCCTATAGGTATCCAGAAATGTGTGTATACCTACGTAAAGCATTATAGTGCGCGCGTGGAATATAATTACCTCAGTCGTGTTTTCCGTTAATTGCCATTATCGATGAAACTTAGTTATGTTACGTCGCATTGCGTTAGCTTGCGTTACTTTGAAATAGCTAAGAACGGACGTTCGCGGTGCATCCGCCTTTGACCGAAATATGACTATACATGCCTAAGTTTATATACCTGGGCATGTCTCTCCGTACGTATGTTAAGTAGCTATAGATATAGCTATATAACGACGTAGGTACGCGCGTGGTAGTCGAAAACGCGGGAAATCGAAATTCGTCCAGGAAATACGAAATTCAGGCATGTCCATTGGCTAAATTATGCAAGTAGAAGAAAAAGTTTCGTTCGATATACGGTTACGAAAAAGTTGCGTAATGGGTTCTTGAAAAATTTTACTTTCTTTCAGACACGATGCCTTTCGAGGATTGGTACTCGTGACTGGAACCCACAGAATTCATCTTGGACAACCTTACCTGCAGGACGCCCCTTTTTCTTCGTATCTCGACGGAGCAGCGTCGAGGAATAATTCCATTTTCTTGTGCGAGTACAATTTTGCTTTCAATTTATTTTCCCCCCTTTTTCCTTCTAGCCGGTAACAGTACGATCTCCCACCCCACTGGCCACCACCCCCTCAGCCCCACGATACCTCCCCTCGAACTCACCCCCCGTAACTCCTAGTACGGAACCAACCCCACCCCCCAACCCCCTCCTTGGCTACCGCTGTGCGATTCTCGCCATGCTCTCGGCTCGCCGGCACCTACCCTTACTTCCAGCCTCCAGCTACCCTTCGAGCTCCTCCGTGGACCAGCCGGTCTGATCTCCCCCACTATCGCTCCTTTCCTTTCGGCCGTTTCTCCCTTCCCGTCTGAGACTAACCTCCTCCGCCACCCTACTCTTATACCTGCCACCCCAAACCTTCTTCGATCCTTCTATCCACTACCACCCCGTGCCACCCTTCTTCGAGCGTTGTAATTATTAAACATTGCGAGAACGAACGGCAGTAACAAGCGTTTTATATCTGTACGAAACGGCGAATATTTTTTTCTTTCGAAAAAACTACTTCGATTAGTGCTACCAGAGATGGATGTTTTGTATTTCGCTGTTGGACATGGTGGTGTCCTTTTATTTAAAAAAAATATAACGCTCATGAGAGTCATACGTTTAATTGATAAAAAAAATGTATTGGACATCATTTTGACAGAGTGTATTTTTTAGGAATACATTTTTTTTATGAATCGAAGCTGCTTAGAGATCCTGAATCCATCCGGGGGCCTGTAAGTACGATTAGTGAAAGATGGGGTTGTTTCGTGCCCTCCAGGAGGAATTTTGGGGATGATCTTATTTCAATCTGGATTTTAATAATTCTGAAAGGGACGGACTTGCACGAACGGTCTGGTACGAGGGGTCGTGAATAATTTTAGGGTGAACGTTATAGGCTAACGTTGAAATTCAAGAATTGCAGGAATACCTGAACGACGAATAAGAATATTTTAAGTAAGGCTATTTGGATCCGTCTAATGATGCTTTGCGTTGCATAAAAAAATTAAGAGTAGAGCCATCACTTTTTCAAGTGCCGTCTGTATCGCGGGAAAAAACGACAGTCACAGTTCACCCTGACTTTTTTCATCTCCTCGTCGATACCTTACGGGTAGTCATCCCTAAAAAAATCTTACCCCTCAACATTGTTTTTTTTAGAAACTTACGCACGGTGATTGCCGCGCCACCTGGCGGAGAACCCTCGAACACTGCACTACCCTTCTGTACCGACTAGAATTAAACCCTGGAGCCATCTGTCGTAGGGTTGTGAAAGCAATGAGAAATTCTGGCATTGATTCCACAACCAGAAAAATATCCTGCGATTGGTACGCAACATCCTTTTTCACATGAAAGCTAAAAAAAAATAAAAATAATTACAAAATATCTGACAAGAATTCGTATCCATCTCTCCTCGCTTAAGCATTCTTCTGCTTAAATGCCCGTTATATTTATCGGCACGTGTAAGACAAAAAATTATCCTACGATATTATCGACACGCACAGCCCCCAAAAGAGCTCAGTAATCATCCGACGAAGAAAAGTAGCGATGCGATCTGAAAGCGTTCGGAATTGGCATGTCGAATAAATGTAAACGGACGTTCGTAAAAAGCATCGAAATGACGGCGCACCGATAAAGAAACCGGCAGCGATAAAACATCCCTTAGCTCTTACGAAAGGATAAATTTGCGAGAAAATTTACAGTTCTCCGCCAAGACGTCAGATATTATCTGCGCGGGACCCAAAGCTCGGTTAACTCCACTTAAACAGCCGTAAAACCTCCGAAGTTTTACGAGGCCGTACGTTATTTTTTATCAGTCGTGCGAGGTCGACTTTTACGGTGCCGTAAAAATTAATTTCTTACATTGTGCACGTGCCCGTGGAACATTCGAAAACGAGATAGCATACATCTGAGAGTATAAAAGCCAAAAAAAATTAAATAAATCGATAACTCATCCCTGGGCCTTACTTTCGTTACAAAGCCCAGCTTAGCCCCAGCAACGTACTCCATATTTAATGAGAACTAGCCTGACGCCCCTTTAGGGGCTGGAGGACCCCGCCCTGGTTCCTTCCGTAAGGCCCCATTCAAAGTAATGCCCCTCTCCAAGGGCGTTACCCTTCCAGATAATCATTCAGATAATTCGTAAAAGACTGACTCACACGATAACCAAATTCACCACTAACGCTTCAAACGGATACAACATACACTGCCTACAAGTAAATACATGAATGAATAATTAAAATCGATTACATCGTCAACTCCCGTATCGATTCTAAAATTTCACGCTCCTGACAAAGGAATGAAAAATTCAATTTTCAAAATAGAATTCCATCCTTCGTCGGATATCCAACCCGGCGGGTGGGCCTCCTTTGCGAACCGCCTCTTTGCAATTTACCTCCACCGTAGATTGCACCTGCACGGTCTATTACCGTGCAAGTTCGTCTGCAGGAGTAGGTAACCCAACCTCAAACCTTATACCTCATCCTTCTCGTGATGGAGGCGTCCCTATTATAAGTTGCGAACAAACTTTACTTATATGCCCGCGACTAGTCCCCGCATGCGCCCACTTCGTAGGTACCCTGAATTCTATCCTGTACTCGCTCTCTCATTCTCTCCCTCTCTCTCCCACTTTCAAAACCTTCCACCCACGTTTCGTCTCTCCTCCAGCAGCCACACTCCTCCGCACCTCGTGCTCCTTACTCCTTACTCCTTCTCTGCTATGTACTATAGCCACCCCAATCTCATCCGCCCCCCTTAGTTCATACATGGCCATGTTAGGTTAGCACCGCTACGTACTACCCCTACTCTTATTCTCTATCTTCAACCTTCTCTTCTCCACCTTCAAAACCTACGCTGCCCCTGTTCCTCCGTCTCTTCTGCATCCTATTCATCTAACTGTCTATCCAGGACCACCTTCGCCATCCAACCTACTGCGATGCACCTGCAGCTACGAGCGCGCCAACCTTCTGTTTTCCGTACCCCGTGCTCTTAGGTATAGGTATGTATCTTCCTGGTATCGAGGTACCTTGGGATGCTGCTGTAACCATTAGAGAACTAATATGTACGAAAATAGATCTCCTCGGTGTGTGCACGCATCATACGTGAACTTAATGTGTAATATGTACGTGGAAATATTAATTCTTCGTTTCGTTTAGTCTCTTGTGTGTATTCAGAGAGATGATACAGAGATCCTGATTAGTCTTTATGATATGTGGGTGGGATTATAAATTAAAAAAATATATTGATTGTAATAACATAATTATTTATTCCAAAATATTAAAAAATGATGCCTGCCTTGATCCACTATGCACTCCTGAGGCCCTTTTCGTGTAATAAATATGCTTTTCGCTCGGATCATGAGTTTCTTTATTTTTTGCATTTTTCTTCTAGCGTGTAACGAACCTTTGAATGAAGGATACTTTGGGTACGTCTTTGAGTCGGCTGTTTCAAGCGGGATAAGTATTTCTAATCACGGTCTAACAATCACGTACAATTGTATAGTTTACACGGTTATAATTATTTATATTATTGAAGAAAATATCGAGCATACGATATACCCAAGGATGACTAGATTATTTTTACCATAAAATAAAATAAAACATTTAGAAATCTACAATATCTTAATTATAACTTCCTTACTGATACAAAATATCAGATAAGTTATTTAAGCATGATAAAAAAAATATTAAGTTTATGATGAAAAAAATTGCATATAACATCACGTGCACTGAAATCAGAAAAATTCAAATATTTCAGTTACGTCCCTAGGTTCTCGTTATTCAGGATTTTCAAGTAACCGGACCTTGGCCCAATTTTTCGGAGGGGTTGAAAATAATCCCGGGGACTGACCAGTGGCTATTAAGGGTACTGGACAGAGGGGTGCCGATGCCTCGAGGCTTTCTGGAACTAAAGCCATAGTACAGGTAACACTGTTGGTACAGAAGGCATATAGCGCCGCACGCAAACCTTTGTCGTGTAAAATCTTATGCGTCCGCGCGTGCTCTAATGAGGCGGCAAATAATTGCTTATTAATGACCAACTGACCGCACGCGCGATATTGTTGCAATCAGGGTCTAGGGACTTCACCCTAAGGAAAAAAAGGGTTGAGGGATCCTTGGCTGAATTGACTTTCATAGATTTATTTTTCACATCACCCTCTAGCACCAGAGGGGGTCTTGGAGCAGAGAAGTATAAAATTTACATGAAAAGCGTATGTCGTCAAAAATGAAACAAAAAATATGGAAAGTAATTTTTTTCAAGCTGAAATTTATACAGTACTCAATTCTTTGTGCTTTATAAATCTTACGAAGTAATGGGATAAAGAGATCACCTAATTCTTTGTCCCTTTTTGTTGTCGAGTGAAAAATATATGATTTCTTTTAAAAATTTTAAAGTGCGATAAATTATGCGATTGATTTAGCTCAGGATTATTTTATAAAGGAAGAACTACATGCTTCTCTCTTGGATCTCTTAACCGAGCTGAAAGAAAGGAGATCCTTTCGGCAGATACGCATGGAGACGATTCAAATTCGGTAACCGAATGCACAAAGGAGACAATGGCGTCGCGCAGCAGTATCAATGGCGGGACATTTGAATGGATTTCTTTTTTTTCGGGATAAAAAGAATAAATTCAAATAAAAGGAGACAAAGTAGCTTCGCAGGCCCAAAAGTGATACAGTCTGTAGCCGAGAGCTTTGTGGTACAGTAATTTTATACATAATACACGTATCCAACTGCACAGGTGCCCATCGAAAAGAAGTAGTTACAGCAAACGATAAATCCACAGTTCGCCAAGACGTTTGAATCAAAAAGTAAATTTCATCGCAGCGACCACTGGTCCCGTACCTTCCTATAGAAAGAGCATAGCGGCATCTGCCATAGGAGAATTCCGGATATTGTCCTGTCGTGAAAAATTTGAAAACTGGTCTAACTGGACGTTACGAGGGGGAGTCATCCCCCTGGCGGTATTCACTGCTTAAATAAAAATGAAATAGAAAGAACGAACTGGTTACTGTCCGAGATCCGGTTTCTATCCTATTGGACATTTTCGAAAAATTCAATAGCACTAAACGAACTTCTCTCGAACAATTTCACAATTGTCATTACTCCTTATGCCGTAGGTACCAAGCGGCGTTGATTTCAATTTCCGAAAATTTCCGGACAGCTATTTCAATTTTCCAAAGGGGTTCAAAAGTAGCCGTATCCTAGAAGACCTTCTCCTTGGGAAGATTCCCACATAATGTGTATAACGGTACGGGTACCCGACAGTGAGAAACGTGCTTTAAGTAGAACGTGTTATGTGGCTATATAGGTTAGGTTACCCATATAGTCAAGAGTTTCGTATCCCTTTCTCTTTGGGTCAGTGTCCCAATAACAAGGCGTCACACGCCGGACCCGGAACAGGTTTGATTTTTTTCATCACGAAATCGAGTTGGTAGTCAGCGAGTAGTGACCCTTTGCCGATTGTCCATCTTCCTTAGGACCGCCGGACGCTGTCTTATTCAGAACTGGTTTTCTTTCCCACATATCAGGCCCACCGGTCACTTTCGCTCTTGGGGGGTTGCTTTTACGTAGGGGGAGAGAAGGACGAGCTCTTCTCATGAAAGGGGTAATGGGTCCCAGTCGAACTGACCAGTTCGGAGCTTGCTCTTGCATCGGTCAGTTCGCGATTTTCTACTCGTCTACGTGAACGTAATCGGTACTCGTGTGTTTGGTATCGGTATTTGTAAAATTTTAAACAAATTTCATTTCCGGTATTTGTAAAATAAATTTTTCGCATTTTTGTGTTATGTCTTATAGCTTTATTCTTGTGATCGATATCATTTTTTCGTGATACTTTTTTTTATTAGTGTGTGCAAATTTTATTTTCGTCTAAATTTTTTGAATATTTCTTCAAAGTTTCACGTGCACGCATAGGGGTTGTTTTTGGCTAGGACGCAGCGTGGCTTTAGGTTTTCCAAGTTCTCTCCCCCTAGTAAGCCACTCGAGGGCGGAGTCCCGAGTAAGCGGCCATGCTGCCACCCCCGTCTTACCAAGCTCTTCCCCCACGACAAAATAAGGGATGAAAAACAGTCAGCCAGCAATGGTGCAGCATTCGGCTTCCATGTACAATGCTCTCTATTCTACAGTACAATTACGAATGTTTTGTTAAATAATGAGATTTTTCATACAAAAAAAAATACCTAGATCATCACCAATATGCAATGTACATATTTTTAGTTTTATGAACTCGAAAAAGAAAATTAAATGCTATTCCATAAAAATTACAGTCAAATATATTAGCTTTGGAATAATAATTTCTAAATAGTATATAAATTTTACATATTCATTTCTTAGATTCTGAAAAAAAATTTGCATAATTCATATTCAAACGACGAAAAAGGTCACTAAATTTTAATAACTAACACATACAATTTTCATAAAACTTCCATAACGTATATAAAACACACAATACTCTCAGTACTCTTAAACAGTATCCTAGCATATGAAATTGTCATATCTCCTTTTTCTAAATTGAGGTACGCCCGAATTTCCTTATTCAAAATTTGGAATTTAGGATGGCCTCGAGTTCCATTGGAGCTCTCACGGTATCTCCCAGTATCTCTTCGTGCTCTCCTCGGTCCTTCGTCTCCCCCTCCAACCCCCCCCCCCGCCCCCTTCCCCTCTCACTCTGTCTCTCTCAGTCTCTCAAACTCTCCAGGCAAGGACGATATTTCTCTGTGGAAGCTTCTCGTAGAGTGAATGCTCCTTAATTTCCTTTGAGCCGTTTGCTTCAGAGTAGGCGCCTTCTCCCCCGCGCACTCACTCTCTGACTCTCTTACCCGCGGTCCCGTCCTCGACTACGGGGCGTCGGGACGGCGACGCCGCCACCCTTCTCGCTCGCTCTCAACCTTATTCTGTAATTTCGTTTACAAATGAAAGGGCCGCGAGCAACGACTTTGTACGCGATGCTTCTACAAACGTGTTCCACTCCGTGGAAACGTCCTGAAAAGCAGAATATTATACACAGTCAGCGGCTTAGCAAAGATGGTTGCTGGTTACGAAGAAACCCAACGCCACCCCTCGTTCGAGATATCGGAATTCGAGTATTCGAATTTTTTCAAACAATTCAAACAATTAGATGTATCCTTGAGCCCACTCTGGACTGTTACGAGATCGGCACAGTACATCGCGTTCACTGTCGGTAATGTATTTTGAAGGTGGCGTAATAATTAGAAATATATTCAAGAGATTAGCATGGTTTATATGGCCATGTCCATATACCGACTTCTCTTTTTAGGGGGTTGTTCGTGAGATACCCTACACGTTCGGCACGGTATTTTAATTCGCCGGGAATGCTGGCAGACCGCCAAACGTTCGCAGAGATTTCTTAATACCCGCCGCAAAATGCTCGGGTATGCTTTCTATGGGGCGGGGGTGTATAAGCCCAGTATGATGGGGGATGAAATCTGGCAATTTTTGTAATCCCGGAAATAGAGTAGAGTTACGAATTTTTTCACGGTTCTATATGGCGTATTGCTATCCATCGCTGATAGAAGGGATGGCTATGTCGGGTATACAGGGGTTGTCTTGGGGAGAACTTCCGGGCGAGGACGGCGAGGAATTTGAATTGAGGAAAGGGCGGATTATCCGGGAGGAAAATACGAGACCAGACCGAAATTCATAGCGAACCTCGATCCCTGATACTTATGACACTCTCTCTCACTCCTTTTCAGCCTCCCTGCCAACGCGAATGCACATATACAGATATATCTGTGCACTGTACAGTACGTGTGTATATCCTCTCGACTACCCCTTATATTCTCTCTGCTCAAAACAGCCCCCACGAGCACCTCCGCGCACTCACGGAGTCGCTAGCTTTTGTCTCTGCATTGATTTCTGGGGCCAACTTCGCTTCGTTGCCGGCGTCGTTAAATTATAATCGCGAAACACCCGGCTGAAGTTGCAGACAAAGCCTGCCGGAGTCAGGAAGGCCGTCCCGGGTAACTTTGGGATGCGCCTCTGATGGTCGATCCATTCGTACCCATTTGAGTCTCGATGCCCATGGGAACTACCCCTATCGATGCAGATCTTAACGCTAAACGTACCATCGAAGGGTCATTTGACCCTTCTAAAGCCAAATATACGCTTATAAGAAATTGCCGGTATGCTTAGTGTTAAAGCCATGGGGACCGTATCAACCTGGACCATTAAAAATAGTGAGCAGCATCCTCTTCACGACTACGCACTGTCACTTAGGTCTTGACCAGTACCAACAATTTCAAAGTACTTATCCCTATCGCGATTCCAAATTGCAAAATATTCTTTTATAGTAAAAAAAATATACAATAACCATCATATGGACGACACAGATACATGAAAATATTTTTTAAACAATTTTACCTCTGAAAAGTTTTCTTCGTTCTAACGACCCTTAAGTATTATAATTTTGCGGTACGTGCTAGATCCTCGGAGGGTAGCTGTAAGGCGCACTTCTTGAGTTCGAAACAGGAAGCTACCCCTCCCGCCGAGATGCCTTAAATAAATGAAACTTCTAGAGCAGCGCGCAAGAACAGGCGGCACCAGCATATAAATTCTCTCGCTTCGTAATTTCAAACTCAAACACCAGCGGGGTACTCGCACCGCCCCCCACCCCCCTCCCGCCCACCCATTCAACTATCCACTGCCTACTAAGAACTCATACTACCCCCGTGCATCAACCCTCTCATACCGAGCATCCACGCGGTTCCTTAGCCGGAGACCCTGTGGGGGGGAGAGGGTGGGTTGCGGCTACCAAACCCTACTGAGATTTTAGGAAGATGAAAACTTATGGGGTGGCGATAATTCGATGATGAATAACACCAATTTTTCTGACATAAATAAAATACTCTATAGTCCAAAAAAATGTTTATTACATTTCTTTTAATTTCTCTGATTTTGAAATATTTTTTTAGTTCTTAAAAAAATCTTCCAAGCTACCCTATAACATATGTTCGTCGATATATTTTTATATTGAATATTGTTCAGTTAAATGAATCTACCGTTAAGATGAACCTCCATAGTTCAAAAGTTACTCGATCATAATAAGAACACCTTTGAATGAGAACTGGCTTCAGTGGCTCTGGAACCGTTTCGCTATTTGCGAGATATGTCTCTCGGCAGGGCACAAGCTCAGCCAATGAAAGCTCCGACGAGCTTTTACTACGTTCTTACACGAGGCAAGGGGTGGGACTCTGCCTCTGTTACGTTCTTATTGTTTCAACCCCCCGTGCTCCGACACAGCCCAACCATCCCTCGAGCGCGACTCTGTGCTTAGAATTTTAATGGACCAGCTTAGAAATTGTTGGTGGAATTAGATTTTAGAACGAGATTAGGGTTGCTGCTCGAAATTACTACGGGTACGAATTTATGCCGTCGTCGAAAGAGCACGATGCCCACCCACGCAATCGATGTATAAATATACATGCATATCTATGTTAATATATTTAAAGTCTAAACGAAATGCCTCGAGCATCCACGATCGAGTTTTCTTATAAAAAGCTTTTTTTCATGTTATAAGATATTGACAAATTATAGACTTTTCTTTGCAGTATGTCTAGGTGGTATCGCCTTTGGTCTCTCAAATTAAACTGAGTAATATTTAATCGCATGCAAAATATAACAACTGTTATATATGAATTTCATGACATGTCATGGTAGTGCCGTATTTTTTGTGTAGTTACGTATAATAGGGTATGGTTATTTATTACATGGAAAATACGCTTGTTCAAATTCTTATTCAATTCGTCGACCCGTTAGACTCGTATGAGAGTTTAATCTGCTTATTTTGCGGTCCAGCATGTATCCCTTAGAATTTCTGGAAGAGATGACTCCGTTACTGACGTGAAACCTTCGACAAGACCTTCCTTTGCGAACCTATATTATATCCAAAAGCAGGCTCCAGGTTGCTTCGCATGCACAATTACCGGGCCGGGTGGGCCGGGTGGAATGAAATTTCGTCTTGTGCAGCAGGAGCAAGCAAAGTGTGCAGCCTCTCCGTTCTGCTCGGCCTGGGAATTGAGTTTCGTCAGGAGAGAGAGCAAGAGAACGAGAGAGAAATGTTGAAGGAGAGAGAATGAGGCGAGCGAGCGAGAGAGAGAGAGAGAGAGAGAGAGAGAGAGAGAGAGAGAAGCGAAGCACACAAGGAAAGGTGGAGAATGGCCTTTTGGGGGTGGTTAGGTGGATGGGCTGGTGTAACACTGTTATTGCCAATAATGGCATAGCTATATACACAGGTATACCGATAGTCCAATAGTCGTGAAATTGATTTGGAATAGAAAAAGAAGACACAAAAAAGCACCTTGTATTCTATTAGTGTGTTTCATCCCCAAAGGCCAACTATGCTCCGTAACCTTGTGTGAAGAATCTCCAAAGCTTCCGTACGCACTCTGTTTATCCATATCATGCATAACCTTGGAGTCCTCCCGACTATTTGAATAATCTTCAGATTTTAATTAATTATAGGGACGTTTAATTCGTTTTTAATGAGAATTCGTGTTTTTTCTTTTTTTTTGTCGTTCTTCATCCCCTTTCTTGAAAATCTAATTAATTGTCACGTTTGGAGAACCTTTTAATCTAGAGCACAACCCTTACTACCAAGGGTGTAATTTTGATTAACGAGGACGCATGTAGAGTCGTTAAGTTTATTTTTTTTATTTATAACGTTTTTATCATACTGATGACATCGAGGGCAAGAAATGGTTCGTCTCCTCCCGATTGAAGAGATCGGTTCAGCGAGTTCGAAGGCACCTATCCAGCTTGAAGTAAATCGAATGAAGTCTAGAATTAAATAGAACCCTCTCTGTATTCCAGGCGCGAGGCAAAATAAGGGCGAGGAGGAAGCGAAGACGAAGGCGAGGCGAAGCAAGGTTCCTTGTATTTAATTACCAACTCTAAGTCTCCAGCCGGGAATGAGCAAGCCTCAGCCCGCTCCCCGCTTCCGCCACCCATATCCTTTTACGTGGCACGAATAACAGCCAGTTGCGAGGGAGGCGGGTTTCTAAAATTTTTCCAACCCCCTACAAGGTCTTCCATCAAATTTCGCAAGACGTCCCGCCGCAATGGTACTTGCGTCTACATACTTACAACCCTTACCGCATATATCTGCAGGCAGAATAAGAGGGAGACTAGAGGGTAGACCTGGCCAATGCATACTCACATGCAAACACAACATAAGTAACCACGAAGACGTTAAGGGTTGTTCGATCCCTGCGAAGCTCGTGAATGAAATTTTTATTTTCAACCCCCACAGCAACCAACGTAAAACCTAAAAGGCGTTGAGATGCTTCTAGGGAAATTAGGTATTGGGCAAACGACATCAAAGAACCAAGAGTACCGAGAGGTCCAAAGCTAAAGAAGGCTTCACCCGTTTCATCCCTTAAATCCTACCCGAGCCATATTTGCCTCGGCGAGCTGCTCTTTCTCCCGACGCCATCCAGCGTTACTCCCCGTGTCTCATCCTCTTTCCAAGCAGCCACCATTCCCCTTGCCCCTCCTCCCACGACTCTTTCCCTTTCTCATCTGCGCCCCTCTTTGCACAAGACCCCTGTGCACACCCCTCGGCTTCCCAATCTGCCCTCGTGGAGCCCGAAAAGCAACGCGCACCCTGCACCCCCCCCTACGGCCGCGGCCCACGTTCTCTCCTCGGCGCACGTTCGCGCAAATATCGCCTTTCATATTCCTTCGAAGGAGCAGAAAATCGTTACGGTGCCTTTTGCGCGCGCGCTAGTGAAATACCTAGGGATGTCCCTCCACCAGCTCGGGCTTGGGGGTAGCTACCCTTCGGGGGTGTAAGTAAGTAAAGTCTCTCAAGCCCCTCTAGCTCCGCCAACGTCTCCTCTTCCTGAAGCTCTGGCTCAGTCCCAGCCTCACCTTCACCCTCGCTCCGTTTTCCAAGCCACCCCGTTCGCCGAACCCTCTTTCCCCCGTGGCACATCGCCCTTAGGAACCTACGGAACCTCTACGGAACTGCCAGAGCCCACTATTACCCTCCGCCACATCCCTTGCGCCCTCGACTCCCTACGTCGACCTACCCGCGAGAACCAACCCTGCCCTGGCCGAGACAAAGATGGCGGAAAACTAAACAGCGACCGTAAGAACGTTTTATCTCGAGGAAATTATGCGCGTCTACTACGTGGAAACGGCGTCTGATCTCTTACGCGACTCATCCACTCACGTCAAACTGGAATCATTAGGTGTGTGTTTTAAGAAATATTCCCAAACATTTTTTGTTAGAATAATTTATTTTCATTAGACTATTCTAGTGCTAAAAAATTGCTACATCTACAAGACTGCTAATAATAACGTAATTTATTAAACTTTTAATTAAAAAAAAAGTTACATTCAGAAAGCAGCATTAATAAAAAGTAGAGGAACTAAGCTGTTCCGAAAATAATTGCAAGATATCGTTAAGAATTTTGCTAGATAAAATGACTACTTTTTTTATTGGTGCCCGCGAAGGGCCAAACGATAGAAGCTCATCAAGAAGAGTCTCTTGGGTTTTCTTGAATAAATCATGTTTAATCTTCATATTAGAAAACCAGAGGGCTGGAGGACCGGGACCAGCACCAGAACCTAGAGGGGTTAGAAGCGGTAGCGGAGAGCAGGCGGTATAGGACAGGCTGGCACGAAGTAAGGGTAGGGTGCAGGAAATTTCTAGAAACTTCAGGTTTAGCAATTAACGTCAGAAATTAACGACGCCCGCTCGCTCGAGCCTCGCGCGCAAAGCGCCAGAGAAATTAGTCTCAGAAATTCTCGTAAAATTTCTCGCTCGCTCACTAGCTCCCGCCGCCATCAGCGTCGTGTGTACGTCCCATTGCCTATGTCGAGGCCGCTAAAGCGTCGCTCGCCATCCCACCACTAGGCTGAGTCCCGCGAACGGTAACTTTCAGGAAATTTTCATTAAGTCTGACAGTAATGACGTCATCAGTCAGTCGACGCGCTTTCATTTCGACTCGTCCCCACTACCTGTGCACACCGGGTCTACCTTTGGTTTCTCCGCCCAATCACCCCCCCCCCCCCACCCGAAAACGAAGGATCCCCTTTTGATGAACTCTTGACTTCAGCCAAGCACACATTTCCCTATTTACAAGTTATTAGACGCTCTGATTGGCATCTAGATATGACCAGCAAATTTGTATAATTTACTGGTACCATCGTTTTGATAATGCATCCCCCTTATCCCTACGGCGATCACCTTCCCCAGGACTCGCTCCAAGTATATCCTTATCACGGTAAGATCCATGTTGGCCGAACCTTTCGAATCCCGCACGGGAAATTTATCAGAAGCCAAACGACATATCCGTTTTCCCAAGTAATCTCGCGTAGCTTCGGGCGATTCTCAAACAATTCTATACGTTTAGGGTGATCGCAGGTGGGTGGTCGGGTGATAGTTGGTAGGTTGATACCCCTGGATAGAAGGAGGACCGTGGCGCAAGGAAACGGATTTTGGTACCGCTGCCAGCGTACCTACCCCAGGATCAGTCCTGGTAGCTGTAGCCAGGCTGTAGCCTGGTAGAGAGGACCTAGATCGTACAAGCTGTAGAGGTAGAAGCAAAAGCAGAGTAGGGAGGAAACAGACAATACACCTTCGCGGTAGGTGGCTTATCTAAGAGTCCATGGCGTAGCCCCGGGGGTGCAGTAATAACCGGGAGGGCGGCGATACCGGCTAAGAAATGATAACGGCACTCGCAAGCCAGCTACCATTTTCGAGTTATATTACCCCAAAAGCTGCCGGCGCTACCACCGTGCTGGTAGCGACGTCGGAGAAGTCTAGCTTGCGCGATCGCGCTATCGCACTGTTTGGGGACCCAGTCCCATCCCCCATGAATGCCACCCTTCTGGAGAGCGACCTAGAGGGCCACCCCGTACTCGAACTTAGCCACCCGGCTTCACGAGGAGTGGCAGACACGTCGCCATCCTTCCATCCGAAGCACCCTCACCCCCAAGGACACCCTGCCACTACCACGTTCTTGAATCCTCCTGGTCATGAATCTTCAGGTGCCGTTCTTCGCGCCTTGGGGACGCCTCATTTTCTGCGGTTTCGATTCTGCCTATGAAACACACTACCCTTGGGAGGTTAGATATCTACCTGGTGCGTATTGAATGCTTTACGAAGGATCCCTGTGCTAGGACTCTTCCAGGGGTTGATTCGTTATACCCTGCTAGAGTGATAAGTGAGATCACAGAGTGCTGGGATGGTCGCCACGTCTCTCGGTTTAAATGAATGTTTTGCATTTTAGGCCGTAGGCTAATTTATGGAGGTGAGCTTACTCTCTGCCCTCGTTTCACACCCTCTTGCTTGGCCACTCGAGCGTTTTATTTTCACTTAGCGAGAAAAAGATTCTCAAAGCTACGCAACCAGTACGCCGCGAGCTTTTAAACCACTCGAGCACGTTTTTGAACTGATCTTGTTTTTCTTTGGCGGAGATTTCAAACAGCCACGAATACCGTCGAATTCATTATTTTCAACGAAGTTTTCGGTACTACTTGATATTGACATTAGCAGAGTGTACGTAGGTGGTATACATAGCCATTAAAATTGCAAAACGTTTACTCGTGTAACTGTTAAGTGAAATATTTGTTTACGATTTTTCAAATAATTAATTTTGTACGATTTAAAATTTATGGAGAACTTTTGGTGAAATTTGATACGAGTATGCAGATAGTGGGTATACTATAAATAAAGTGAATTCACGTGAAATCACAACAGACGAAGATTGAAAAAAGCGAGGATGAGAGATGACGGGAAAAATATATAACAGGTTTAACGAGTAAAAGTGAAGAGCCGGTAAAATAGCGGGATCAGCTTATCCAACTTGGCGCGAAAATTAAAATGAGATTCACTGGCCGTAGGTCAAAGGGAGTATGTAGTAGAGAGGGGTGGTATATTTAGCACAAAAAGCCTCTAATTTCCAACAAGGGTGTAAAAAAAGGAGTTCGCCACGGGAGCATACACGGTGGTATGTGTACCTATGTAGTAGTTATGTATTTAGGTAGAGAAAGAGGAGGAGCGTTTGTGTATAGGGTCTATAAAACACCGCTTAGCTTTTTTACCCGCGGGGCCGGTTTTAACCCCGTTAAGCTGTTTCCCGTCTTTTCCATCTTTTTTTCCTCCCATACCATCACCGGTAAATTGAGTGGACTCCCGAAGGGGTTGACACGCGACTCTTTCCCTTGATTTTCTGCTCATCGTACGTACTATGGAAATGGGACGGGATCTCGGTTATATAAATCCGTTGACTACCGATGGCCAAAAGCATCCACGATACAAATAGACGAGACATAGTCACTGGCTGCTCTGCGGATTTGAACAGTGACGTCATCTTACGCACCAAAATTAAGTAATTCATTTAAACGTGACGTCACTGGACCCTGCGCGATCTTAACCAAAATAAAATCGCTAGCGGCTAAACCTCATCAATTCGCATCACGAAAGCATCCAGAAGCCACGGTCGAATGGCGGCTTCTTTCTTCATCCCCGGAACGACGCAGGGACGGATTAATAGTCGAACAAATTAGAGCAAAGTTCGCCCCATTCCGTGGCACTAATCCCATGCATTAAAAGTTAACGGGGGTGCTGTAGACCGGGGCTGTGTCCTCTTGGCATTAGATTTCTGAGTTTCCCAGCTCGAGTTAGAGCAACACCAGATCTGCGTTTCAACTGGAAACAACGTTAAGGGATGCTGCGAGCATTCTCCAGTTTCCAAGCCATGATCCGGAGCGGCACTTTCTTCATTTTTAAATGCACCCCATCCGCGTACGATGACCGTGCACTCTGACCGATAAGGGGGCGGCAGGATCGAACGGAGAGGCGAGGCAGGGGGTAGTACAGGCTTTTTAAGGGCAAAGGTCAGCCGGGTCAAAGGGCCGCGAGAATATTTACCTGTGACTTCTCAAAATCTTCGTGTCTTTCGGGACGAGGAGATGAAACATATACGAAACAGGGTTACTCGAGAGAGTGGTTCTCTTGTTTTGCACGAGACATTAATACCCCGCCTTATCTAAGGCGCTGCCATTGTAACCGAATATCCGACTCGAGACGGTGGTAAAAAACAACCCCTAACATTAATCAACCGTCATCTTTGCTGGAAACCGACCCTCGACTTGGTTCACCTCGGCTCCTCGCGTTTTTCATCTTTAATGATTTAACCCCTGAGAAACAGCAGCCAACCCACCCCATCGTAACGCCGCGCCCCTGCAGGGGTGGCTCACCCTAGACACACTACGAAGTGAACAAAATCTTTCCATTATGGAGGCTGAGTGACGCTGTAGGAGGGTTGATAAAAGGGGGGGGGCGGGGTGGATGATCCTTGAAGGAAAGTAATTCATCCCCTTCCTTTTGTACGTAAGCCCCACTATCTGCCTGCCTCATCCGCCAGTCTCACACGTTCCGTTCGTCTTGTTCATCCTTCGGGGCGCAAGAGGGTCGCACTGCTCCTCGAAAAGACCGAAAGTATAGGATCCACCCTCCGAGACGCAGGGGTGCCGGCGTACTATCGACGAGTCCCGACGAAGAGGAGAGTCTACCCCCTTCTTATCGAGCGAGCAGAGCCACCGTTGAACTTTGCAATTTTCCTAGGTGCCAGGGCGCCTCGGCTAAGGCGTTGCGAAAGACAGTACACGCTCGACAGGAGGACGTTTTGAATAATGACTCCGAGGCGCGGTCGGGGCTCGGGCGCCATCTTGGCTTGCCTTGCCTCTACTTATAATTATTGATGTGGCCCGAACTTTATATAAACTGGAAACTCGACTCCCTCGTGCTGGCTCACACCCTCCTCGCGCACCCCCTCTCGTCCTGAGCCTTCCACCCCGCTTCCGTTCCTGCTCCTCCAGCGAGCACGCCGAGCCAGCCAAGGGAGGAAATTGTTGGAGTTTTCGAAGTCTGACGTGCAGGATATTATGAACCTGGTGGGTGGGGGGTGGGGGTAGGGGAAGGGGGGGTGGTGATTCCTCGAGGATGGGAATCATGGGTGAACTGGCTCCGATCACTCTTACGCCCTTTCATTTCAAATATTCACCGGAGACTAATAGTTAATCGGCACATTCGCTTTGGATTCTCTTACGAATTTCCGAATATTTAATCAGCTGGACATTTTGACGCTTTTTTTTTTTACTATTTCTCTACGGTACGTTTCTACGAACTTTTTCTATTTTCCTGCTAGTTTACATGGAAAGCGGAGTTTCGAACTAACTTTATTGTCGATGTACTGCATCGGGCGTACGCAAAAAAATACATAACTTTATGTAGATATAATGAAGCATTGTTTTTGGAGTTATATGAACGATTACATGTTTATCGTCTTAGTTTATTTTTTTAACACGTTGCCCATAAACAGCTGTTTTTAATTACTGTCAGTTACCTGCAAGCAGTTTTAAACTCGAACTAGTCACCAAGCTAGAAAAATAAACAAAAGTTATATTTAAATTGATCTACTACTAATTCAAATTTAAATGTCTCTAAGCAGTCATCTATTTTGAGTAATTATAAAGTCCTTGCAAGATATTGACTTTATCAGGTATGCTGATGATAGAATAACCAGTACCAACCGCACCTATGCATATATACTAAATATTGGTATTTCGACCAAGGTCCATGTCCTTGGCTAACATCCAACAGTCTGACCAAAATCCACCAAAAAACTGACCACCTGTAGTAACCAAAAACGTTCCTAAAGATATCATTCAATTATGCAAATTCCGTGATACAACTTATCCTCCTAATTGACAAGCAACAAGAAAAGTTTCAAAGTTTCACCCAATCGTGTAAAAACGTAAAAAATGTTCAAATTCCACATAAGGAAACCCACTAAGATTCTTTTTTAAAAAATATCCAAATACCACCAACACTAATTTCACTAATAATAATTATACTCTTACGGGTTCGTCCAAACGCTACATATAAAATTCTCGAATCAACACCCAATGCAAGTACTAAAAAAATTGAGTTCTAAAAATTTCAAAATACTCGAAGAATTTTCCATTTTCCAAGCGTCCTGAAACATGCCTGATCCACATATGTATACCCACTCAGCAGCTATATATATATATAGAAGAGTAAACCCACGTACAAGACAGTGATACCAACACTAAGAGGAATCGGGCAGGTAGTATAGACCCATACTTGGTAGAAGTATAAGCTTTCCTCGCAAATGAGGTAATATATATACAAAAGCTAATACGACCAAAAGTTGCCAACTTGGATGAGTCTCCGAGCTCTCGCTCGATCTCTCTCATACCCTCCAAAAGCACCCACCCAGCGAACCACCCCCCAGCATACCTTACGGTACCCCCTGTCTTTCCATCCACAGGCTCTCTGCGGGATGACCCGATTTAATATTTAAAAAGGAGTTGACACGTAACGTAGTCACGTGAGAATCCACGTGAGACCTTTAAAAAGAAACAGGGGATGATTCTCGTTAAAAAAATCGTGAGGTTGAAAAGATTCGCATCGCCTTGAAAAAATTTTCGATCAAGGTATCCAGCAAATCTCCAATAGACAATTTAACCTCGGATACAAAATTTCGTTACGAGTGGCACGAAGCTCAATTGAAATTAAAGGGGTTTCCCGGGGAACGAGCTTCCTGGCTACGCAGAATGGCGGTTGGCTGTAATAAAACCGGGCTGTATTTTATCGGAAACATTAACAGCTTCGTAAATCAGGACTTAAACCATTCCCGGTTTAAACGCACTCTACGTATATATGGAGTATACCGCGCAACAATTTAAGATGACGGTATTATATCTTCCTACTTCCGTTACGTAGACTCGCTTAAAATACGTAACCGCAGTCGTGAATTGAGGAAAGATCTCTTGCGTCACTAAAGCAACCCTTTGATTCGGCACTCTGAATGTTTCCTATAAAATATGTGGATCGGTATCTTAAAAGCTAATTTCGTACCAGTATCACGTACAAGTATACTGATTTGTGTATCGTGAAAATTCTGTTAAATCGACTAAATCACTCGTTATAAAAACATCGCATACGAGAGTCCATATTAACATGCTAGGCATAGCGGCAAGCAGTCTGTAAATTTTTACAATCAGCCAAATAGCGAGAGACTCAAGTTAGATTAGACAAACATTGCAGCCTCCAGATTTCTGGATAAAGGTTGTAGATGTTGGAAACGGCGAATATAATCTACCCCCCCCCCTCGCCCCCCCCCCCCTGTTTGAGGAGCAAAGCCATCGGCTGCAAGTTGGAACAAACTCGAGTGTGTACTTTCCGCAGACTCGTGCAGCCAACGTCTGCGGCTGATTGTTTCTGCAAGAAGTTAAAGAAATGGGATAAGGGATGATAAAGAGGAGCAGGGTAGTTTGGGACGACTACTTTATAAATAGTAAAGGGTAGTTTATGCGAGCTTAATGACACCCACGTTACGCGAAGAGCAAGGGTCGCAATTTTTTGCCGATGAAATATACGCCAGGACCCTTTTTATTCCTTAAGGGAAGCTCCGAGGGGTGGTTCATGAATATTCATTTCTTGCCGGTTTCTTACAGGGGGTTGCGCGGCTACGAGGGTGAGGACTACGAGGAAGGGTGTACTTTTAAGCGGAAGAGTGGGGGATCTGGATCAATGCCGAGGCCACGCCTGCTACGTCTTACATCCTACCACTACCTTTCCTTTCAAATCCTTTCCCATTCCTTCGTTACCTATTTTCCTTACCCGACACCCTCTGCGCCTTTAATAAAATTCAACCCTTCTTGCCTAACTACTCGGAAAAATTCACTTTGCGTCACGTTAACTTTACATTAACGTGCCGCCAAGCAATTCTTTCGCGTCTACGAGACCTTGATGCACGAATTAAAACAACAAGTTGATCAAACTAAATCCTTGTAATTGATGATAAACTTTTTTTTGCAGATATAAAAAAAGAATATTAATCGCTATCCGTCACCTGGAATTCACAGCGGTGAAAATTAACACCGGCAAGATAGCATATCGCAATGAAATAATTATAATAAAACTGTTGTATGCTTATTTTTGTTAATTCGTTAGAAAAATAAATAAAAATATTTTCAATCTGTTCAGCGAATATATATTTATTTATTGGCCCCCCTGGCTGGTATTGTATTGAAAATAAAAGTGTCGAACCTCGAATGAATAATTTCTTTTCTTTTTATAGCGGGTAATTCACACCACCTGATGTGGAAAAAATTTCTTATTGTACGAAGCAAATTAGACAATATTATTCGAATGACGTTTTAATTAGATAAAGTTGTGTTATTAGAAGCAATGGTAGCAATTTCTCCTAGCTTTGTGCTCGGCTACGGCTTCAACGTCGTAGGTTGGTAGGTTGATAGGTAGGTATGCGTACCTATCTCATTGCGAAGGAGCTACTTCTCATTTGATCTCATCTCATCTCACCTTATCTCATCTCGTCTCAAGCCATCATCACATATCCTCTTGTTCTTCTCGTATCTCCTTTCGTCTTGTCTACCACCTAGCTCTGTCCTCAAAGCCTCAGGCTGTTCTTTCTTCGACAACGGGTACGTACCAACTGCTGCCAATTACGCTTCAGCGCATTATGTACCACATGTACTCTGACGCACAGAGGTATACCAACGTAACGAAATAAAACCAAATCCCTGCTTGTTCGAAGATCTTAACGAAGCTGCGTCTAAAATTCAAGAAAATAAAAGTCTTGATAAAAATTTGATTATTCGATACTTGCATAGGTGCAAAAAAGAGTACTCTACATGTTCAAACTTAATCGAAAACATTAATACACGTAATTAATTAAAATTAAGTATACGATCATACGAATTTTAAGTACAATTTCGCATTTTTTAATATCACATTTTCTACAGATATTTTTGTCGTACACTCGCCGTATGCATATATTATTTTTATTATGCAACAAGCGATAATATATATAAATATACATATAAATAAATAATGTACAATATGACGTAGCGTAAAACAAATTATACAAATAAAAATTTTACTCTTTTTACCTCCTCAGTCCTGTATTATACAAATCGTTTACTTACTTCTCGAATCCTTTACCCCTTCCGCAAGAGCCACATGAGTGTAACCGGCAGATCAGAGGTGGTGATCCCGGAATCGAAAGTCGGTCAATTGGTCAAGCAAGGTCCACACCGGTTAGGCACTTAAGTGGCGAGTAGTTCTCAATGGAAAATCAATAACGACCGAAATACGTTTATCAATGGAAAATGGAGCTTATTGAAGACTGCTTATCCCGCGAAGCTATTCGATCGAATGCTTGGATACTGGAAGCATTTTCACAAAGGAATCCTGTATTGATATTGGATCGGATCGTAGGGGTGCGGATACCTAAGTACGTCATTTGCAGCTAATGGCCGCGCTCTATTACAGTAACGTCTGGTAAACGCAAAGCTCCGGCACCGTTCTCCTAATGACCCGTGTGCTGATTCACTCGCCTTCCAAATTACCAAGATAGCTAAGAAAACCATCGCCAGGTGGCGAAGACGCCGTGGCCGCTTACTACGGGTACGTATGACTGGCAAATTTTATTCGAGCGAAAGACTCTTTTTTTCGTGAGAAAAAAACGCGAAATAAAGATTGACTCCGATCCATCTTGGGAAGTTCTGAATTAAAAGACATTAATGATTGTTTGTCTTGACAATGTATGGAACAGTTGTATGGGTTTTAATGAAAGCATGCAAGGAATGGATGATACTTTCCCTCTAGGTGAAATGACTTGAGCTATGTGTTGTTTTCGAGTGGTTTGGTTCAAAAAGTTTCCGCTGTGTGGCAGCACGAGCTGCACCATCTTAGCACGGACACGAACCCCTTTTCTAGTTTCCGGCAGTGGTTTTTCTAACTCTATGGGCACATGAATCCTTATGGTTACCAACTCAGCGACTCCGCAGATAACCAAACATGGTAAACCGCAGGCATAAGGCGGGATGCCGTGGTGAAACCAAACGACTCATTTTTTTTCGCAGTATTAATGACCACCCTTTGCTCCGATAACTACACCCCTTACTTTACTCAGTGGACTCGCGGATCGCGTTTAATTTACCGAAAGAGATAGTCCAAAAGGAAATTGAAAAACTTTGCCGCATCGTTATTGAAGGGAATTAATTAAACACGCAACCTACCTAAAAGTTTCCCCTCGGTATTCCTCGAAACAAAGTAAACATTGTTTTACCAGTTAGGCAACTTTGAGAATAACGTTTTATACTTTTCTAAAAGTTCGAAATAGTCGACACTACGTAGCTACTTAATTTTAATGGAAACTGAAAAAAAAAATAAATTGGCAGAAATGTCTGACAAATTAATGTGGACAGGGATGATCGTCTTTTATTTTTATTTCTTGCACCAGTTCAGAACATGGCCAAGTATAAGGGTTCGTGACCGCAGGCAGGCCTTGCGAACGTAATTAATATTTATCCCTCCGCCCCCGCAGCGAGCACCCTCCCGATGTCCCGTGACCCCTCGAAAATCCCAGCACACTCCTTGTAAAATCTAATATCTGAGGAAGCCGCTCCTCCATAGGTTTAGGAAAAGGGGGAGATGAATTTTAACCCTTATCCACGTAGCTGCCTAGCAGCCACCCAGCCACCTAAACCAACCCCCACAATCGCCCAGTCTCTGGCGGCGCGATTCGCAACGAAGGCAGCCAGCAGCCGGAGTCGTCTAGGGTGGCGACTGGCAAGACAAGGAGAGAAGAAAATTGCTCGGCGAGAGAGGGAAATAGGATGAACACCCTGCTTTCCCGGGTTCCTCGACAAGAGGGCGGTGTCAAGACGCTGTACTCAGCCAATCCCGAGCCAGAACTCGTGCCGTATCCAATTCGGATTCGTCGAGAGCTTTCTTAGCACCGACCCACTCGGAAAAATCGAGCAAAAAATCAAAACCTCGTGTGGCGATTGGCCCGTAGACTTTTCTTGGGTTTTCCGAACTTTAAGGGGCCAATGGCGCGCTGAAAGCTCCGCCGAGAAATCGATAAGTTAGAACCGAGCTCAGGAAGCGAGCTCAGCTAGAGCATACCTATGCATCCTACTACCGGAGTAGAAACTACGGCGACCCGGGCTCGGTGCTGGAGCTTCCTATCGTCCACTTTTGCTCACCCCCTTCACTCTCTTATCACCCTTCTCCTTCTTTACCCTCCTTCGTTGCGGATCGCTCTCACAAATCCTTATGCTACCCACGTGTCCACTTCCGTTACCAACCTACGATTTCTCCCTGAAAGAACTTTATACAAAATCATGCGCTCTGATCTTACCCTTTGACCTCATAACGCTAATGACCTTATACATAAGAAATTTAAAAAATTTTATCCACATATGCATCTAAAGAAACTTATTAGACATGGTCGATTATGTTGTTTTAAACTGTAATAAACTAATTTGTTTTATGTAACAAATAACAAATTTCTTTGTCTCAGAAGTACTAAGACATTATAAAAATATTGATAAGGTAAAACGGATTAAATTCATTAAAATCATTCGTGATTAACAAGCGTCGAATAGGATGACCTTAATAATAATTAACGTAAAAAAAATTTCTTTTATTATCCAAGTAAACTGTAGGTTCAATATGAATTTTTTTATTTTCTCTATCAACCCTTATAGATCTATACTTAAAATGGGTCCCATCAGTCTACTGCCAACATGGGACACACTTATACCTACAGGTCTGTAAGGGTTAAAGTAAAAAATGGATCGACATTATCCTATTTCCCCCTGAGAGTCTCTGTAACTACTTAGTTTCCCGGGATACAAAAGATCGGCAATATTTTATTAAAATCATTTTTCAAAATTTTCATGTCCTATTACAGTACTTCGGTACATCGTTGCTGGCTGATTTCGAAGACTTGACGTTAGTCGTAGGAACTTTCGATATTCCACGATGCAAGCACAGAGGAGCTGTCGGTTGGTTAGTCAAGAAAATGGATTACGTTCAGAATTATCGATCTTGCGAAATTCATCGTTCTTTCCCTGGATAATCGAGGACCGGAGGCTGCTTTCCAAATACATTAACGTCAATTTCCATCCGAGCTCCTGAACTTACTTCCAGTTCAAGTTCCCGCTTGCTACGGCTGGAGTCTGTGGAGACGCCTTTGCTCGCATTATTAATGTTACAAGACACGTAAGCGCGAACCGTACGATAGTGGAACGGAGTAATAGAGCGATACAGGAATAGCAAAATAGGACGAACCGGAGGAACGAAGGAAGAGAGAGGTAGAGAGAGGACTTAAACCACATGACTACGCGTACTCCCTCTAATTGTCTCGGAGACGTTGTACGACTTTGAGATCTCCTTAAAAGCAAACTACCCCTTTTGCCTAACTACGTCGCCCTTAAGGGCCGAAAGGTAATACACGAAGAAGACATCGCCACGTGGGTTCTACTAGATACATATTAGCCTTAAGGATAACTACATAGCGCAATGAATAATAATTGAAAAACCATTAAATAAAATACAGATATATATTTCACGTGTAAATACACTGCCCAAGTTAAGTTTACAGTTGAAAAGACAATTTTTATAGTTTTACCAAAAAAAGGTGTATTTTAATTTTTCATATTTTTCATGTGGACAAATTTTTTAATTCCCACGACTTCATTGTATATACCATTGTATACTTTTATACGCTAATTTATATTTTTACATATATTATTTAATATATATACATATATTTTATTCATTATTATTATTATTGCAAGCATTAATACGAATGCTATCGAGTATCGCAGTAGCTGTTGCCATAATGTAGCCGAAAGATTGAATAATAATAATGATCATGATCTCTGATTCACTATGGTATCTCTCTGGTATTCGACTATCCCACGAGGTTTTACTTCCCCGAATAAAGGCCAAAGAATGTCAGCAAGTGATTATACGATCTATGGGAATCCTATCT
Organism: Trachelus iudaicus; assembly: GCA_030142595.1. Taxonomy (NCBI): domain Eukaryota; kingdom Metazoa; phylum Arthropoda; class Insecta; order Hymenoptera; family Cephidae; genus Trachelus; species Trachelus iudaicus. The sequence continues at coordinate 425,422 of JARQTH010000475.1, read as the reverse complement.
TGATATTCTTGTTTCGATCAGAGCCTTCTACCCTTAAAAATACACCCCTCGCTCTACGGAATAAGATCGACGACAGGTTTGCCGATATTCTTACACGTCCAGTTTCGTGACCTTGCTTGACCACTGGTCAGCGGTGGGAAAACTCAGGGCAACGTTGACCGTGACGCAAAACTTGTTCGATCGGACAATCATCACCGCGCTGATTCCTCATTGGTCGAAGGTAACCAGTCAGTCTTTTCTACCGCTATGGACTGGTTTCTTTAAAATATTCCTATTACTTTATTCGAGGAGAGGGTTGTTCATCACTTTTGAAATAGACACTTATAAGTTCTCACGAGGACCCACTATCTCGATATACTTGTTTCAATCAGAGTGAAATTTCTCCTGAGACTAACTTCCTGTTCAGAATCAATCCAGTCTGACCAGTGGTCAGTCTAGGAATGAATAAAGAAAAATAAAAGGTATCAGCTTCAAAGACATATATATATATATCTGAACACTGTGTGTCTTAGACAGTAGGAATACCTAAGTAAAACTGGTAGGGTATGAGTTGCCCTATGAAAATGTCTAATTTCCCAGGAATCCCAGTGGGACCTTCCCCTATTGATTATAATATTTGCTCTTAAGGGATGGTTCTCGCGTAATTTCCTGAGAAAGGAGGAACCAACGGGTTAGCTCTCCGACCGTTGGAAGTGCAGGGTGGCCACGCGATGAATAATGACTTGACGTAGTCGGCGAGAGTCCGCATAGCCAATTTCGCAGGAGCCTCGGCAACCGGCGGAGGCTCCTTAAACTAATATTATAATCCAAACTGACATCGAGCTGCTAGACGGTTAAAACCCAAAACTGGAAAGTCTTGTCCAGGATGTGGAACAGCCAGTTTCTTTCGTCGATAACCCAAAAGTGCAAGGAGCCTGTAAAACACATCCGGCGAGATAGTCCATGTTCACGAAAGGTCAGCGACCTTGTCGAGATGACGTAAAGAAACGTAAGGAGGCTCGATAATAATTTTGGCAATATTTTTGCAAAGGCATCAGGAACCCAGCCTCCTTTCCTAGTATGCTAATAAAAGGGATCTTATATGGGGAAGGCGCCATTTTGAATAATGCCGACCAATCAGAGCGACCGTGGCAAGGCGTCTTGGGGGTGCGAGGGGGTGTAAGCACTCCCGACTACGAAGCTCCAACACAAACTACCCTTATATTATACTGTACAGCCGGCCCCTTCCATCAGCCACCCCCTTTCCAAACGGAGATTCACCACCCTTTCGTCCTTACATACCCTTGCACCCCACCCGCCTCGGTAACCCCCGACCCCCCGCCCCCGCCCTTCACTCCTTCTAAGAGATACGCATAGAACGCGAATTGCTCAAACATTTTCCATTACGAGATAACGTCCCGTTAGATCGGTATTATCGACATCTTGATTACCCCGATTACCTGGGAATAACGATTGGCTACTTTGTGGTTTACTGCACTGACAACCCATCGGCAACCTATGACAAAATTAACCAAAGCATCCAGCACGTTACGCTGTGATTTCATTCCTTGGTAGTACCGAAGAAGTACCTACTACTTATTACTTGAACTTCTTATCAGTAAAATGTGAACCAACCCAAATTTGACTGAGCCATTCAATGAATCCAAAAATCACCACAGAACTATAAATCATTGGTCATGATACCTAGGAGTACATCTAGAAAAATTAAGTCATTCAACCACATAAATAAAATGATGCTTTTGTAAAGACAGGATATTATCTATACAGAAAAACAAGTTATTGTGGCGACGCGTAGAAACCCAGTCTTCTGTGTGAATTCAGAGTGTAAGCGACTATTGAATTTCCGTGCTAGATGTCTTCCAGGAGTAAACAGAGACTAATGATAGAGTTTTAAGGGTGCCTCGACGCCATTTTCCAAGAGACGTCGAGCACCCACGAGGAGGGTGGTACACGGGGGTGAAGGGGGAGGGTGGATGACAGGGAGACAGGTCGCTCCTCACAGTGTCTTAAGTCTTACGACGTAGCAGGCTTGGTAGCCTGACAAGCGACGTTAATGTATGTATGAGATCCAAGAGCGAAGAGCCGCCCCCACAGTGGCAGCGTTTCATCCCCTTCGCATCCATCGAGGCAAGCCAACACCCTCGCGGCTCGAGGCCTGTATACGTACGTCTTGGGCTTCTAAGGGAAGCTGCATGATGAAATGAGAAACATGAGAGACCATACCCCCAAGACACGCTAAGACCGAATACCCACATTTCCTATGGGTGAAGACTACGTTCCCTAACTCGAAGGCAGCCATCCGCCCCCTCCCCCCCCCGAACCACCCAGGCTGGAAACCCACCACCTCCACCACCCCACGACGCCAACCCAACCACCCCCAAGTTCCGTGTAATCAGCAGGGACGCCGACTGCTTTTCGAGGTACGCGTGTATTTATGCACTCCTCCCTTTCTGAGACACTTGCCACCCTCTTGCCCCTCACCTCACGAGATACCCTCCTACCACCCTTGCGGTACCGAAGCGTCATTCCTCTTACACGTCATTCTCGGATCCCTTTAACCCTCTTCCACTTTGCCTCTATCTTCGCGCGCTGCGCTTCCATCCGGCTCTTCGCTATACAAGGCATGTTCGAGATAGCTCAATGCTCTCCTCCCTCTCTCTGGCATCTCTGTGTACGTCATGCGAGATATTTTGACTCGCTCCGCGGGGACTTGAGAAAGCAGATTTTCGAGATTGACATTGGATTCTACCGACCTGCTAATACCTTTGGCGAAATCTCTCTTGATAATGCTAACTTGCTTTGCTACTTCGGATCGTTGCGTGGTAATTCTTACGCATTGCGAATTTTTTTAGTGCACTTAACTCCTGGAGTATATTTTATTTTAATTTTGAGCAAATTTTTTTTTTTTCAGATAATCTATTATTTATTTGTAAATAGACTCTGGCGTCGTTACGTAATGTTTTTAGGGATATAAGTTTTTTAACCTCGATATGGAGTCTCTGTGGTATCTGATTCGCGGTGATGGTATTCGGGAAAATACTACACTTCCAGGACGTGACTAGACTGACGCTGAAAGATAAGGCTGTTAATTTGATTTTGTACAGTGTTACGATACCGATGTATTATAAGGAATTTGTTTAGTTCGAAAGGGCGGTCAGTAAAATACTTGTGGATGTGTTCGTTAAGAATTTTGTTTTTTTTATAGGGATCCCTGGTAGAAATTTCATTATGAAAATTGAGGACCTGCCTTTCTGGGCCCATTACTCAATGGGGATCTAGGCAGGTCTTGAATACGCGGAAGAAACTTATGTACTAGGGGTAGTATGTTTTAATCTGTGTATCAATGTACAGTTAAGGAAAAGAATTGGGAGTTATTTCAATGGGTCTATGGACGTTGCCTAAGATAAGTTTTAGATTAAGGGGACAAATTTCCATTGTGACCCATAAGTAGATGGCCCCCCAAAATAAAACTGATGTTAAAATTATTAAAAAAACAAATACAAAACCAAAAAATACTTCTGTACCTAAACCTCAATCTTTCGGCTGATCCTTCGTATATTAATCAATCAATTATACATATGACATATGCTAAATTTAAATATTCGTATATGGACTAAAAATAATACAATTTTTTACTTAAAAATAATCCGCGTCTCCAGGCAAGTACTTACACCATTACGATCTTACACTAATACGATTATTACGTAAAAGTTAGAAAAAAAATTATATGTACGTTAAACAATGGTAACCAGATACTTCATCCAAGGCTTGACTAAAAATTGTAGTACACGATTAATTTATTTCAGAATATTTTTGTTATTTAAATTAAATATTCGTTTCCGGAAACTAACTGATTCTCAAGCAGATAAAGAGCGTTGACCCGCCCGGCATCGATGTCTCCATTTAATTTTTGCGTTATAGCCACGCCAGAAAAAGTAACGAGGATCGACCTCTGCAGTTGAGAAATTTCCGAGAGCAAAGAAGCGCCGCGACGCCACACGAAGCGTGGGAGTGTTCTGGAATCGGGGTAAGATGGAGGAAAATCGTTACTCACTAGTCGCGGGGAAGTTGAGGGTGTCGGCTTGGGGGTGGAGGCCTGCATGCAGGAAGGGATGGGAGTCAGACGATAGGATGTGGGCGAGAGCAACAAGGGGATAAAGGAAGGTATGAGATTCGCCGAGGAGAGAGGAGAGTAAAAGAGACAAGAGAAAGAGAGAGAGAGAGAGAGAGAGAGAGAGAGAGTATGTGTGTGTGAGAGAGAGACGGAGCATAAGAGAGAATGCTTGGAGGGTGGCAAGACGATCCCGGGTAAAATGGCTAAAATACGTCGATATGAGAACGACGCCTCTCAGATGCTTTCCCGCTCTAACCGTTCAAACTCACATAACCCATAGATACTGATATTGACAATCCCTATATGAAAAATCGACCCTGTCAAAGGTAAAATTGAATTACAGAACCCATTAAAAAGTTTCAATTATTCATCTAAAAATAGAACTAATGGTAAAAGCTTGTCCGATATAATTATTAGACTTTGCTATAAGGAATGAGGGTTCTTTTGATTTTTCTTTGGACATCTTTTTATCATAAAATTATACAAGGTAGACAAGGGCAATTAAGATTCTATGGACTAGCTTGAAATGTTTTCCAATGCTATTTTCTCGAAGCTAATTTCAGGTCCTTTGACAAGTTCGATCTTAGACGCGCGCACCATGCTATGTTCAATTTAGATAATTAATGATAAGGGGCGGGTGTTCTCGGAAAAGGGTGGCTCTCTGACAGTTTCTCGAGACGATGTAGTTGCCTTCTACCGCTGGGTCGGACCCTGTTTTATCTAGGAGGGTTGTTTTGAATGACTCGCGAGCAGCATAGCACGACGCTCGCTAGTTTCTCGATAACGCTGTGCGAGATAACCCTGGAAATTGAATTGAATCTCCAGATGAATATCAAATCGAACAAACTCTCACGCTCGGCCAAACATACCGTAACGAGATGCGCCAATCAGACCTTTCCAATCGGAAACGAGTATCCGACGCGATGCTGGAAAATCACGAAATACTATAACACATATGGATAGTCCATAAGGAATTATTGACTTTCGCTTAATTCAGCATAAATCTATTTTCAATAACGGTTTGGAAAAAAATTTTAATTTCGAGTTAATCCAATTTTTTTCTTTTTATACCAAAACTTTTTTAAAAAAATTTTACGGAGATTACGGGTAATTAAAATTTTTTCAAATTTTATTTTCGCGCTATTTACAAACTTTTCTGCTCCATTGTTACCGCAAAACGGAACATCCTTCTGCCTCAAGGCAGCCAACTAATTGTAACGCGTTTTCCGCAGCTTTTAGTCTATTCTTGGCTGAAAACTTCCACAGGCATCGGACATAAGTTCACCGAAGCCCCTAACGACTTAATTGTGCTCGACGCCTTTAGAGAACTTAAGTTTCTGCCAGTAAGACTTCGTGTTTGACAACAATACACATCGTTGCCTGTTGTTCTCATGATAATGTCATTAACTCGTACATGAGTTTACACGGGCAAGTGACGATTTGAAAGGCCGATAACCCCAAAGAAGTGGAAACCCGTCAACCACGGAGTCACAAGGATTTTCTCTGAATAGAGAAATCAAAAAAATTATTTATCATGATTCAAATTATATTTTAAAAAATTGATTACATAGTCGCAACGTCAAGTAGAAAGTATGCACTTCGTCTTCTTAAAAAAAATTCATTCCACTCTTAACCAGCCTCGCGAGTTTCTGCCGTCGGAAAATATCAGCTACCACGACACATGGATACATATTGTTAAAAAAAAAAGTAATTTGAGAAATAAAATTGAAAATAAAATAAAAACAAATATTTTCAATTTTTCTTCCATAAATCTAGCAATTCTCATTGAAATGTCTGTTTCAAAAGACAGATAAAATATTTTTGAATGTAAAGAAACAATTTTTTCAATTATCACTTCCAAAATTAAATCTGACATCCGCGCTCGCGAGATACTAACAATCGAGTGAAGCAGAAGTATTCTGCAGAGTTTCTCATGTGAGCGTGTCAAAGGTCCTTAAAGGAGGTGTCAGGACGAGTTATCGCCTGAGCGAGTCATAGTGGTCAGTGACTGGTCAGAGTCCAGTCGATCGAGCAGGTTGCCAGAACTACAAGAACTCGTACTGTGGGAACGAAAAGCTTACCCCATATATCTTTATGTAGCACAGTACCTAAAAGAAATCATCCACCCTTGCTCCTTAGACCCATCAAGGCTGGTCGTATGGACAGGTTTATCAAAACGAAAACTGGAAACTCCTTGGTTCGATCTCACGGCTCGATACCCAATGCGTCAGTTTCAAATGCATCGTGTTCTTGCGAAGACGGACGTCGTCGCCCTGAAAGATTGTGCACCAAACGTCATTGCTCCAAGGTTTCATAACAATAATAATTCGTCATTAAGAATTCGCTTATTTGATCGAAATTGTGAATATATCGGGTGCTACGATAATTCCTAACCATATTCGTACAACCTCCTTAAATCTCAACGTGATCGCAGTGAAAACCGTGTTAATAAAATATCAATTTCGTAAGGGTAGTTTTGAAATCTTTTTTCCTTCTTTTTCACGGACAATAAGCCCCATGGGGTTTTATTCGTTGACGCGTCGTGAAAACGCCCTGCCGGGCGTAGAGCGCACCCCTTGTTTTAACGTTTTAATTGTTTCGTACTTATTCCGTGAACGCAGTTAGGTGGGTAGGTACACCACGAGCATACCTACAGTGCTTGTTACGAAGGGATGGAAAAGTATAAATATACAGGTCGCTTAAAAAGTGCTTAAAACAGTGGTTTCTCGCGTAACGAGGGGTAAAGTGAAAGTTAAGCGTAAAAGTGAAAGTTAAGCCGATGCTGGCTTACTTCTGAAATTATTACGTAAAGCGTTGCTCTGTCTCCTTTGCAACACGATATTTGAGGGATGAAAGAGTCTCCATGGATTTTCTGCGACCAACCCTCTTTAAAAGATAACAAAAAAAAAAAAGAAGAAATGATCAAAGAATCAAAAAGCAAAATACGTGCAAAACATTCTTTCACCGGTACAGTGAAAGGTAAAAATCTGTATTTTGAAAAATTGTAAACCAAAAGTGCTAATTAAGACCGACTATGAGATGACGATTATTAAAAATATTTCGTTGAAAAATCAAATTTAATGAACACATTTCTATGCAATTAGGAACCGATTAAGTAATTCGATACTGACAGCGATGGCAAAAGATCTTCTCGAAATATCCTAATACGATCAGTCTTCTTGGACCAAAGGACCAGAGTTTCCGAAGGAGGATTAGACAGGATATGGCCGTGGGTGAGGACGGTAAAGTTCATTCCGGAAAGGGCTGCTTTCTCAGATATATGGAAATTTCCTTAGCCCGTATTCAGCGGGGAGGCCAAGTAATATAAATTCAAATCAGCCCCTGTTTTCTCACACAACAAACTTGGAGGAACTCCCGAGCTGGTCTCCGGTAGTTACTACACCAACGAACTAAGTACCCACCGTGCTAACCAGTTACCACCCTCCTAATGAAGATATGTGACAGAACCACCCCCAGCCACCCCCCCGCCTACATCCTCCTACAGCCATTCCACCTACAAGACTCTCAAGTATCAAGCAAGGATCGTCTGACGAGGTTTCGTCTTATAAGATCTTGAAGCACGAGACGAGAATTTGCACACGTGGTTCAAGGATCGGAGATGGACGATGGGATGGCGAAATATAAAATTCGCCAACCCCGCAATACCCGGCACGAATTTCGTAATCTTGCAAGGTGCTTAGCCGATAGGCTGGCATGAGTCGAGGAAACCCTTATAATATAATAATATAATACCGGAGAAGGTTCACTTATACGGATGAGGTCGGGTGTGTTCGAGGGGGGCGAAAGAGGTAACGCGTGGGGTTGCGCGGGGTGGAAGAGGTCGGAAGAAAGGGCGAAGGGAGTGGGAGGTTGGGGGGTGGGGTGGCTGATGCAAAATGGCCGTCCACGTTAATGCCCTCTTAATATTTAGGGATCTTGTACGTCTACCATCCCCCTGAACTCGCTACAACCCTCCTAAAATCCACTTTACTACCCCATTACCGTAAAATATTCGAACGAACTGGTCCGCGACGCGACCAACTTAGCCGATAATACTTCTGAATTAGCGCGAGGCTCTTAGCCCGTTCACTTAAGAAAATGGCGGCTGTCGTGGTTGGCACCCGAGACAAGCGCGTTAGGGTAAGTTCACGATGTGCAAAGCTGCTTGAGATTAGTAAAATTCGAAATTCGGGTAGAGAACCGCGCGACGTGGAGCACGACGTCGAGCATGGGTATTACGGGAGTTCTCGAGAGTCTGGAGTTGGGAACGGGGTATGGGAATTAGGTAGGGGGGTTGTTGGAAAAGGGGGTTTGAGGAGCGACCGTACCCTATCCTAGACGTCGTGGTGCCGGAGGTGGCATGAGAGAGAGTTCTAAGGTAGATTATATTATTTCTCCGCCCCTGCCTGGCGCACGGAGCACCCGCCATTTTGTGAATGTTAAATCATTTATTGATCCAAGATGGTTACCCCCTCGGTCGCCTTCTCCTTCCAGGCCCACCACACACCCCGAAGCCACCCTTGAAAACGCCCCCGCGAACCGCCGTCTGAAAGGGGCCTCCAAAGCCCGATCCTTATTCCGCGAAGCGAATTTATACCCTCCGCATTCTACGAGAACAAACCGAATTTATGGCCAGTAAGGGTTTGCCACTCCCGTTCTAGACCTCGCCGGAGTCCGGATCCCTTTCGCCTAATTCAAAGATATCTACCAACTCAAGATACCTGATCCTGAATTCGTAACGTCTTTGAATACGACTTGAAATAGCTCCCTCGGTGCTATTCGACGTCGTATTATTTACCCCCTACGTGGGTCTCTACTAAATTATCCTACCAATCCTGAAACCGGATCTAGATAAAGAATTATAATTTAACAAAATTTTCAATAGTCTTAGTATCATTCTGGAAAGACCACCGTAATATTAATCAAGGTCTATATCATCTCTCTACATTAATCACGGATTAAATGTAAAGTCAAGAATATGAAGAATTTTGGTTGAAACAAAAATTATTGAAAATCTTAAGAAAAAATCTGAATACACAAGCCTAATATCGTTACTCTCTACCTTACGAGACTGAAGATATTGAATTTATAATTTTATCATTTTTATAGTCCGCTTATATCTATATAGTGGAAATTGACACTAAGATTTCTTTATGTCTCATGTTCAGATTTTTCATAAACGATTTAGTTGTCTAATAAAAAAATTTTAGAATTTTATCACGAATTTGTTATTATCGCTGGACCACCTTAACCGTATATTAAAAAAAATTCTTCTTTTTTTATTTAAATCACCTGATACCACGTATTTTTTATAACAGCTTAAAAGACAAAAAAGAAGAAAGTTTTCGCTTTTAATGTCTTTAAGTCTTACAATGCAAAAGCAATTAACCAAACCAGCCCTTTACAGCGTGTACAGTAATAATTATTTTCCCATTTTACAAGCACGTTGCGAATACTACTATTTTTCGGTATCGTAATCCCATACATATGTACAGTCAAGCGGTGTATGTACACACACCGTGCAGGATAGGGAAACGCGAGTCAGAATTAATGTCCCATAGACCGTAACTCGGTAATCCGTGTTCCATTGGTGAGAGACACGTATTGCGATTTTCCAGAAATGGGACGAGAGAGAGAGAGAGAGATGTATTATAAATTGAAAAAACGAAGACGACCGTTAATTGATGATTTGAGAAAGGTTTCGAATAATCTCGAGAGCGCAGGCTCTCTTTTGCTCCAGGAAAAAGGGCATTTTTCGCGCGCAGAATCGTAAAAATCTCGCAACGCCGTAGAAAGGAGGGTTGCTGCCACGAGGAGAGAGGGTGAAATGAAGAGAACGGGACTGGAAAAATAAAGACGAGGTCAGTTCGTCGCGAGCCGCGGAAAAATTCGCGCTTATTCCTAACGGCAAAGGACGCTTTGTGTATATCCGGTTGTGCATGATTGATCAAATTCGCGAATATCGATTAGAATTTAGAATGAATTTTTAATCAAATCAATAAAAAATCGATTGGAATATTTGACCAGTAGAACGTTACGATAGAATTTACTTGGTTATTGTAATTTCGAGATAATTTTGGATTTTAAAAAATATTATAAAACTTTCATACTGTGTTCGTATAGCTATACTGTAGAGATTTCGATATCATTGATTAATAAGTCTGCCGATATGTATCATAATTTTTTTAATAGTTTTTACATATGACTAAGGCATCCGACGGCAAATAAAAAATATTTTTTTATGAAACTTGTAGTACATTTTTTTATACATTTTTATTTTCGAGATATCAATAACGTTGATTTTATATTGTTTACTATCGTACGCGTATGCACGAGGTCCTGATGACATATTACAGCACAAAGAATGGAAAATGTATAGAGAGAAAAACCAGCCTAGCATAAACATTGTGAATTTCGTAACTATTCTCCGGGGAATTCGGGACTAGTGGTTCTGCCGAGGACTCGAAATCTCGGTGCTCGTTGAAATTTCTGGGATGAATGCAACCCTTGGGGCAGCCCTCGCATTCCAGGCCTACGAATGACAGGCAAAGTGTCCAGAGAAGAAGACGTAGAGATCTCAAGAATATCAGTGTGCATACAGTTGTCAAAAACCAGAGCAAGCACCTACCGTGTTCGTTGATACCAGAAGAAGCTACGTTGCATTTTGGAAATGTCAAAAAAAATTCATCAACACTGGTGAAGGTATTGGTAACTTCAAAATCACTTCATAATCTCGATAAAAAATTTTACTGTTATAGAAATAATTTTTGCATCTCTGCACATGATGTTTACGAAGATCTTGTATGGGAACTCACGTAAGAGCAAAAGTCAATGAAGAATTATAATTTTAGTCAAAATAATTTTCCCGTTATTGTAATGGTCGATAATATTAATAAAACCTTCAAATATTGTACAATTTCCAAAGCTTCTCAGTAAGCTGATTTAATACGCGTAATCTTGTCCATTTCGACATACTACTCGCTTTGATATATACATCCTGAAAGGATCTCGATCTATTCGACAGTGTGCGAGTTGTCCAGGCAAAGCCTCAACTTCGAGATAGGCTATCGAGGCATCCAGGGAAAATGTAGGATTTCAATTTGAAGTTCTGAGATGAAGGGTGCGCCATACTTTGGAAGCCCCACCCCTCTCGAAGCTCCGACGGCGACTAGGGGTTGAGAATGATATAGGGGCGTCGCCGCCATTTTGAATTAGCCGTGCCTAGAGGGCAGGGGTAACATTTTTATGAGACTTGTCACGTAATGGTGTCTGACGAGCATTGCAGTTTTTACTTTTGTATGCAGTAAATTTACCAGTCATTTATTCTGTTAGGATCGTATTTTTTTGTTTTCCCTTAGTTTACAATAATTTAACTGATAACGTGTCATAGAAATAAAATTTATACGATTAACAAGAAAAGTTTTCATTAATTTTTTAAAGCCGTTAATCATATTTCTTAAATGCGTGTTCAAGCATAACTTGAAGAAATAAAATATTAGTAAGTTACTTATGAATAATTTCATCTGCAAATGTGTACTAATTTATTTTTGTGATAAATATTATTGGTATCCAGTGTGGCGTGAATTAAAAATTTTTTACGTTCCTCGACAGAAAGAATATTTACGTTTCGACGATGAAAACGTTTTGTTTTTTTATATATAACTTTTAATGTATAACCAAAAAGATTAATTTTTCATGATTCTTTTTACACCAGAAGTCATTGATTCTTATGACATCGAATACGAAGAAACGCATTTAAATTCCGAATAATTGACGTCTGATCAAAAAGCGTTTGCTGCATTACAGTGGCGACCTCTGCCTCGCTGAACGCACCCTCGATCCAAAAATCTACTACCCTATCAACCTCCACGAACAACCCTCATTCCTAAAACATTTGCAATATTAGCACATAGATGGCGCACAAAGTCTATTCTACCATCGGTCGGTAAAACAGATACCCTATAGAAAATTCCAGTTTGAACTGTCACAAAGAGCTTGCCACTTCGAAATTCGATATAGACCAATATCCCCATAACATGTTCCATCCCCCATAAGTTGCGCGAGCGTCCAAGTCCAGTCTGGTCGCATTCCAAGTGAAACAGCATCGTCCCCATTGAAAAAGATGTGAAGCGCGACTACTGTAACCAAAGTGCCTGGAGCTGCCGCAAGTGAGAGAACTCACTCTAAATTTTCCCACTAAGTAGGGAGCTCCCCGGGAAAAATCTATGGCCCAGCTTAAGGCAAGCTCCTAATTGCACTCGACGTTTCACGAGGTGGAACCTTCAAGTAATTCTTGTGCAGCGTGACCGAGCCACATACCAGTAGCCGGAAGTGGATGCGAGTGTGGATGAAGAAGAAAAGGCGGAAAAGCAGGCACCTAAATTGCGAGGAGACTTAAGAGTAAGAGTATAAGGCACATAAAAGAGGCCGTACATAGAAGGACAGTAGGCAAATAAGCCAAAAGTCTCAGGAAGATATGCGAGATGTGATTCATGGAGAGGGTTACGAAGGGAGGGGATTACCCGTCAGAGAAATTTATAATTTAGCGAAGTTCCCGGTAGAGGCGATAATGGGCCATTGCTTTGGCCGGGACTTTTTCCTTTTTAAGTTTTAAATAGTTTCGCGGGAGTTTTAATTAGGAAATTCATCCCTGGCATCGTAGCCAGGGCTATTACTGGGCAATGGCGGGAGGAGAGGGCGGGGGGGTGGGGTTGGGAGGAGTCTGATAGCGAGCGTGAGATGAAAACCAAAAATTCAAGATCGCAGGAGTCTCAACTCAGCCTGCCCTCGTCCTTCAGATTCCGTGTGGAAGCGTGAGAGGGGGATTCCCAGGATCTAAAAGGGGATGAACATAAGCAGCTTCATTGTATTCGGTGGCCAAGCATCGATCGTTGGACTTTTTGCTTTCTCCGCTTTGATACGGACTGGCTGCACCACCACATCCACCATCAACATCGGTACCACCACCAGCATCCCCATTATTACGTCTAACGGAAGAGGCCGCAAGGAGCAAGTACCAGCCGGCAGCAGGAGCACTGTGAGCAGTGTTAATGCCAACCCCTACCACCCACAACAAGAAAATCCACCCCTACCGGGTTTACTTTATTCTTATCTGAAATACTTTAAGGAGGTACTCCCTCTTTCTTCATTTCTTACTTTCCCACTTTTACGTCCCGTTCCGTCTTTCTTTCTCCCGATCGACCCACCCCCCCGAGGACCATGGATGCGTATACAAGGGTTGGAAAAGCTGCGCCCCGAAAAGGACGAGGAGACGAGTAAAAAGCGGGAAAGAACCGACAGAGGGGTAGATTTTCAAGGGAAGCCTGGTGGGGATGGGCTTTTTTAGGGGCTGATCTTAGCCACCCCCACCCATGCCCAGTGCTACCCCGCTGCTTTTTACGACGGGCTGCCCACCCCGTCGCTAGCTTTTTACGACGGACCACGGTCTCACCCCACCCCGCACTTCTTTGCTTCTCTCATTCTCATCCCCTCCGGTACTCTGCACTTTTTAGAACAGCATAAAAACGGCGCACCCGTAAAACTCCACTCGGAGCTATGAAAGCCAAAGAGTCTTTACGGCTCCTTGAAAGTTGCACGCAAAAGCCCACCCGCCACCCCACAGCTGATTCCATAGCCGCAGCCACAGTGACTATTACGAGTATCCGCGACATATATTACGTGGCGAGTAGTTTAAGGTAAATAGACTACCTGAAATGTTCGAAATAACAATTTTTTTAAATTACTTCCTTAATTCATGCGCATACGAATAAGAGACGGGAGGGGAAAGGCGAATTTTTGCATGAAAATGAAATTCAGCCCTATTTTGCGTATCGACTGTATCGGTTCTCTCGGACGTGCGTACGTCGTATCGGCTCATAAATAATAAACAGAACGATTATGAAAGTATGATTAATAGCTTGTTTTCTCGTTCCGCTCCAATTCTTATGCACGTCAGTCTCTCTTTGGGCGAGAACCCGTCAGAGCAATCTCAAAACCAATTTTCGAGGCCGATCGGGTGCGAAAGTGCGTTCCGAGGGAATTCGAAGCGACGGCGTTACACGAGTCCATTTTAACATCCGAGTGAAAAATAAGTAATACAAGATAATTAAAATAAAAAGAGAAAGCCGGAAAGAGAGACCTAGCCGAAAGGAAAGCACGAGAAATGCATAGTTGAGATGACTTTGCTCGGAAAGAGTCAGCGCATCCGGTATTCATTTATTTTTATGTTAATAACCAGCTCAGGGGCAGAAGAGAGTAGAGGGGTAGTGCCGTTTTCTTCCGTCGGCAGAAATGAAAATGTCCCTACCGTACGAACATCGATTTATTTCTCGCCTCTGTTATCGCGAGGGATAAGAAATGAAAAAACACCAAAAATCAGACACGCGCGGTGTGACCATCATACGTAAATTTGTCAGTTTTCATGTTCTTCAATAAAATTCTAGGTCCTTGTCAATTCCGAAAAATGGACAAAACTTTCCTACTCCGGACCAGTCCAGTACCAGTACACGCTGCTCTAGTACTGTACACGATCTCCCTCTCGCTGTTCCGTTTCATCCTTTATTTTCCAAACTCTTTTGTTCCTGCAGTGCATCCATGGGACCGACAAGATTTCAAATGAACCTCCCCCGACGCCTCCCGGAAGATGAGAAATATGCGAAAGAGAAACATTCTTTGTACAGCCCTGTACAGTGAGCGAGCTAGTGCTGATTAAGAATTCGTTGAAAAATCCTGACCAAGGGTCCATTCTGGCAAAGGGTCGTTAGATCCCTCGATACCCCAAAACCTGTTCTAACAGTACGAAACTTTTCAACCCTATACTCGCAACCCCTAAACTTACCCTCGCCACACTGGCCCACTAGCATCCTTCGAGATCTCTCCGTTAGAAAGGTTAACGGCCATCCGTACCAACCACCGCGTGAACCAATCACCCTGGCACAATGATAATCACGGGTATAAATAGGAAACCAAAGCCAAATAACAATTTGCGTATCTTAACCTACTCGCTATGGACTGCATTTTCGTGCAGGGTCTGTCGGAAAGGACCTAGTACCGATACTACTCGACCAGTTCGACGTAAAATGGAAAACGGCCAATACGAAAGTCTGTGAACCTGACGTCTACCAGGGACTATCCACCTCGGAAACAATAGGTCTTCGAAATTTATGATACAATTAAAAACTCGTCTTTATTATTTTCTGGACGAGCTTACCGACGCTCTTCTTTTGTATTGTCTTCGAGGCTTGCCTTATGACGTCATAACTTATCTCCACTCAGCTCGACCCGGCATTGTCCTACGGAAAACAATGTCAGAAAATCAGATCTTCCCACCTTGCCACGTTACGGCCAGCCATTCTACGTCCTGTGCTTTATGTAATATATATATATATATATGCGGTTACATATTGACTATACTCATATCGATTACTTTTCATGTAAATCGCCTTATCGCTACTGGCTGGTCAATTTGTCAGAACGTGAAGATTGGTGGCTTTCCGAGTGACGTATGTATCGACTTCGTGGTATCGCTGTCGTTATCGTTAAATTCACGCACTGAGAAAGTGCCATCAGTGGATAATCGAAAAGCTAAATGCGAGGAAAATTGCGATCGGGATTAATCGTGCGTGAAAATTGAAAAACTATTTCGATCCGGAATGAGGTCGAGGTCGTTCCTCTTGCTCGACACGTGCTAAATTTGATCACGGCTTTCCAGTGACGTTTTCTACCCACTATCCGTATGTTTATTGACTCCTTATTAAAGCTTCTCCGTTTTACGTGTTATTTCGCAAATTGCTCATAAGCGGAATTGACAGCATAAATGATAAACGAGCAAAAATAACAACGAGCACAGCGTTTTAATCTATCGTCTTTATCGTTGAAAACGTGATACTTTGAAATAACATAAAGCATACAGGTATACATTCTATATATATATATATATATATATATATATATTATATGCAGATATAAATATATCAAAAATACACGTCGAAAACCAATGATACTGCATATTTATACTTCGTGTAAATTAAAGACTTTAAGAACCCGACTCAAAGTTACAGCAATTTAATTATACTTTGAGAATGATAAAGGTACCCATCGCACCGAATTTTCTAAATACCGTTACATTCCCCTATGAACGCATCATTATGTGTCTTGTGCTCCAAAATTACGTTATATATATTAGTTGTTAAAAAATTGCCTCGTACACACAACCAACAAAAATAATTATTGCCACAGAAATGACGAATAAAATAACAAATTGGTTATTACATACCCGTACGCTCATAAGGCAACGGACCATCCCCATTCGAAGGTCAATATAGGGTAGAGAAAATGAAGGCAGATGGTCAAAGTCCCGCAGAAAGAAAAAATGGGTACCTTTTTACGGGGTGGTCAACGGATTTGCATACCGGCCGAACGAGTTCTATGTATTCTAACGTACGTAGGTAATATTATATTCTCTATGAGAGATTTCAGAGCCTATATAAGTATCGGACTTCCGTCCATAGACGCTGCCTCACACGCTGGACATATATCAGTATCCATGGTGCAATTTGACCAGACGGATCGTTCCGTGCCGAGTACTAATCGCGCGAATGTTTCACGTGTGTACAGAGATTTAGGGATTCAAATTTAATTAAACATAAATACGTACACGCGATTTCGTATGATATAACGACGTCTTGGTTGTGACTCGGCTAGACACGCGATAGACGGATAATTGAAGTCCTGTGAAATCTTTGCACTTCTGTTAAGCATTTCTGGATGACGGATACGGATAAGAAGTGAAAAAGTGGAAAAAAAAGAATAACAATAAGAAATATGTAGGAGTGCCATACTATAAGACATTACCCAAAATTCCCCTAGTTTTAACTGGAGATCGAGTCTGGATAGAACAAAAGGAAATTACGATTACGTACATACAATCTGCATTACTAACCCCCTCGTCCACCCTTGCCTGTTTAGTAAGTAGGAAGGTTCGCTTCTTGTTCGCTTCCCATTCCATCCCTTACCTTATCCTGGCGTTCCGTTTCTTTTCTTTCATTTCCTTTCCTTTTGGATTTCTGCCTTGCTGACGCAATAAAAACAACGCCTCATTACTCGTCTGCCACTCGCTACCTGACATCCGGTCGTAAGAAGAGGGAAAACAATTTGAGTGAACTGAAAAAAAAAGAATTTTTGAAAAATGCTATATGCACGTGAAAGTAGACTTTTTTTAAATTGACATCTAATGTAATTTTTAAAAGCTAATTTTCGACAAAACTACGAAGTTTAAGTTTTTCTTGCGAAATATCAGTATGGAGGACGGTCAGACATTTTGCGATTTCGGACAGCCATATTATTCCATTTGAGCGGTTCAGGAAGGGTGGTTACGAAGAGAGCGGGTGGCCTGCCGCCTCTTCAATTTCCCTTTAAAATATTCTCGGCCATTTTTCATCCCTCCTTGTCTTTCCCACTGCGCCCGTGCGGCCCTATAGCCGGCTCACGGGGGTGCCAAGACGGAGTAGGGGAAGACAATGGAAAAACTCCCGCCATCTTTAATTCCGTCCCGAGCCCCTGACTCCCTCAGCATCCATGTAAAAAAAGGACGATCAATAAATTCTTCTTCGTTCTCTTACTTTACGCTTCGGGCCGTTCGATTGTTCCAAGCCCTCCTTCAAAACATCCCTGTTCGCGCTAAAACTTTGACGAAACGAAAGATTGCGCCCTTGGAGTCTGGGGTTATCAAAGCTGACTGTAGCGCCTTGCGTCACAGATTTGTGCAATTTATTTTTATAATTACTCGAACGCATTATGCAATTCGATATCTATGAAAATCTCTGCATTCTCAATTAGCGATAAGAGAAAACGTACGTGAAACCCAATGGCGAGAATTATTATTTAATTGAAGCAATTAAACTTTCGATAGAGCAAGTTAAAAAAAATTTAACACGAAAACAGCTTAAGTAACTTTTACAGTGTTCTATGCTTAGTAGCAGTACTTAACGTTAAGATTCTTAAATGGTAAACGATATGAATATGATTACAGATAATGGCTACGAAGGTCTTATCGTTTGAGAAAACTCTGGATAAGATTACGATGGTCGTTAACTTACCGACAGGAAACCTGTATTGTCGAACTGTAATGACACCTTATAATAATTTCATGTATTGAAGATACAAATTTATCGTGTCCAATTCGAACATTGTACAACTATTTTTTCAGATTGTCCATGAAGCACGTGTACGTTTGTAAAAAAAAATGCAGTTGCCGTAATAATAATCAGGATACAGAATAAACACCATAATTAGTATAGTAATGCACATTGGCCTTAAGCCAATTATATCCAATTAACATATATAAGTCGTGTCAATGTACACGAACATAGAACGAGTATAAAAAAATTAAAATAGAATTAAAATTCCACATCCCCTTACCCAATGATCATAATAAAGTTAAACGCACAGAGTACATACTTTTTATCTGCACTGCCCATAAAAATGACAAATCCAAAAATTTCTGTTTCACCACCCTGCCGATCATAAACGTACTGACGCTAAGAAACGACGCTTACCGGCAGGGTATTCATAACTCGAACGCATTGATGTTAGAAGAGCCGACACACGTTCCAATGGCGCTGACATACGCTGTCTTCTCTCATAATTCTGAGTTAATTTTCCGTTAGCCACTGAATTCTGCGGCCATTCGCCTGATGACAATTCCTACCAGAGATCAGTGTGCTATCTGTTGTCAAATCTGTGTATATATACCTAGTGTACATTCTTATCTGGCATTGTTCAGGGTGAGACAATACCATGTAACTGAGTTGCCGACTAACGTTGAAAAATTAGTCGCGTTTGAGTCCATCGTGTGGAAAGTTCAGTTACTCTAGCTTGAAGAACCAAGAGAGACCAGCGAAAAATAATCCAAGCAGATATCATTAAGAAATCGTATGGCACCAAATACCATGAGGAGTCTTTTTGTTATTATTTGTATAACTTTGATAACCAATGCAATGGAAGGTTCGTATAATTTAGTAACTCCTAAATAATCGACTATCCTGTAATATATATGAAACCCGTAACGCAAGAATAGATTTACATTAAGAACCAAACAGAAAACTGTATCATCATACGAGGCTATGAGGTATATTATTATTTAATATTGACAGACATGGAATTCTGGCGAAACGTGGGGCGTGATGAGCTCAAAGAATCTTTGGCATACAGATGGAATGTAAACACTGCCAAAAATGTCATATTATTCGTAGGCGATGGTATGAGCCCTGATACGATAACAGCTAGTAGGATTTACCATGGGGGCGAGGACAGTTATCTCTCGTGGGAAAAATTTCCGCACGTTGGTCTTCTGAAGGTAAATGCATTTATATAAAAAATGACGTAATCTTTAATTTTCTTTTTAAATCATTGACAACATTTCTATCGTACAAGATTTAAGTAAAACTATGCAATTGTGTGCAATTTTTAATAAAAATACGTTATTATTTTATCAAATGCTACACATGATCGATTGGTCCAAGTTAAATCCTAAACGTAGTCATTGAGTACCTTTAATCATAGTCATGGAAGAATATGGAATATTCTTTGCAAACGTTGTACGTGATTGGAAAGTCATTCTTTAGTTAATCACATATAAGCCTACTGGCTAATAATAATATCTGTTGTTAGACATACGACGTTAATAAGCAAGTGCCTGATTCTGCGTCGACTGCCACGGCATTGTTTAGTGGAGTTAAAACTAATTATGAAGTTGTCGGTTTGGACGCGCACGTACCATTGGCTGATTGCAAGTCAAGTCTGAATTCTACTTACTACACGGATACAATTATTAGCTGGGCGCAAGATGCTGGGAAAGCGACGGGTTAGTTACCGACAAGAAAGATCAATTTCTCAAATAAATAATACACATGGCTTCTATTGAAAGTCAGTTCTTCGTTTTAAGCACGATCTTAAGAAGACATCCTCTATCATGTGTTATTATTACTATATCTAAAGGTCTTAAGACTCTGCTTCGTCTCAAGCACTGACTATGAATACGAACCAGTGAATTTGCTTAGGTTTCGTTACCACCACAAGGGTGACGCACGCAACTCCTGCAGCTCTCTATGCACATTGTCCTGATCGAAGATGGGAGTGCGAGGCAAAAATGCCGAAAACGGCATCCAGTTGTAAAGACATAGCGAGACAGTTGATCGAGGATGAGCCCGGGAAAAAAATAAATGTAAGTTAACAGAATTAAAATTTCAATCGATCACTGTCGTATCATTAAATTTTTCAGGTAATCATGGGAGGTGGAAGGCAAGTCCTGGTATCGGATAGCGTAAATGGTACCAATGATCCTATAGATGCCTGGGCCTGCAAAAGTAAAGATGGAAGAAATTTGATAAGCGATTGGTCCCGTGATAAAGAATTATTAGGTGCTTCGCATGCGGTGGTACAAAATAATAAAGAACTCAGCGAGGTGGATACCGAGAACACGGACTTTCTCTTAGGAATATTTTCCAATGGTCATTTAACCATGGATTATGCAAGGGACCAAAGTTCAGAAGGTCAACCAAGTCTTGAGGAGATGACTGTGGCAGCGCTTAAAATTCTACAGAAGTCGAAAAACGGGTACCTATTAATGGTTAGACCCCACTGTTTAGGATAGTCATTTCCTAGCATCATCTCTCATCTAGATAATTATTTCAGGTCGAAGGAGGCCTCATCGATTACGCTCATCACAGAGGTCACGCTGCTCAGGCTCTTCAAGAAACAACAAGATTTTCAGACGCCATTAATGCAACATTGAGCATGATAGATACCACTGATACACTTGTCATTGTCACAAGCGATCATACGCATGCTTTGTCTTTCAATGGATATAGTGATAGAGGATCAAACATTCTTGGTGAATATTAAATATATATCAAGGCTCAAGTAATCATATATTTATCTTATTGCTGTTATATAGGTATCGCACAGAAATCCAGATATGATCAGATTCCTTATACTACGCTCAGCTACAGTACTGGTGGACTTAACAATATGGCCTACAAGATCGTTGATGGCAAAGCAGTGAGGATAAATGTATCCTTGTATAACACCAGTGATTTCACTTACAGTCAACAAGCTGCGATTATTTCCGATGAAGCTTATCATGGAGGTGGCGACGTAGCCGTTTACGCTTTAGGTAAGTAAAGAGATACAGCAATGCAAACGTCCTAACGTGAAGGTATATATTAGTTTAAATCGTGGTAATCAATTGTTTGATTGGCATATAATGATCTCTTTAGGTCCCTATGCGCATCTGTTTCATTCAACTCACGAGCAGAACTTCGTGGCTCAAGTAATTGCTTATGCTGCTAAAATCGGAGAATATAACAGTTCTGCTGCGCACGTGACATACATGAATCGCAATATCTTGTACTTAATTATTACTGTAAGTCTAGTTCAGATTAGTTGGTCTTTAATATAGAAAGAAACCAGATAAATGGCACGTGGTGACATTCGCAAATGGACCTTGACGAATCACGTGCTCCTCTAATGCCGTTTAATGGATTTAAAAATTGCCAATAAGAAGAAAAAATAGTGCGCGATTAGGTGCAGTAATCGCGCCGGCTAGTTAGATCAAATATAATATGTAATAGTCGATAATGCGTTACGTCACAACTTTTTCTGTTTCATGTACAAAATTATTAAAGTTTAGATTATTCCACTTCGGGAAATAGTGATGCGATGGGTGTGTATAATTTTTATATATTTATTTACAAACAAGTACGATAAAACAGTGCTCAGTCTTATACTGCAGAAGGATTCTTTATTAGCTATAACTTCTCGTAAGTCGTAGCAATAAAAAAAAAAATAAATGCAGAGAATTGACATTACTTTGAGAACATATTATGCTGATTAAGTGTTACTGTCCTTATGCTATTTACTAAGGGAATCGCTACTTTCTTTACCATGTTATTCATCTTGGCAAATATTTCTTTACTGTGTAAAATAATTACTAAAATCGTTAATATTATAAAATTCATTAAAGTACTATAGTGTTTTTTATCCGTATAAAAAAAAAATCCGGCTACACTCTGGTTTCGACCCGAACTCATATTTCTGTTATCATAAAGGAACTTATTAACATGGAAAGCCAAGAGGCAGGATACGAAAGTGATAACGACGCACTCCGACAGCATAATTACGGCTACTTTTAAACGGTCACATAAACATTAAACTCTACAGAAACGTTATCGGAGTCTGTCGTAATTGAGAATGTTACCCGCTACGGCGTAAATTAAAATATCACTGAAATTTCCTTTTCTGCTTTTTAAAACCTCCATCATGTATCATAACCATAAGAGATACGTAGCCTAGACACATGAGTGCTGAGATCAGAAAGATAAAACCTGGAGTGTACTTGCCAAACATCATGAGACTGCAGAGTCCCACGAGCTGGAAGGCAAGCACCAGTAGAGCAAAGTAGACGGCCAGGGTAAGCACAAGAGAGATACGTTTGCGTTCTTGCTTTTCCAATTTGGTGAACTTTTGTGTGTTTGTTATTACAACTGATGCCTCAAAGGTATCTGGAGTCGGTGTAGTCCGGGGAGAACGAATAATCTGCAGAGCAGTCTCGTGCACACAGTTGGTGACAAAGAAGATTTGTTCAGTAATGGTTTTAAGCAGGAGGTTGAAGTAAAGATTGACCTTCCGTGCGACTGGATGAGACTTTGAATTTCCAAAAGAGTAGAGGAGGTATGGAAACAGATTTAGATTCTGGCAACAATGGCGAATCTTCTGCATGGAAGAGTGACGAAACAGTAATGGTGGACCACTGTAATTTCCATCTGCAACAGTGAATGAATCAAATGATTAATTCTAATCAGAACGATACAGGCACTACATTTGTTTTTCAAATTAACTATGCAAGTCACTATGCATGCCTTTATTCTTGGTTCAAGATAAAAATTAATTAGGTAATCTTTTACTGCGTCATTCTGTTTTTAGTGAAGTTGTATCACATCCAGCAAGCATTTTATTTAACTCTTTTGGATTTTAATTATCAATAGTCACCTTTGAACATGTCAGAAACACGACGAACTAGTGTTGGTCTCCTTCTTACAGCAACACTCGTCCCACTTGTAAGCTTCGTAGCCACATCCATCTTGCTAATCACCAACACCTTTGAAATTTTTTAGGTGTTCCTTGATAATTTAATGGTTGAACTTTGAACCAGCCAGAATACAAAGAGATGTTGTAATTCTTCCTGAAATTAAATGATTTATTTACTTCTATCTGGCAAAAATTATTTAAGTTGCCTGCACTATTTCAATAGTCAAAATCTTACACACAAAAATTCCATCACGACTTACTTTCAAAGATCTCTGTCAGACATCTAGAGTCGCACTGAGGCGTTCAACCAAGTTTGTCAAGAATTTGATAGCTTTTAACCCAAGATTAGTACTGATGTTCAGTATTAAAATAAAACATCACTCAAAACCACTTCTCATTTGGGATCTTTCATGCACCATTGACACAGAGCAAGATTAAACAGACACTCTGATAAGAATCTAATATACTAGATACAACTGTTTGCTGGTACTTCAAAACCAGAATTTAAAAAAAAATGCAAAATCAAACTGACATAAAGTGCAAGGTCTTGTAACTTATGATCCCAGCAATCAGGTGTTAACGATACAACAAGGAATTCGTAACTGGCAAATTGCAATGACGCACATAAAATATGTACATATATTGAATCATCGTAATAGGCTCCCCTAGTTCCGTTAATCGTCAATGCTTATTAAACGACACTTATACAAGTAATTAGAACGGAAACCAGGCAATTGCGAAACCCTCTCCTCCTGAGTAAAATGGACGACACACACAAGACCCCTCAAACTATTGAAATAACAGGCAAAATTTTACTCACCTTTGTACAAAAAATATGAGAATTTATTTACAATGGCACGAAGCCCGTTTGGTCATAGAAGTTTTCCATAAAAGTAATTTCACCTTCTGTTCTAACTATATTTTTTATAAAGATTGAACACTATAGGAAATTCACGAAATATGCCCATCCTTCGGTACGGACTTGGGGTTTTCTCTCCTGTTTCGTGAAAAGAAAATCAATCACGTATTCTTACCACAAACCACGAATTACCTTCTCTCGCAAGAATTCAAGCACAACTGAAGTATCGAAAATACTGTTGCTACACGCTGTGAGACCATAGCCTCCCACGCGCACGATTCCTATAGCCTGGCATGCCTGATTGGCTGGAATCACAACACCAAGAAGAACTCAACCAATACCTCACCCAAGGTGTCTAAAATATTTGCCTTGACTGAAAACCTGTGGACGGCTCAACGATCACGTAGGAGCGAGGTTGATATTGAACAAAATATATGTATCTATCTATGCAAAACTGACAGATGCTGGATGAATAAGAGTTGTTTGGAAAAATTATACTCAACAATCAAAAGGTTCGTATAGTCTTTGTTCCTACGGTAAACTGCTGTCCCACACATACGTTGTGAAGTACTGTGTAATGTATTCAAACTTTTCAACGCAAACAAATTCGTTTCCAGGTTAAAAATATAAAATCCTTTGCGACCTAAGGAAAACAGCATTATACAAAAAATTCTTTGAGTCAACCTTGATATTATTCCTAGTAATCTTACACATTTAAAAATATTGTGAAGTTTTTTGTGTCAATATCTTATCAGTATTAAACGTGTTACTTTATGTACTTACTGCAGTGTACAGTTGTTTATTATTTCCATTTGACGTATATAAATAATGCGAATGAAAACTTTCTCTAGAGTTCAAATTTCATTATCCTGAACCAATTATAAAATAAGGTCTTTGATATATTTTAAAATCTATATTGAGTTACCGTACAAAGGTAAATCCATGAGCCATAAATAAATCTACTCTAAAAATATAATAGAACCACTCGGAGTGAAGTTGTAAACCCGTTATATGCATTCAGGTCCCAAAAATTATTTACCAAAAGGACTCATCGCCTTGGCCCGTATTTATTTACTACAGAACCTCTGAACCGTTGCCAAATTGGCTAATTCCCGCATTGATGACCTTAGACAAGCACCAATGATTCGTCATCATAGCCGAACACATTTTTACATCTAACATTATAGTGTCGTCGTCTAGACGTATTTTTCAATAAACCTGATAAGCAACAAATATACGTTCCATTTTGATTACATGCATCCTTATATAACGTTCCGTTGAACCTCGACGCCTATGCAAGTAGAAGATAAACCTCAACTCCACAGTTAGAAACGTTGCACGTGGTACATCAGTGCCGGATCGAATTTGTGGTCACGCACATGATGCGTGATCGGGATATGCGGCAATCAGAAAATTGCTCTGGTACGGCAGTCCACGTGTCTCCCCTCGTTCTCAAGTAAGCGGTACGAAGAGACGCAACAAGAGTCAACAATCCGTTGAAATTAAAATCCAAATTTTATCCAAATATTCATTACGATTATTTAACTGCATACATTCTTTAATGAATACGTCATTCAACGTTAGGATAATCCGCCAAACTATTTCACGTAACTTTTACATAACCGCTTAAATATTTGAACTCAAGATACAGTGGCGCGCTTGAATACTGGATTTTTGTAAGTACCTAGTTAATCATGGGTATTCCCTTAATTCTATTTCAGGCTTGAGAAATTTCCCTCCCCTAAAGCCAACGATTTTCTATCAGCCAACCAACAGTAATGAACTAACTACACCAGACTGCACTATTAAAAATTTCTTCTAGAAAATAAATAGAAAGTATATCAAGTTTTATGTATATACAGTATATGAAATTCCATAAACATTTATATAGTAATGTAAAAGCATGTCAAGTTATTTGTGTATACAGTATTTGAAATCTAACGTACAGCACGTTTTCCTGATTCCACTGACGACACTACACTGACTCCGCGACATTACTATACTAACCCTGTGGAGCTGCAGCCGTTGATTGTGAGTCACAGCGTTGATTCAATATTTTTTAGCGTTTATATTAATTTCAATACGCTATATTCGTATGAATCCAGTATTTTTGCTAAGCATATAGTAAATCTAATGGAAATATATACGATTTTAATTTTAATATTCCAAGTTAGCAATTTTTCAAAAACAATAATATTTTATATCCACTGTAAGTTTACCAACATTTTTTTTTACACTTACTGTTTCTTGATATTTTTCTCGCATCTGTAGACTTTTCTTTTAATACCACGTGCCTACCACACCACCGTCATCATCCGACGGCAGAGACGTGGTTTCAAGTGCGTTGTAGATTCTTGTTTAAACGTGGAAATTCTTTGGCATTTTATACATCAGACAGTCTCAGCATCTACGACGCATTTGCTCGAGCGTCTGACATTCTCCTTATCTATTTTATCCAATGCTGCCAGAACGTTGAGAAAAATAAAATGTTAAAAATAATATTGCATCATGAATAGGTTGAATGTTTCGTTTTCATCAGCCATCTAACGTACACGTTCAGTATACTTTAGGCATATTGATAATTTTATAACGAGCCATATATAGTACGTTTACTGCCAATAAAAAAAAAAGTATGGCCATCAATTCACCGCACTGTATACACTTTTGAATGCGTGTGATGCTATTGGAGCGCACGTTGTTTTCGGTCCAAAGAACAACTTTTTCTTTAACCGCCTCCCCTTGAGATGTTCTACACTCTTTCTTTCATATTTCCTTTCCTCCTCTTACTCTCGCTTATTCCAAATCGGGATATTCTCGAAGCCAACGATTTCGTAACATCTCTGGAGGTCTAGACCATGGGCAGGTTTCTATAATGATTCTCACGTCCGGTTTTTCACGTACTTCGTGTCTGTTGCTATAAATATTTTTAATTTTTACTTTTTGAAAGCAAAATCACAGCTACATAAGATGTGGTTTAATAATATAATATAATAATAATAATAATATAATAATAATAGAAGATATTAATAATAATAATAATAGATAAAATTATATAATAGTTCTCTCTTACATCCATACAGCAGGTATTAATTAATACTAATGACCGTACAATTCTAATTCTAAATAGTACTACTGTATATACTATGTGTTTCATTTTGTAATGCGATTTAGGGGTAATAATCGTAATATAGTATTCAGTATCTAATCGCACTAAGCCAACCTCCCGAGACTGTTTCGACGAAGACAAAAAAGAATGGTCGAAAAAGGAAAATAAAACAAATAAATCCCAAAACGAACGTCCTGCCGTTTTGTGCTTGTCGGTTTTTATATTTTGATCTTGGCACGTTCGCAGGACATTCGTGAGTGGCTCATCGAATGAGGTTGGTCCATTTGTCGAGCTTTACACATATACTCAGTACCTATTGTATCTCTTATATCTTTCATGCATACACAATCTACACGCTAAATAAATATGTTACAGATTGTTTCTTCTTTTTATCTAAAAATTATGTTACTTCGTGTTTACTTCGTGGTATGGCACTCATATGGCTGCTAGCCTAGCCCCGTAGGTATACGATTTTCCATAAGCACGATCGTCGCGCCCCTAGCGGCGCAATCTTGTACATACAGCGAAAGGCAAACGCGATTCTTTGTTCTTTTTCTCCTATTGTCATACCTCCGACATATACCAATAACAGCCGACGAAAAAGCTACATGTTCTTTAAACCTATAAAAACTTATGCTCGTCGTGTTTTCTCCTGCATTTTATTATTATCATATTTCTCTCATCGAATAACGACCTCTGGATGTCACCCGACGCCACGAGAAAACAGTAAACCAGTGGGCTAGGGTGGATGACTATCAGTGTGTACTCCCTATGGAATGCTACTATTAAAATAAAACAATTAGACTATTCGTTCGTATAGTTTTTAAAAGTGTCCTCTTAACATTTCTTTTGTCCATCTCCAATCGGTATTCGCTTTTCTGTCTCTTGTTTGCTCTTCCTTTTATTCCCTACCTGCGCACCCACGCAGATCACACATCCAATCATATGTTTCAAAGTACGTGCAAGTTTAAAAGTCCAACAGAAAAAGTCCGTCCAGGAAAACTAGTGGCGTGGTCACTACTTGTAAAGGAAGCATATGCTAACTAGTGCCAACAATTGAAGAACAGAAATTGATGACGCTCACAGAATGTACGTAAACAGCAAAACATGCTTATGTATTGGATTTGCGTGCGTAACGCACATAGCTAATAGTATACCACATTTATGTGCGACGAATGCGATCTTGTTCCAGGAAAATTCGCCGTGCCTACGTCATCGTCGTTTTTTCATGATCGTGATAGGAGTGGAAAAACGTACGATGACGTATATACGATGATTGATTTTTGTTTATGTATTTTAAGCAATAACGTCTTTTCTATTAGTTTCCTCCTCTCTCTTTTTTTCCCCACTTAAGGCACTATAAAATGTATTCGTTTTTCTTGTCGCTTCTTACGCTTTTTCTTTACTTTTTATTTATGTCGTCGCTATGGTATTGATGTACGATTCCGCAATTTTCGAAAACCACCGCTACTTGGCTGTAAGTCACGTTTATGTGTCTCTCTCTCTCTCTCTCTCTCTCTCTCTCTCTCTCTCTCTGTCACACGCACACATACAATCTTTTTCATTCTCTTTCTTTTTCTGTATGTCCGTTGCACAACGCTAAGGCACACGGTACTACAAGTTGAAACACCCTAAAGGCACCCTAGGCGCGTATCAGCGAGTTTTTCATTATTTTCATAATTTCTTTAATAATACCTACGTGCTACTATATCGTCAAAAAAATATGCGCTGTATGTCTTTTCTAGTTTCTTTCGTATAAATACATAGCCGACCAACCTGACCTGAACCATCAATTAAGAGAAAGAAATGAACCAAAACAAAAGAAGCACAAAGATACGCGGGTCTCAGCTCGATGTAATCTCGTGAAATTCCATCGTAATTCTTTCGTTCGCTTTCTCTTTCTCCGTCTCTCCCTCTATCTCGCAGTCTGACTCTCTTATTCTGTCTTTCGGTTTCTTCCTTGCCATCTCTTATCGAGTGTTTGTCTTTTTCATTTTCGTCTACTAAAACTGGGGGAGCGAGAATTAATACAAGAGATAAAAAATTTAACGTGCGGATTATCCACACAACGCAGGACATTCAGATGCGCTTTGCACTGCCCGTATAACCACGTACGCTGATAGCGATCCGATTAGTATGAGTTTTGGGGCATCGAAGAGGACAGGCTTGAGGGGGTGATATGAGATAAGTAAAGAGGGCTACGCGGATGGATCACAGGCAAAAAACCAATAAGCAAACCAAAATTAAACACGGAATAGGGACTTGAGCATCCTCTAGGAATAAAGAAAGCACGGAGAAAATTTTACCTTAACAATTCGATTATACATACACATAATATATATACATAGATGTGACATACGTATGTATATATACACATATATATATTTAAAAAAATTTTTTTACCGATCCGTCACTTAGTGTCTCAATTTAGAGTATATATCTATATATATATATTATCAATATACTTTTTTACGACATTTTGCTCGTTTCTTTCTTTTTTTTTCTTTTTCTTTTCCTTATAACGTTCCTATCTCGATCTTTCTTCTTATTTTCATTTCTGTTTTAATACACGTAACTCTCTCTTTCTCTCTCTCTCTCTCTCTCTGTTCATCTGTCTCTCTCTCTCTCTACCTCCATCTCTCTTCGTCTCTCGCGTCGGCTTGCAGTCTTTTTATTATTGTTTCTCAATACTGTTTGTAATACGATTATAACGTACCACCCGAACCGGTACGTTCGGGAAGTATTTTCTTTAGTACGATTATAGTGA
The DNA here is from genome assembly GCA_030142595.1 of Trachelus iudaicus. Taxonomy (NCBI): domain Eukaryota; kingdom Metazoa; phylum Arthropoda; class Insecta; order Hymenoptera; family Cephidae; genus Trachelus; species Trachelus iudaicus. Next base: position 395,490 of record JARQTH010000475.1, on the reverse strand, counting down.
CCACACATGGTTCGTGAATGGGATATATATTGCATTACCTTTCTACACACGCGTTACGATTACCGCGCGTTCACACCGATACAACTGCCTCTCGGTCGGTGGCTGACTTTGTCTTTTATGTCGTTTCTTTAGTTTTCAATTCTGCCTGTCGTACACGGCCAACGACGATTCTCAGGTTAACCCACGGCAATACTTGTAGACCCGCACCGCGCTCTCTATCTATACATATTTTTGTCCCTGTTTCTTTCGTTCGCATCCATATCGAACAGAGAGCCGAGAATCGCTCCCAGGAGTACGATTACGATCGCCTATCGATCCCGAGCCGCATCATCGGACCGGTTTCAATTACATTTACATGTATATCCAACGGTTCGCTACTCGTTGCACGATATACTTTAAGCTACCTACGCGAATCCTAATGGATCCTGGACATACTCGAGACAGGTATACAATAATAATTCCGACGTGTTTCGATGGCTGGATACATATATATCTATATATATATCGATGATATATATACATATCTATTTATTAAATATTAGTTTGTCTTTTTTGCGTGCTAAAGCTATAGAGTCGTCTCTTATTGTCGCGGACGTCTTTTTCTTTTCGTCGTCCATTTTGTTTTTTATACACACTTTCTCTCTCTCTCTCTCTCTCTCTCTCTCTCTCTCTCTCTCTCTCTCTCTCGCACACACACACACACACACAACCACACACGCAATTGCTCTTCTCGCATATCTCTTTTGTCTTACATCGTCACACGAGAGGGAAACTCATTTTGTCTTGTTTCTTTATGTCTTTCAGGCATTTTAAGGAGGGCTTTCTGGGAATGTTACAGGGACATGGGGATTGGATGGGACGAGTCTTTTAGGAGCCTCTACCGATCAGCATTGACGTATACGATGAACGAACATCTTGATAACGTTAACCGTCCATGTGTCGATACTTATGCGCGGACATCTGTGCAAGACCCAATACTGCATATTGACACTGCAAGCAATGATAATGCGTCTGTTTGCCGGAGTGTTGACACTGTACAGCGCCGCAAGGTTGACTTGGCGTGAACTTCTGAAATCCAGCTGCCGCGATACTGTCGAGCTTCGCGTGCTGCCGCCGATGCGCTACGACCTTGTTCGTATCGGTACAGACGAAGTCGCACTTCAGGCAATGAAAATGCGAGGCCTTGTTTTGCATCGAGCCCAAGGAGGAGGTGTAGGCGCACTGAGCTCTTCCACACGGCACGTTCGCCCTGTACTGTTGGAAGTCGCCACCCATCAGAGTGTCCAGCCTCTCGTGTCTCGCCGTGTGCTGAACGAAACGCGTCTTGTCGCAGAATGAGTATCCACAGTCTTGTCGCATACAATGAAAATGAGTTTGATGCTCCCGGTAACCACAATGTGGATACCTGCAGTCCTCATTGAATCTGAACCTCACGTAACCCTCGGGTACAGGCTCGTCCTTGAGCATACGCATCGAGTGGTGCAGCCTCTGCTTCTTGGCCTCGGGTGAGTTTGAATCTGGCGGCGATAAGGAACGCTTGTTACCCATGTTCAGATTCGCTGCTAGGGATGCCAAGGGATTCTCATCGCGACTGGGCGGTAGGAAGTTCGCCGGCGGCAGACCCGGGGCGAACATTAGACCAGGACCACCCGCGTACATTCCGCCATGTTGGAGGAACGGTGGTAGGGCCTGATTCATCAAGGCTATTTGCTGATTCATTGCGGCCATCACTGCTGGACTTGGAAAGTGGAAACCGTGACTGAGGTCCAGCTCGAAACCGGATGGTATTGGAGATTGCTGTACGTTTTGCAGCACCCCCTGGGACATGGAACCATTCTCATTGTTGTCCACTATTCCACCATTGTCCTCCCGATTACACTCACTGGGTTCTCTTTTAACATTCGGAACGCTCTGAACGGCCGAATCGCATCTTGAACTCTCGATCTTGACCTCCTTTCCGGATGTCCCTGAGGAACTGCTCTGCTGGCTCATGGATAGACTCTGCTGCATTTGCCGTTGCATGTTCTGAAAGCTTTGGATGTTCTGCGCCATCTGTGCGTTTTGCGCCATGAAGTCGTGCTTCTGCGAAAGCTGCGCCAGGTACTCGTGCTGAAGCTGCTGTCCAGGGTTCTGAGGTGGGAGCTCGTGCTGCTGCTGGCTCAGGATCGCTCCTGTTGAGTGCTTCGCGATGTGGGCCACCAGTCTGTCCAGCTCGGAGAAGGCTTGATTGCAGGCGTTGCAGTGATGATGATTCTTGCGTTTGAGCTTGCAAAATGGTCTACTGCAACTCTGCTCCGGCCCGTAGAGTATGTGGGGCGAGGAACTCGTCGAGGGTAACACTTGGGTATCTGAAAAGGAGGAAGCTGCGTTCGATCAGTTGTTCGAAATTAGGGCGGGTCGGGCGGTCACGTATAATTTAAAGACAAAAATACGATGTTGTTTTCTAAGCACAAAACGTCAGACACGAACCTTGGTGCACGGAAGCTCGCATGGATAGCATGGCGCCCGGAAGTGCGGGTTCGCTCGGCGGTCCGCTGACCGGATAATAGGTGCCTGCCGCCCTCACCACTAGCAACAATCAACCAAACAACCAACACTTCAAATACCTCCCACTATTATGCGATACAACCACCGTAGAATGTAGATACGTCAAACGAAGGAACAAGAAGAGATGAAAAGTCTAACAATAAGTATAACTATACGATTCTAAAAATGTCAACATGGCGGGTGGTGGATTGTGATGTTGTGGCGGTGATGATGGTGGGTGCGACTACGTGCAAACGTCATGCATTATAGTGTAAAGATGATCTTTAAAAATTGCATAGCTACACCTGGGTACAGGCTCGTGTAAAACATCATCAGACACATTGGACTCGATTGCCTTTTTATCATGAGGTACAAAAATTTCTATGCAATTGATAAGAAACATCCCGAGTAATGGTGTCGCGTGTGTTTTGTGATATCTACCAACAAAAACTGATCTAAGTATTTAAAGAAAGATCAACGTGGGCTTTGCCGATTCCGTCAATTATTAACTTACCGGTTGTCTTATTAGCATCCGGACTCCCAATTTCCCTCTCCTTGTCATCGATGAATGACCTGCTTTCGTCTAAGCTCTCCTCGGGCTTCTCAATGAGGTCCGCAGGATTCTTCACCTGGATCCTCGGTTTGATCTCTTGAATCGGCGTCTGGGTCTGACCCGTCTGTGTCTCCTGAGTGGCAGATTCCTGCCCGATGGATTCAAGAAATCCACCAGAGTGTTGTTTCTCGTGCTGCGCCATTGTCGAGTATCTCACGAAAGAGTATCCGCAATTTGGCCTCGTACAGTGAAAATGACGATTGACGCGATTACTGTGACAGCCGGGTAATCGGCAATCTACCATCTTGTCGAAGAAAGCAAAACCTGGGAGGATGTCGACGTTATCATGAAAGTCCTTGCTGTGCATCAGCAGCTGATCTGGTCTATCGGTAGAAAAATGACAGCGAGGCTGGGAGCAATGGTGATGCCTAGTGGATCTTAAAACGCAGGCAGGGTCGGGACAGCCTTCAGGATTGTAAGTAGAAAATCCTTCAGGTTCGCCCAGACTATTCGAGGGTGAGACGCTACCATCCCTATCCTCCGTGATGGCGTTGGGCGTCGTACACGGGGTAGGTTTTGGTAGCTTGAAGCTAGTGAATATAGCCTGAGGTGAGTCTTGAGTATGAGTGGTGGGGTCGCCACCTGACCAGATCTCTATGACGCGATTCTTGGGTGGTCTGCCACGTTTTCGCCTGAACATGGCGTCGATATTGGTCAGATGCGTCAGAGTGACGTCAGGCGATAACGCATGCGAGGACGAAGATAAATTAAGTTGTCTGCTGTATTCATGAATCTTATAGTGCTGAAGTCTTCTGAAAGGTTTGTCGGTCGCCAGAATGACCTCCCGACAATTCTCCCAATTACAATGATAATGTTTCTCTTTGTCAGCATAGGGACAGCTGTCTTCGCAACCACCTTCCTCGAAGTATGCATCTGTGATGCGTTCCTGAGTCTCGTGTTCGCGCAAGTGCTCTCGCACTTCACGGGGATCCCTTAGGGTGGCTCCGCAACGATCTAGACCACAGTGGTGATGTTCCCTGCCCAAGTGACAAGGACAGTCTGCCGATGCTGGCGCCAGGTACGTCAGCTCGGCAGGTGTCAGTTGCTGCTCAACGACTATACCAAGGTTGGACGTACCAGGACCTGTGGAGGTTGGTGCCGTTAGGTCCATAGCTAGGTCACTAGCACTTTGGAAGGAATCATCCATAGAATAGTAGGAGGGTGAGCCTCTACCCTCGTTGGAGCTCTCTCCATTGAGACTCAAGGCTAAACTCTGTCCCGTGAGATCATCAGGTGCCCAGGAACCTGGTGGTCTTATACCACCTACGGCACCAACTTGCTTGTACTTGCGATATGCCACCTCGGAGTCGTGGCGTTCGTGTTTGCGTTTATGAGAAAATAGCTGCCCGGATGAATGCAACACGTAGCTGCAATGTGGTCTGATGCAGTGGATGTGATTGCATACACGAGAAAAACGGCATTTTTCGAAGGCACAGTCTTCGGACTTCATAAATTTTTTGAAGCCGTCGCGCGATAGTTGCTCGTCCTTTATGTGATATGATTTGTGCTTCTCTGAAAGGATACCAGAAATGGTAGGAAAAAAGAAACACGTTAGTTGGCCAAGTCGAGAATTTGAAGTCGAGTATAAGAATTAAATAAAGGATGCTCACCCATGTCGGCCTTGTTTTTAAAAGTGAACCGACAGCCAGTTCTTCTGCAATGAAAATGCGTGGTCCTCTGACCAGCAAAGGGACAGTGCTCGGCACCGCAACTCTCAGTAGCGCGAAATCGCTGAAAGCCTTCTTGTATGATAGCCGAATCCTTTCGATGATAGTTAGCATGCATCTGAACGTCGGAAGTCGATATGTAAACCTTGTCGCAATTCTCATGGATGCAGTGGTAATGGGTCTGTTTTCTGTTGTGAGGACAGGCCCGACCTGGATGCCTCTCGGAGCAGTCGTCAGTTGGCGAATACCTCATGAAACCATGCTGCAAAGATTCGTCCCTCTTTTTGTGCCACTTGAAATGCCTGATCATCTCTTCCTTTTTCACAAACACCCTACCACTGCAGTCCAGACAATGAAAGTGCTCTCTGCAGCCGAGTTCCTTGCAGTACGAGCTACCGCACTCCTGACCTGATGTGTACCTCCTCACGTATCGGGAGTAATCAATTATCGGCTGTGGTACGGGTGACTTTGTACTGCCAATAAGAGTCTCCGTTACCGGTGACATACTCTGTCTGAGAAGAGCTGAAACATACAATAAGATTCATTGGATCAAAAAAGAATGAAGGTTCCGAGTAACGAGTCTGTTATTACGAATTAAAAATTTTAATTAGGACTCCCGGTATATTTCTTATACTATTTTCGATTGACCGAGAACATTTCTTGCACCGAGTGTCAGGTGTAGATTCGTTGGGCGCAATTCCTGCATCGTGCGAGTATCATACAGTGTACTCGGTAGGTAAGTCTAATAAGACAGTCCATGGCAAATCGGAGCACACGAAAAATTTTAATCGAACATAAGAAACTTTATAAGAGCCCAAGGATCCCGCCAATAGAGGAAACACGGAGCTACACCTTACATCCGGTGGAACGAATCAAGTCAGTCAAGAACGCTCTTACAAATATGTTCGGTTGGTAAATTACCCTATGTCGATAATTCAGTAAATGAAGCTAAGCAGTGGAGCTCCCTTCGATTTCTACTTTACCGACAGTTACGACAATCAAAGGTCAGATGGCGCACGCATCAGAAGTAAGAAAAACCGACGTCGCCGAGCCAATTTCCGATACACATATCAAGAGTTATGAGCACACCGTTCGTCGACCCACGCTCAAGCATGCTAGTGGCCGAAAACTGGTTGGGCGCCGCGGTACGCGAAATAAAGGTAAGACGAAGAAAAAAAGGAACAGACCGAGAGAAGAATGGACCGGGCCAAACAAAAAAAAGATAACCAACCCGATCACAATACGCATATGCAAAAACAATGGTACTGTATAAGACGCCTCGGGCGTGCCCGGTTCGAAATCGGATAATATCGGGGCACACGAAATTATCAAATTATCGCACTTGGAAAGTGTTTGGCAAATACAGTTACCGTCACGATTGAGGCCCCAATGTATTTCGACGAGTAACACGCATCTCACCGACAGACTTCACGTACGTATATCGCCGATAATTCGAGTACAGCAAGAAAACTACCATAATTTTCGTCATCCGCATAATCAGTAGGTCATTCAACGCGTACAACTCCAGAGGAGGCACAACAACGAAATTTCAGCAAAGACAATAAAGATACACCATGGCGAAAAATCTTGATCGCTAGCGCAACCGTTTTCGTACGTGTACTGAAGAATTTTCAGTGCACACGGAATACCCGTATACGAGCAAGTATGTGAAACGACCGGCTGTGCTGTCGCCGATTCCGAGAAATATTTGCCGGCGTTTGAATGCGTTCAGAAACGAGTTTAAAAATTGTCGAATATTTCTTGAGCCGCGGCACGCCGCCGCGATCCTGGGCCCTCTGGGCCGTAAGACGAGGGCCCGTTCCGCGTTTCGTGCACGCTTGTACACGTGTACACGCACATACTATCGCGAATACACACACGTGTGTTCACGTAGAAGGAGAGAACGCAGAACGAGCAGCAGGAAGAGTAAGAAAGAGAGAGAGAGAATCGTGAAGAGGAAAGACTCCCAGAGAAAAAAAGGAAGAGGGGAGAGAGGAGGATCGTGAGAGGATGGGTGGTTATATATATATATATATATATGTATACTATATAAGGCGTATGTATCCTGATGAAGGAACGCAGGGAAAGAGGATTCGGCGCACATTATGCCTCGGCATTATATCCGTCGAGCCATACGGGACCTCCGAATATGCGGAGGGACACGAAGAACTCTTGCTCCTCTCTTTTTTTCATGCCGACTTTTCCCTCTTGTTGCAGACCAGGGAACCAAGGGCGTGCCTCGTGCCTCGTGCCAATGCGAGAGGCATCGACGCCTGAATATCTTATATTAACTGTCGATGAGGTTAGGAATTTCGTCGTGAGTGCATTGTGAGTCATGTTGTTGGTATTTACAATAATCTTATGGAATAATGAGTTTTTCGAAATTCTGACAATTTTTTATTCTTTTTCTTTTTTTTTCAATAAGGGAACAAAAGGAGAGTCGGAAACGATCTTGGATCGTTAATAAAAGAAAATGATTCGACAGAATGGGGGATTAAAGATCATAATAGTGCGTAGTGAGGGAAACAGACTGAAAATACCAAAAAAAAAAAAAATGAGGATAGAATGACAAAAAAAATGATACTATAAGAAAGGATCGGACAAATGCCACCCACGCTTGGTAAGGGCTGCCATAGGCACGATTTTAAATAAGAATACAAAAAAAAACGTGAGACGGCTTAAAGAGCAAATCTTAAAAATATGAGAAAGCCCCAAAGGACGACACGCACGCATAGACCTCTGGCCCTTTTGGCGTCCTCAGTCTCGCCCTCGCCCTCCTGTAACCTCCCCCCCCCCCCTAACGTGACCCCCGTGTGTGTTTCTCTAGTAGCTGCTGCCACCCTATCCCCCCCCCACCCCTCCTACCTTTGAGCTCGAACCCCTTTTATTCTAGGTTCTTAAAACTCGCAGCTCAGCAAAGGGGTTTAAAATTTTCAAAAAGCTGATCTGAAAAGGCCCCGTATTTCAAACGGGGTCTCTTTTTTATCATTTAATCCGTAAGGCTCGGCTGAATAACCCTTTATAACCGGCACGGCCCCGTGCTCGCACGCTATACTGCCCTATATGTACAAAATCGCCGACGCTGAATATGTCGTATTTGAAAATACACAGACGTTTAATATTGCGTCTGCGCATACGTGCGTACGTGTTTGGATAATGACGAAGTGCGTGAGCGAGTGAGAGGGAGGGACGATGCCCGTCGTCATCTCCCCCTCTCCCTTCTACCCCGTTCACCCCCCCCCCTGCTATGGGTCTGCACCAAGGGTCCATTGAACCTTCTTTTTTTTTTTCAAGAGGGCCTAAATACCGAAAAATTCGTAACGGCCCGTTTCTCGATGGTCCTTGTCACAATATTGTTTCCGGAAAAACGGCTCCGGCAGCGCGCGAAACCCGGGCCAGATGCAATTTAATTTAATGACCCCAGCCGGTATTGACGAGTCCTTCGAGAAACAAGGACCCCTTTTTCCTTCCATTCGGCCCTCTTCATTCTGGTATAACCATGGCCCCTGGCCTTTCGACAAACTTCAAACATACGAACACACGAATATACAGGCCCAAACCATCCAATTTCGCTTCGGGTACCACGGATTTGAATGCATTAATTTTTTTTTTTAATTCTTTGTACACTTTTTTTCTTCCTTCTTACGTTACACGTTCTATTATTTTCGTGGTTCGATGTATACCTATGTAAACGTACGAGTACCACATAGAAAATTCTGTATAGAAAAATTGTTCAAAAATTCGGGCAACGCAATAATTTTTTAAAATAATTTAAGGTTACTCTATGTATGTGTGAACCGCTAGTCCTGTAAAAAAATTGTACGTGACAGGATCGATCGATTTTGGATCTAGATAAGAAGAGCAATTAGATAACGTGGATAAGAGAATCTTCGCTAAAATAGTCTGAAATTGTGTGAAATGCCGTGATCGCGGTGCACACCTCCGAGCGTCTTCCCTCCGGGCAGACAGTAAACTATTCTAAGATGGTCGAGTGTCGCGGACTTATTGTCTCTCGGCGAGAGGAGAGTGCGCGCGTTATTTCTGTCAAAATTACGTTATGGTCGCCATTTTACCCAGCCCGCCGGTACAACGCTCGGTTGCGGAGCGTCGTTTAGCACCTTCTCTCTACGAAACTCGGGATGAATATCGCGCGACAAGAATAAACGTTTCGGGAGGCCACTGTGATTCTCTCCTCTGTACGCTTACTGTATACTGGCAAACGTCGCGCGAACACACCGCTTTCTCATTATAATTAGTACACGTGGCAGATTGGTAAACCTTGCGCTTTACAACGACAGATCTTACGTCGGGTTTTCACACAGCCTAATCAATCGACGAAACCTTGTAATTTATTATAAGAATTAAAAATATATTAACTTTTCTTAAATGTTGACACCAAAAATCGCCCCTCATCCGCACATTGTATTAAACCTCGAGGCATTCACGTTTGAGCGCATATAAATTTTAAAAATTTCTTTTGGCCAGATAATAAATTCATTTTCAGTAAGATATCATCTTGGGAATGAAATTCACAATTTTTCAAAAAACAAGGTATATTTCATACAACAAAATTAACAAGGCGCCCCCCTCTAGCAATTCTTATGCCATTAAAGGGGCAATTAAATTTGGTGATGCCCGAAAGAGTCTGATGGTTTTACATTGGGGTGGGGGGGAGGAGGGGGGGGGTGAAGAAGGAAGTGCGTCAGGATTAGCTTGGTGGGAAGAAGGGAGAATAAAAAGAGAGGGAGGTGGAAGAGGGATAGAGTATCAATCGGGGGGAGCGGGGGGGGGGGTGATACGTGAAGAGGGAAAGGCTGCGGCGGAGGAGGAGAGGGGCGGGGGAGGGGGTGACTGAGTTTTAATCACGCGTGCCCCACCGTCAGTTCTCGTATGGATTTTTCGAGGCCCTGCGCGATACTTAAAATGCCCCAACCCCTTACGTTACCCATGGCGCCCCCTTATTTCTCCACTAGGGAGCCTCACTCAACGTTAGTTTTTACGAGGGGTTCCCGTATGTAACATTACCCCCGTAGCACAGAGCAACTCCTCCCGCCGCCAGCATCCTTGAAAATAAACAGAATCGAACCCTTTCTATAAATTCAAATAGAGCCCCGGCTGGAGCGCGAGAGAGTCTGGGGTGGGGTGGGGGGAAGGGGGCGCCCCCCTCCCATCCTCTTTGTTCGCCCTCCAAATTCAGGCTGAACTGTTTCGAGGCTTTGTAGAAGCGACCGAATTTCACATCGTGAACGAGCTGAAAAATTGCGCCACGGATCGGCGATTCCCTGTCAAAACAGAAATCCGATTCCCGGCCAATGAAACAGAGTGTGGAGCAGCAATATATTCTCCGATAGAAGTAATCGATAGGGTGTTAGAAAATTGGGATAAAATAGACAGATTGATCTAGCGGGTGTGGGATAAGCATATATAAGCTTTATCCAATTCATACATCTCTATATACGTATATCAAATATATATATATACACATACGTGTATACAAAGATACGGAGAAAAAGCTTTTAAAGAGGATTGAAGGCGCGCGATAGACACAGTCACAATTGGGATGCTGACAATTGCACGTTGTTGCGAGCTCTTTGTCGAGCCTTCGAGTTCGCGCATTACGATCGGCTATTTTTCACCAGGCATTGGCAGCTTGGGTGATTTCGAAAGACCAAACGGTCGTGCGCGCGATTAAATTTAGAATATTTTTTAAATTTCTCCAATTCCGCTCGCATGATTTGGCAGCCGTGCTTTGCACTGCAGTACCCCCCCCCCCCTCTCTCTCTCTCTCTCTCTTTCTACCTTCTTTGTCGTACTTCGATCTCAAACTCCCAGCATCACTCCACAGTGGTGGACCCCGCTCTGTAGAGATCGCGATCTCTTTTACAAAACGATCTTCTTTCCTTATTACGCTCTTCCTTGTGCATGCCTCTCTCTCCCTCTCTCTCTCTCTCTCTCTCTTTAGACCACTATCGTTCGCTCTAGTCCTTCCTCTTACTTCCCCAGCGAGTGACACTTTTGGCCGTTTTGGCTTAGCCCAAAGCGCTAAAACAATCGGCGCTCTGGCCGTACGGCCGGCAGCACTCTTCAGCCTCCTGTCTTCCTTTTTCTCCCTTTTCGTCAAGCGCGAAATAACAGAGGCCCGCAGCACCGCCGCGCTCCACGGGCTCGCTCGTCTCTAAAGAGCAAAGCTGGCTAACTCGAATTACTAGGAGCGAGACGACGGGACTACGTGAAACGTTAAGACGACTCGGGGTCATGAGCGGCACAGAATAGGTTATACAAGGTGCGTTACCAAAGGATGATGGATAATGGTGAACTGGATTTTTATCATTTTTCACTCTGCAGCCTTTCCTTACATACATTGTATCTATCCTATGGGACTACATGAACTTTTGTATCCTTTGTGGGTCCTTGCGCTAGATATACTCTTGTCACGTCTTTTATGACGTACCGCTTGCTGTCTTAAGATCGGTACGCTAACGTTACAGGAGTCGGAGGGTCTCGCTGTCCGAAATAGCAAAGGCCCAACCGGATATGAGTCTGGTGTAAAAGCGTCGATTCCTGTATTTATGCGTCGACGCGTACCGACGTCTTTTCGACGCACAGTTACACGAAGAAAATATTAGTGCGCCTGGAAAACAGTGGGTGGGGGGGGGGGGTGACGTTTGCAGGGGCAGACAAGAAGGGAGGATAGTAAATAAAAAATGGTCGACGGACGTTGCTCAGATACAACGGATTCCTCGTTTCGAGGACGGCATGTCGATTGCCAATAGTTTCCCGATCCGAACCGATCGGGGCCAAGCGGCCAACTACGCCGCGCGTTTCATTTCGCAATTTGCTTTTTGATCCGCACACTTTTATTGCCAAATCCGTGCGCGGTCAGCCTGCTCCGAATTGCAGTTATTTGTAGGTGGACCCAGGAATCACTGGTTGGATACGAACGGACGTGGATAGGACGAGTCTAGGACGTGCCCGACGACTCCGCGAATCGCCCTATACGTCGTTTTACTTAAAATCGTCCAAAAAAAAAATCCATAACGTGCCACAGTCGTGGGTAAAGAAACGTGCAAAACGTAAAAAGGTAAAAAGTCAATTATGCCGAAGAAAAAACAATGCTAAAAAAGTGGGATCCACCGAGCAACAATAAGAGTGGAGTCCCATAGCCAGGAACCCCAGATCTCTATTAATTAGCTGGCGCAGAGCGCGTTCGTTAATTTACTCCGTGGATTTTTTTAAGCGCCCAGGGAAAAAGAGCCGAATTCGCGAACCGATCTCGTCTCGCAATCCCGCTCTATTAATTAGCCCGGGCCCCTTTTTCGCGTACTCGGCGTGCTTCCAGGAACGGGAGAAAAAGACTGCAAGCTCGCGTTGACTCGTGCGAGAGAGAATATGGGGAAGAGGTAAGGAAGGCAAAAGAGAGGAGGAGAACTTAGAGAGAGAGAGAGAGAGAGAGGGGGGGGACGTAGAGGTCCCGATCATCCTCCTCTCCTCCCTCTGGACCATCCGCGTCTTCTTCTCTGCTCCACCTTCTTCCCGACCTTCGTCAGTTCATACTATACGGTTCTTCGTCATCTCCTCTCCTCCTCCCCCCTTCCCCTTTACCCCCCCTCCTCCTCCTCCTCCTCCTCCTCCTCCTCCCCCCCCCCTCCCTGATACCAGCCGTGACAGAAGCCGCGCGAGATTTTCTTCGGCAATCGCAGTTAATTAGCCCGATGCTCTCGAATCAATGTCGAGAATCGACGTCAATCCGCTGGTACGACGCCGGACGTCGGCGATACTTTCGAACGAGAGCACGAACAGTGTTTCTTCATTATCCACGAGGCAGACATTATTGCCGCGTATATAACGTATGTCTTTATACGATTGATAGACTGCCCGCTATAACGTATCCGAGTGCAAAAAGTGCGTTGCGCTTGTATACGTATAAAATGTATACACCCGATATTACGTATATACATAAGGCCGATACGAATCATCGCGGATGCAAATTATAATCGAAAGGGAAGGAAATTTCCAAGGAATCGTATTTACAAGACTCATCGTAAGAAATTCCTATTAAACATGCACACTGAAACAGTAACACTCTTGTGGCGCCAATAAATTAAAAGAATACCCCGTGTACGCACGTAATAGAAAGAACTGGACATAATAATAATATTACCCAGGGTTAAATTCCTGTTTGGAATGAAATCCATAACATGGAGAATCGTATGGACAGGAAAGCCAGTGACTGAGAGAGACAGGGCAAAACGAAGAGAACGGCGGGAACGATGGAAACAAGTCAAAGAGTGGCCGAGTGGCAAAACGAGACGGATTTTTGGAATCGCTGAGCATACGAGGATTCTGACGGCGGGATTTCAGCAGTGGCCGCGGTAGGTATACAGCGAAGTACGAGGAGAGGTGGCGAAGGGGGTGGGGAGGGGTGAGGGGGAGGGGGCAGGGGTGTCTAAGAAAAATTAGGACGGCATTCCGTCTCGAAAGAGACGAGTACGGGCATTCGGTGGGCGAGTATCCTTAATGCGAGCGACTGGCCATTGGCCCTCGATTCTCGAATGGCCGAAATTAATAAAAAGTTGAGGAACGATAAATTAAGCCCGGGCGAATGCGAGCGGCGAGAGCCGCACAACGGCGCGAAACCCGACCGCCGCGCCGCAGTCGCACACCGGCGCAGCTCTCGCTGGCATCGCTCGGGCGATAATAAATTTCAAATATAAAATTTCGAATCCCGTTTCGTCGGTGGGATCGGCTTTTTACGAGAGTCCGTCCCATTGTCTGCCCCCGAAGGGCACGAAGCATTTGCGAACCCATTTCGAGTCGTTTTCTCCTGCGTCGTCTGGAAGGCCCTTACCCCCTCCTCCTAAACCATCGTCAACATTCATCCTCATCATAGGATAATCGCTCGAGCGAAACTGACCTATCAAAAAAGGTCCGATAAATTTTTCATTCTCACCCACGCATTCGAGTATTCGCCATTCCGAGGCGATATTAACCAATGTTAATAGGCAGACGAAAGAACGAGAAATCACTGACCAAATTTTACTGTATTTCGTAACGACCCACCAAATCTATAGTACGACTGTAATAACTGGAGTACATGCATAAGATCGTACGTAGTACACGGTTCAGAGTATACACTACGTCACACAGGGTATTTACAGCATCGATATATCCACGTTGTATCCGTACGCACTGGTACAGTAAATGCGAGCAAACGATCTCCTATGGAAGTACGACATTCGATGAGGTTAGGTTGGAACGGTATGTATTATAAGAGGATCGAGGGGGAGTTTCAGCGAAGATCTCATGTACATATGGTCGATGCATGAACACTAAACATTATACTTCCCCCCCCTCCCCCTTCTGCGTCACATTAAAACTCCAAGCCCACATGCGCCGCCCACGCTACTACCTGTACACGCAACTTCATCACGTTTTGCAGCGGAGGATTAGCATCTGAAACTCGATCATTTTATTCCCTCGTGATAAGAGCGAATCACGACGAATTCATGCGCAGGTACGATAATCTATATTTACTGTACAAATAAGTGTCCAAGCCCGGTTGTTGGTTTTCTACTAATTTTTTATAAGAACCTCGACGAATATGCCAGTTATGGTAACTATGGAAACAAAAGCTCAGCTTCCTGTATGTACCCTAGTGTGTACCATAGTGTACGCGCTGGGGTATGAGAATTCGCCTTGGGCATTTCTCACTAATAGTATATACGTATATGGACACTGACAGTATGGAGTGCAAGCTAGTTATTTATCGTGGCTCCTGTCTATGCTTTATTTGTTATTTACCAGCTTCCTTATCTATATAGCGTGAGGGAGGACGCGGTCCAACCGGCGAGAAGTCACCGGGCAGGTTGTGGACTGGTAACGTTACAGTTAGGTTAGCGAAGGAGATAGGCGGGTATTTGGATAGAGAGAGAGAGAGAGAGAGAGAGAGAGAGAGAGAAAAGAGGAGACAAGAGAAAGGGGAAGGGTGCTGCGATAAGAAGATTTCTGTCGCATCTCAATTCATTATTTTTTTTCTCTCAACTATTTTCAACCAGCTTGTACCTCTTTCGAGAATGTCTTGGCCTCTTGGAGGGGAAACAATATGCTGATAAGTGGCAATAAGTTAGGAGGTCGCGGAATGCGATAAGCATTAATTAAGGGCACGAAGGCACGTGATAACGATTACGAGAAACATTCGATTCTAGATATATAGGTACGTAAGGACGATGCCTGTAAGCTAGGGTCATGGTAATTATTTATGTGAGGTATAGTTAAATCTGAGACCCAGGTCAAGGGGTCATTGCATTGGAAGATAACAAAAAGCAGGTGGCACTGTACTGTGTGATGCGCGAGGCAAATGATCTTATTGATAGGAGGCAGAGGAGGATAGAGTTATCGATGCTGTTTGATAAAAGTGAAGCGTTGCTGGTGCAGTTGGTGAGTAATTAAAAGTAGATGACGCTGCTGGGAGTGAGACGGAGCGATGGTCGGTAATGGCGTCGAATGAGGGAAAGAGAGTAATGAGAGGGAGAGAGAGAGAAAGAGAGTAAGTGAGAGCAGAAGAGTGAGAGAAAGAGAGAGAGGGAGGGAGGGAGAGAGAGGGAGAGAGAGAGAGAGAGAGAGAGAGAGAGAGAGAGAGAGAGAGAGAGAGAGAGAGAGAGAGAGAGAGAGAGAGAGAGATCGAGAAAGAGAATACGTTAAAGCAGCAACCAGCAACTACTCTAATTGGCCACTTTGTCCATTTATTCGATTTATTTAAATTATGGGACAATTGACAGTAGCATTCTATTTTTTAAATCTCCCCGGCCACTGGCTGATTGGGCGAGATTGGCGTGAGACACTGGCCCCACAGATTCCCCAGTTGTGGGCTTAATCAGCTTTGATTGCTGCCCGCTCGGCCCGAGGAGCGACACCATATTTTATTTTATTCCGTTTCATCCATTGTGCGCCCACCCGAAATTGTGGGAATATCCATGAGAGCGACTCGAGTGCATCGTATCAAGGAACAGACACCACGTGTGTAACCACTCTCACTATCTACACGTCCCCCACTCTGTCCCTATCTCTCTCTCTCTCTCTCTCTCTCTCTCTCTCTCTCTCTCTCTCTCTCTCTCTTGCTCTCTCGGCATTTCATCACTTTCTCTTTCTCTCCCTTGCTCCTTCCCTTCGCTCAATCATCTTCTCTCTCTCTCTCTCTCTCTCTCTCTCTCTCTCTCTCTCTCTCTCTCTGTGCGTATGCTGTGCATCGTTCACTCCTACTTCTTCGCCAATCGTCAAGCCGCTCACTCCCACACGCCCTTGCGCGCACCCTTGCGTTCACCAAGAAATTCCATCGGACACGCAACGCAGCATCCATCGACTGTCAAATGATCGAGACGCACGGATTTCACTTGCTTTATTTTTCATTAACGACTGCTGGTGTCTGCTTCGCTTAAATGGAAGGAGCGATCGACCGATCATACAATAACCCATCAATTTATTTAAGTCGTGAAAACACTTGAATCAATTTTAAATACCTAGCCCTCGATAAATGAAGAATAAAAAATTCACAAGAACAAGTCGAACATACAATTACAAAAAAAAAACGACCAAGTATTTCAGGCTCTGTGCCAAGAAACTCCATAGAAAAAAGCATATCCCATAAATTGTCCCAAAGAAGCAAGCAGGTTTCCCTGAATCAACAGATTTCGCTCAAATACCCCAAAACGAACAGTATCAAAGCCATTACTATCTATGCGTACGAAATGAGATAAAAAAATCAGCAACACTCTTACTCGATGCCCCGTTAGTCCCTGATCACAGTTATACACCCGATCAGACCCTGCCCGCCCTCCACCCCCCCCCCCCCAAACGCAGCACTCATCCCATTTCCTTGATAATTCCCATAATGCTGTGGGCGGATATTCCAATAAAGGGGGAAGCCTCCGTGTCCGAAACACTGAAAGCTGAAAGAGTGAGAGAGAGAGAGAGAGAAGAGACTTCCCTTGCTTTTGAAGCACGCTGTGCAAGGGCAGGGGAGCAAAGCGAGGGGAGTGAGTGAGAACCTGCAGTGAGAGGGTGGGCGGGGGGTGTCAGGGGGAGGAGGAAGAGAAACACAGTAACTCGTGGCGCGCTGAAACTTTCAACGTCGTTCATTCTCATCGGTTCGTCCCAGCGACGGATACTTCAATTTCATTTAAATCTCATTTCAATCCCAACGTTACGAGGAGGAAATAGTCACTCACCGGAAACCTTCGGGTCAGCTGCCTCCGCCGTCATCGCCGCCAGACTCGCTATTGTCGGTGGCACCTAAAAGAAATACATTACGTGTACAATGCACCTTATTCAGGAGGGTCAGTGGACGAGGGGATGCAGGAGGTAGGTTAGGCGAAGTTTGAGCCGAGCAAGTTAAGGAGGTTACGAAGGGTCGCTGACGTGTGGCGATAAATGGGAACGATAGATGCGACGAGTCTGAGATGAGTGCGAAAAGATACGGTACAGGTAGGTGGGTAGGTAGGACGTTAAATAATCATCGAAAGACCCTGGTCCGAGGTGAAACAATGCGGCACGTGGGAAATACGAAGTGTCGCGTAATGTTACGTACCAGTGAAGAAAAAAGAAATACGAAATGTTGATAAGCGCGAAGAAGGCAACGACCGTTTTCTCATTTCCTGAAAGTGGAGTTAAGCCCGATGAGGAGACCCTAGGACTAATGACCTTGCTTGGGCCGCCCGGTACAATGGCTTCGAATTCAAATGATTTCCGGCATAATCATTCCGATTAATTAAAAAATGAGAATAATTACGGTGCGTATGCTAATTGGATCGTTTCGTGGCAGAACGGTAGGAGGTAAGGCCGGTAACCGTGTGTAGGCATCGATATAGCATAACTCGTGGTGGCAGGGTGGGCAGGGTTGGATCTGTACGGGATAGAAATAAAATTGAAGCCGTGGAAGGGACGCGCGAGGAGAAACGAAAGAGCGAACGGGAGGAGAGAGCGACCGGCAGAGTAGAATAATAATAGTAGAGCAGATGACTGGTTATAGTGGCATAGTAAGGCTAATAGGCTGCGCTAGTAGTAATAGTAGCCAGTAGTAAAGGGCGGGGGGAATCGGGGGGAGGGGGATGGGGGGGGGTGGTACACCCGCGGAGGAACGAAGTGGAATAAAAAAGAGCGTAGGCAGATGAGAACGAGGAAAAAAAAAATAAAAAAAGAGAGACGATCTGATTTCGAACGTGATTGCGAGAGAAGGACGAGGATCGAACTGAGAGGAGGCCGGAAGCCCCGCGGAGCTTCAAATTATTCGAATCCTCTACGATTTCCGAAGCCCTAGCTACGATCCGATCCGCGGAGCTGAATTTAAAGTAGTTTCCACATATCGGCCTCGACACTTGCCATTCCCTTCTTCTTCGCCTTCTCTATTCGTAGCCTCCACCATCGGACAGCCTCTTCGTTCCTTCTCTCTCTCTCTCTCTCTCTCTCTCTCTCTCTCTCTCTGCCTCTCTCTCTTTCTCTCTGTTCCGCTAACTCAATCATTCGCTCGGTCTTCTTATCCGTTTGTCCGCCAGCATCGAACTTGATCTCGAATCACGAATCTCGATCGAATTCCGCGAGTCACGCGGATCCACTTCGTTTCCCGGATCGCTGCCGAAACCGTTACTCTTCCCGATCTACCGATCGCGATTCACGACGTCACGGGTCAGGAGCATCCTGATCCCCATTAAGTTAGTCCATAGCCATCTCGCGGATGTAAAGAAAGGATACGGATAAAAATAAAAAATATTTAAAAAAAAAAGTATCATTCGAATTTCCTACGAGGAGTTAGTACCTGCCTGTGCCATTATCCACAGTCCAATAGGCCATTTCAAATTATTTAATATAGCAAATAGATACCGCGAGCAATGTCTACAAGTATGCATATGATATATGTACGTAAGATGTATATGTATATAGATATACCTCTCCACACGAGACTTAGAGACTGGTAGATACGAGAAGGAGGAACTACCCAGAGTCAAAAGAAAATACTGTCACACGTTTATGAGGATGGTAGTCGAGAAAGCAAGCAAGAGGGAAATAATAAGTGAGTACGGGTAAAGGGAGTGTGTGAGAGAGAGAGAGAGAGAGAGATAGAGAGGGAGAGAGAGAGAGAGAGCAAGTAGAAGCGAAGGAGGAGTATTCGGAGGATATACGAGAGATAGAGAGAGAGGTGTATAGAGGGAATAATATATAGAGGGAGGGGATTCGGCGGAGGGAAGATGCGCGGGAAGGGAGGGCAACCGAGAGTATAGAGGTATATGAGAAAACAATAGAGCTGATTTGCAAACAATAGAATAACGTTAAGAGTCAAGTATTATACGCTGTTGTTACTTCTTGTGCCATAACGCCGGAGAGCATATGCCCATTAATATTCAAAGGCGAAATAATGTAAACGACACGAAAAAAAATCGGTGGAATAATTTGAATTTTCTCCGTATGAATTCTACGCCAGGGATATATGGGCATTGATACGTCGCGGCGCCGAGGACCGTGCCGACGCGCTTTTCGTATACGTAATTTTGCACGTTTTTTGGTTTAGGGTATGCACGAGTGTGCTGGGGATGGTGATGGAGGGAGGGCGGGGGGTGGGGGGAAAGGGAGGTATGGCAACAGTACGTCACACGGAATTTCGCAGGTCGCGCAAATTCCATCGGGAAAGATCGTGCATCGTCGGAGATCGGGCGAGGATACCGGGATACACGATACCAAAAGTTCTGTGCTCCGCCGGCCACGCGCTCCGCGTTATCACGAAACGAGAGTCTCGTGCACGTAAGAAATTCGCAACCTATCAAACATGCAGGCGATACACGATCCGACCATTGCCAAGCCGTTCGCTCGCGCGCTTAAGTGCCGGCTGTTAAATTTTAATTCGCCACGAACGATTAACGACGAAACAATGGACCGTTCTTGGAATTCCTGTTTGCGGATAGGTCGCATTTCTTTTTTTTCCTCTTTTTTTTTCCTTCTCCCTTTCATCCCTGTTTTTTCGTCGCTCGTCGCCCAATTCATGCGAAAATCGTGAGCAGATTGTGAAGCGCATTCTGGTCGCGTCTACTTTTTTGAATATTCTTTTGGCACTGTCAAAATTTCGACACTTACTCTTTTAACGAAATTATTAAATGGCTTTTCGTACCCGTCCCGCATGTTGGTAGTCGTGCTTAACAAGGAACTCACCCTGGCCTCGTCGTTCTCGTCCCTGCGAACATTCTGGAAGAGAACGCTGCCCATTTGCGCCTGCAAGTTTTGTTGAAGCAGCTGAGCGAGTTGGGGATTTTGCGTGAGGATCGCAGGATTCTGCTGTAGGAGTTGGGCCAGCGCTGGATTCTGTACGAGTATCTGACTGAGGGGCGAATTCGCAAGTGTTTGCAGGGGGTTGCCCAGACTCGGCGAACCCGCGCTCGACGTTTGACTCGATTGCGAGAGATTCGCCGGAGGATTTTGCCTAGGTGGACTCTGCGGCGTGTGCGGCGGCGTCGGTGGACTTCCTGGTGCCGTGGACGAGGCGTCGCTGACCTTTCCTGAAAGAATTAAAAAAAATTCCCAATCGAATAAGCCGAGTTCAACCGTTCATTAGCCACGCGTAATTCGTTGTATAATCGCAGGCGGATCCAATGCATTATTCTTGGCATTACGTGTGATAATGCGTCGTGTAAATTTTGTATACGAAAACTCACGAGTTCGATAAAAAAAATATAGCCTTTGTTTTTTTCGTTTTTTCTTGGCTCTTTTTTTCAATGGTATCGCTCTTAACCGGTATCGATGTAAATTTTAATGAACAAGCAAATTTTCCAGAATTCTGATATGTTAAATTTTCACCTTTGTTCCGAATGCAATTGTTATTCCTGGCAATGAAAATTCTTTCATTTTTTTTTTTGCGATTCTAATTTGTGATAAATACATATATACAGATACTGTGCATTCTAATAGCTAAATTGAAACCTGTCGAATGAAGCTGAATTCATAGCACACTTCTTGCTTGACCCTCGTAATGTACTTTTAATGTCCAACAAACCAAAGGAAAGAGTTTCTATTATCGCGCGAGTAAACGGCGTGTCAAGTGTATGTGAATTTCATTTGTACGGGCGAGTTCGCAACTATCGCGAAATTCGCGATAAATCTCGAGCGCTTTCGCGCTTTTCAATCATTTACTCGCGTCGCCTTCGAAGTTTCGCAACCTCGCCTCTGTAATATTGCAAAGTCGCTCGTTATCGAGTAAATTAGATCGCGTTATCCGCGACGAATTTGCACTTTCGATAACTTCGCAAATCACTTCCTTTTTTTTTTTGCATTGCCAATCGATCGCTTCCACGAAAAGAGACGAAATACTTTCGCGGACAATGCAACGATTATTATTATCATTAATATCCATTTATACATTTTACTTCATTTTCATTCTCGCTCGCGAATTTACTTTATCCAGCGTCATATTGGGCTGACGAGCACCGCCTATTTTTTTTTCGCGAACATTAACAAGCGAAAAATTGAATTTAGCATTGCTGGAGATTGTCATTAACGAACCGAATAATAATCGTCAGTCGACAACCCGCCTAAAGTTAATTAAGTGTCCACGAATGTCAATATACATCAAATTACACGTATGTTACCGTTAGTCATACGTGCTTTCTTTTTTTCGTCAACAAAAATTCCAATTTCACTTAATTTACCCATGCTCCAATCGTCAAGACTTCCGCGGAGCGTTCCTTGCCACGAGCACGGCAAGACTGACTCGACTCGGATATTCCAAGATTTTGGAAACTCCAATTTCTAAAGAGTGGGGAGTCTTGATTTTAGGATCCCACGAAGTAGAGTCTCCCATTGGTTCGGTACAACCCACTAGTGGGGATGACGATATAGGGGAATAAAAAAGTGACACAGGCTTATGGGGCGCCAAGGTGAAAAAAACTCAGAGGGTAAACTTTTTTTTGGGGTAGTTTCGTGAAATTGAGACGTTTCCAAGTTAAAACCTCGTAATTGCTTTTTTCCTGACTTATGGCCGTACACATTAGCTATACGCATATGAAAAAAAAAGAAACATGTGAGTTATCGCCACAGAAATTTACAAAGTGTCTATAATTTTTTAAGTCGCACACTCTATATAAGGGCATAATATCTTTTCCCGAAACTCCCATTAGGCACGGGTATTCATTAAGGATCATCCAACGAATCAAGATAGAAGTATTTTAATTGCTAAACGGTAGTCAACATAAAGATTTTATTCCCAGGGAATCTTTCGAAAATGATAAGTGGGTAACGCAAAATCATTGAAGAAAAAAAAAAATAACAGAAAGAAACGTGAACTGTAAAATCGAAGATTCACACACGAGACACAGGTACGAGTTCTCCAAAGGGCTTTAAAAAAAAATCGGTTGGCATCAAAAACTACCCCCTTGGATCCCATTGAATTTTGCGATATGTATAAGCGATAAACCAACACGTCCTACGTACGGTGCCGTCTTTTAATATCCCCCAAAAGGATTCAGGAATCGGGATACAGGATCCAGGATCGAAGGTTCAGGTAGATAGATATCCATATAAGCGTAAGACGGTCCATGAGAACGTCAAGGTCTAGGATCTTACCTGAACCCCATTGATCGGGTTCATCGGTGTGGTGGGACAAGCCGAAAGAAGAAAAAAAAAATTGGGTCTAAAAATTGAGGCCCAGGAAGGGCTTAAGGACCCGAAGGGATCAGCGACCCCCAGAGGACAGGGTTGCGCAGTAGATCGATGACATCGACAAGAAATGACGGGAAAGACCCATGTATGAAATTGTTCCGTACCTCCTCACTAACTTTTCCCCGAGCATCCCCTAACGTGGGTAGAGGTGGTACCCAGATTGATGACATTAGCGAAAATTCCCGGGAACTCATTGGGTGCCTATTTTTCTTTTTCCTCAAAAAGTTTTCGCGACTGATCGATGATATTACGAAAAAAAAAAAAAAAAAATCATTCCATCAACTCCGCTATGCTTTTTTTTTTTGAAATTTTTCTCATAATTTCTTTCCCCTATATTCTTCGCACTTTCGAAAGTTTTCGCGGGCGATCGATCGGCCACGTAACAGCCATTACCCGTAGCTAATAAATAACGCGAAAGCCTCTCTCGCTCGCGCCCTCGGTTCCCTCGTGAGCGCCGGTCGATGATCTTGCTACGTCTGAAACGACTGCACATGCAGCACCGGGCGAAAGAGCACATGCAGTGGGAAGACACGGACGCGCAGTTGCGACGAATAAATATTCATGCGAGTAACTCCCGCAACGTGTGCATTGCGTGTACGTACGAGTAAGCGTACGTAAACCCATGTAATTACTCGTGTCGGCGGCGACTAGTGTCGATGCGAGAGGGGCGGGTCGCGACGATTGGCTTGGTGCGAGAGAGCGAGAGAGTGGATGTGGAGGGAAAGGAAGAGTGCGAGGGAATGAGAAGAAGAAGAAGGGAGAAAAAAGGAGTGAAGAAGAGGGAGCGAGAGAATTTCAGATGAGAGAAGATTGAGAGAATGAGGGAACGAAGGAATGAGAGGACGAGGATATAACCAGAGGGCAGAAATGAAGTAAAAGGGCATAGGGACGGAAAGGGGTAGGAGGGAGACAGAGAAATCGTAGGGGGCTAAATCGAGTCGATTTTTTAGGTCCTAGTACGAAACGTCCTGCGCCACGGGAGGGCTGTGTTTCTTCTCGTTTTGAAACGTTTCGTTCGATCCGTGACCCTGGACCCACTCGATCATTATCCGGGAATCCGGGGCTGACTTTCGAATTTTTAATTTCAAAATCGTGTTCGTCTTTTCCTTTTCTTACGCGGCGCGCCGGGATTGTTCGGCGCGCTCCATTAATAATAATTAAGATAACGAACGACTCACGATTTTTCAAGAACGTGGAGGTAAGGAACTGGTTTCTTTTCGGGGCCTTCGTCTCGTCGGAAGCACAAATACCGTGCGGGTTCGAAATATCGTCGGACCGATATCAAATTTGAAATACTTTTGCCACCCCATTTTCATGAATCAAAACTGATAATACATGCCGATTGAAATTCGTGTTGATTAACGTTAAAATCTATATACATTCTTAAAGGTCCTTTCATTGCCTTACGTGCCTTACATCGCCAGGAACGAGTTTCATGAGACCCATTTTTATAGGCTACTTAGGACAGACAAGGGAGCGTCTCGGGGTCGAATTTCAAAATTTGCAGGGAAATCGGTTAACCCCGACTCGGGGTGCCAGCGAGTATAGGGTTCCGATTTTTCTCACACGTTAAATCGAGCGTGGTGCCCTGAACGGCTTCCTCCTCTTCATCATCATCCCTTCCGGATAGTCGCAGGTAGCTGGTTGCAGTTTTTACCTGCACGCGCTGCACGATCGAGGGAAGAATGAAAAAAGGTAAGAAAAAAAAAGAAAAAAAAACGGGAAAAAACGGAAGATTACGCGAAGGAACCCCCTAGGAGAGGGGTAGCAGTGAAGGTGATGCTAGTAGCTGCAGTGTGGAGAAAGGTGAAGAGGAATGAAAAAAAAGAGGGGTGAGAGCAGTGGGTTGGTACGGGGAAAAAAAAACAGCAAAGTTCCCGGGGCTAGAATAGGGGTAAAAGTGAGTTAATAGTCGGTAAAACGGTATTCACCCTGTGACCCGAGGGTTACGTACTTTTTTTCCTCTCGTCTGTTTTTTCTCCTCAATTCTTCCAGTCAATCCGGAAGGGTCGCGGAAGGAATGGGAAGCCGGTGCAGGCAGGAATTGAAGAATATACCTACAACCACCTAAGAGAAAAAGGGTCCTTTGCACCCTAAACGGGATTTCCTTCTTCTGTCATTGGCCTTAAGAGAGACTCTCTCCCCCCCTCTCTCTCTCTCTCTCTCTCTCCCCTCTCTGTCTCTCTCTAATAGGCAACGCACTCCTTTCACTGAGAAATTTGAGTAATCGTTCCGAAATAGAAAAAAAAAAGATTTCTCTTTGTAATAAAATCCGAAACCTCTTTTTTTCTTCTTCTCTTTTATTTCACAGATCCAGGGACAATTAGATGCTTAACGTCTTTCTCTTTTCTGTCTGAAAAAAATCAAAATTCCCATGACAGACGGTGCTACGTGAAAATTTGGATCTTCGGTCCACATCTAATATCTCGTTTTCATTCGGGATCCTATTAATGTCCATCTAATTGTAAGCGTAGCTAGTACCACTGTAAGAAAGGAAAGGATTAAAAAAAAAGGCGATGAAGAAAAAAAACAATAGAGTACAAGCTCATTTACTCGCAGCAGAGTGGCAAGGAACAAAGTAATAAAGTAATACTGGCAGAGGGAACACCTGTCGTGTTGTTTCGAGGCGAGCTAGCGCGATAAAGCTAATCCATCAAATTCTGTTCTCCGTGGAAAACGGCATAACAATGCTTTTGATAATAAATAATGATTCCTGCTTGTCGCCTGGTTATAGCAGCTGCGTCGAGTTCGCCTTCGTTTTATTAAAGCCTTAAGTCGTAAGCAAGTAAAATGGCAAATTGTCCATGGAGACAAAAAAGTTATTACTCAGCGTAACGGTTAAGTAATTGAGCAACGAGAAACTTAAGTAGCGATTATAAAAATTTTCTCAAAAATTATAATCTCGAAGAGCAGATTTGAAGTTACATTTTTCACGTCCAATCGAGCAGTGTCAGAACTGTGTATCGTTTGAAAGAGTGAGGAACGAGCACGTAGAACGCGAGACATGGCAAATGCATGTCTCTTTTTATTGTTTCGTGGAACTCTTTATTTCGAGCCGTTCGAAGGTGGCAGAGCACAAGGCAATGGGAGATCGGCGCTGGCCGTTACACGTAGGGTGTTGGGTTTCCAAATTTTAATATTTAAGATGAATCTCGGAGCTCGCGGGATACCAGATAAAGGTACGGGGTTCATTTTTAACACCTAACAGAAGTCAAGATGCCCGGGCGCGATTAGAGCGGTGGCCCCGTCGACATTATCCTATGAGAAATTGTAGGCCGTTTGCCTTTTGTTCCAGACGATTTTTTATTGACTCAAATTCTGAAAAAGGTACAAATAAGTGGTCGCGTTGCAAGGGGAAGCGAGTGGGGGTAGATGGAAGTCGAGAAAGGGCAAAGGGATCAGGATGCACGAAGGTGGCAAGGGAAGAGGGTGGAAAAAAGACAATAACCAACAGCAAGCGAACAACTGCCGCAGTCGAACGGGTCCGTGCTCATTTTTTCTCGCGCCCGAACCCGAAAACCCTTTTATGTCTCCCCTCCCCCGCCAACCCCCAAGATTAATTATCTTCCATATTCAAAAAATGAAAGGACCCAAACAAAGGAGACCAGCCGAAGGAAGAGATTTGGAGGCGCTGCCATCGTCGGGGTGAACGATTACCCAAAAATTTCTCATGGAATTTACAAAACATTTTATTACTCTTATTAAAGCCCTCCCCCCCCCACCCCCCACCACTCTCCTCTCGCCGTAATTATATGTAATAACGTTTCAATCTTCTTATCGGTTTATACTTTACGATTTATATATATATATATTTTTAGCTTAATAATTTTACCCGGGAATTTTGAATGTGTCTTCCCACGCCTTGCAACGGTGACGACTTTTAAAGTTAAATCGCGGGAGCTGTGCTCACTGAATACAGCTGCGTAATTAATGTCGGCAATAAACGATTAAATGTCGGGAAAACATTACGCCGTTACT
This sequence comes from Trachelus iudaicus, assembly GCA_030142595.1. NCBI lineage: Eukaryota > Metazoa > Arthropoda > Insecta > Hymenoptera > Cephidae > Trachelus > Trachelus iudaicus. The sequence continues at coordinate 369,015 of JARQTH010000475.1, read as the reverse complement.
GCTAGTACCTGTATGTACGTATTTAACGTGTATAATGACCGGTTAGCAAAAGGTATTTATAAACGCTTTATTTTCGCGCGGCTGCGAACTAAATAATGTCTGTCGAAAAATAGAAGCAACAGAAAACTGATTCACAGCTGTACATTCGTAATTGGCATTGTAAATGCGGCCTTAAGCATCCTCGATAATGCTTATTAACGCAGCGTCATTTGTCCCAGTAACGTTATCGGATGTTTCATGGAAATTGTTAAGAATGAAGAAGTAAATAAAATACCAATGAATTGTTTTTGTCATCCATATTGAAGTTTCGAGTCACCGTAACTTTTTAACTCCTATGTAATTGCTGCAGATTTTTGAATAACTTTTCATTAAGCCGTTACTCGCACAGGTTATCAAGCCAGTGTTACACGGCGCGAAATACGAATCGTTGAAAAATATAAAAATTAAAATCGACAGCTGTCCCACGATCATTTACGTCATTTGTATTATTGGCCATCTCGTGACGCACACGTGTCTCGGAAAAACGAAAAATATATCTACACGGGGCTTCTCCTCCAGTTCCAATTCCAATTCGGGGTACCAATATGGCGACCAGCAGGGTGCCGCTCGGTATCGCCCTAGGAATCGACTCTCTCCATTGTTTGAGCTCGAAAACGGGAACGATTCCACCGCGTCACGCTCGGAAATTTGAATTTTCTCAGCGTCCTTTTTCACCGTAGGGAGACCGCGAAACCATTAGCGGCCCTCGTCCATACACGTTCATCATTTTAGGTTTCATCGTACAATCGAGCACCAGATATATATTTTTTTTTTTCCAAAAAAAGATAAGTGGAAAGTCGAACGCTTATAGGTAAAAGATAAGCCAGCCATGAGAGATAGATTAACAAGGGAGTAAAAGTCAAAGGGGGGGGGGGGGTATACAGAAGAATGCAGTCTCCGAAGGAACAAGAGAGAGGGAGACTCGTTAGCCCCAAAAATTCAGATGGTCCATTTGAATATCGTATAATGCCGAATTAATGTCGGAAATTCGACTCGCTATATAATAGGCTAAAATTTCGTCTAGACTCCATAAAACGATCGGCTCTCATTTCTTCGGGAACAACGAAACCAGGGAGAGGAACGACTTTGACGTACTCGATACGATGCTACCCTAACCCTAATAATTCCCTGATACAACCCACCGGACCAGACCTTGCTAAGCGCATAGCTTTGGTGCTTTTCTGCTTTTTTCCACCAACGGCCGACTCCTCGGGTTCCTTTTATTTTATATCCGAGGTCGAGTCCCGTCCACGAGTGCTCTTTTCTTTTTGCTTGACATAATTTAAAATTTATGAGTTCGGGAATCGGTTATGCGCGCGCATTCTCCGTCTACCTTGCACCACCAGCCACCGTTACGAACCTTCTCTATCGGGCACGGTTTCGCCGCGAAATTTGAATATTAAAATTAGTCCCTTTAATGCAACGAGCCCCTTCTCCCTCCCCATCCCCCATCTCTTCCACTCAACATTCCCATGCCCCTATAGCGTACTCCCATAGTACCTAAATATATACATATATATATATACACACACCAGTAAAAATTATAGCTACCCACGATACACTCACCAGCCCCTAATTCACGACTGTGCGATGCATCATGTTTTTTCCCTTTCTTTTTTCTTTATTACCCCCTCTCCGTGGACTTGAAAAAAATCGTCACAACGACTGATTCCTACGAGCGCTTTCTCAAGTCGTCAGCTGTTTTGTGCTAACCTCAAGATTTTACCACTTCAGGAAAATTCATGGTTTAACGACCGCAACTTTGCGAAACAGTTCATTAAGGTCGGGTGAGACCACCGTTCACCGTATTAGGTTGGACAAACTGGTTTTCGCGGTGTCTCCTCCTCCCTCTGCGGGATCACCCGCATGCGCCATGGGGGTGAATGCTAGTGGCTGCGGAGGTGGATAAGGCTGAAAGGAAAAGAAGAAGCGGAGTGGAATGAAATAAAAAGGGAGAAAGAAAGTGGAGCTCTGGGATTCGGCGTGCCCCTTAGGAGCACCGGCTTCGCGGGTTAACGGAACGTGGATTAAGAGGAGCACGGGTGTAACTCTGACTCATCCAGACTCATTTCTAAAGCGAAAGAAATATTTTATCGAGGAAACCAGCGCGGATCGGTCCGTCCACGAGGATACATAAGTGCACTCTAGACTATATCAGGGGGGGAGGGGGGGGGCCATGTGTTCCAGATCTCGAAACGCATACGGTCTTGTTATCCTTGTTTTTTGTCTTTATTTCATCTTTTTACTTTTATTTTTCTTTCCAACGACCCATCCATCTAACTCTCGTAAAGAATTTCCAGTCTCTGGTAAAAGCAGTGACTAGTAAAAAAAAAAAGATTTTTTAATGTGTAAAATGGAAGGAACGTCCGCGCATGCGTCAATTGAGCGTGCGATACGAATAAGTAGGTAATGTGAATTTTCTTTTTTTTTTTTAATTTTTCTACAAATCCAAGCAGACGTGTTACACGTGAAAAATTCACGGGGTCCAAGAGCAACGACGGCAGCCGTTAAACTTTCGGCTAGGCATGCCTCCCTGATGGATTGGTGATCCGTGATTAATTTGACAAGCTGACTTTCTGGTTTTCGGAGACTGACAACCCGACCCGTGGACCTAATGGGCCTGAGCAACGGTCCCCTCGGTGCCCTATCTTGAAGTCCGAATCGCTCGTAAGTGGAATTGTTTGAAAAATTAATCGAGAAGCTGTTCGTAGGGAAGCAGTAGTAATGGCGGGTCCCTACCTTTTACCTACTGCGACTGCCATGTTCGTGGTATGAGAAAGGGAGGAGAGACGAAGAAAATGGATATATGAGAAGACAAAAAAAGAAATAAAAGTCAAAAGCACGATGCCACCGTATCGGACGGATCCCGCGCTATTGCTCCTTCGCGTATGACACTGATTCATCCTGCGGGAGTCAAGTTAAAGAAAAAAAAAAAAAAAAGCAACAAATCGGAGAACCTGTATAAGAACTGTGACTGCGTGAGAAAAAGATCCAAAAAAATTCTTACCCAGAGACGGCGCAAGTGTCAAAATAATATTTCTTTTCGACTTTATTGTCAATCGAGAAAATCTTGTATACGCGACTTCGTAATTTTGAAATCGGCCTTCGTATGACAGTCAGTTTCTCTAGTGGTTGCGCAAGGACGATGATCGAATGTACGCAAGAATGACGCATCGTAGCAAACGTCTTCGTTGATAGATTTTCAGAAATACAATATTTCGTACGATCCCAAAAAAAAAAGAAATATAAATGACATCACCCTCGAGGCATTGTTACTTTTTTTTCGGTCCGCGAGCGTCACTGGTCATTAGATAATTCAAGAGTGCTCGTACCTGTCAATCTAGCAAGAATTATTCAAAAGACCGTGTACCCGTATATAAACTCGATATAATGAAATATTCGAAATATAATTAATAGTCGGCCAAAAAGAGTCATTGATCGACGATTAACGTGAGTATATGAAAAATAAGCAAAAATTGTATATAATTTTTAATGAGCAAACGAAACCTAAACTCGAGAGAAACTGACGAGACGACATAGTCTCGGAGATCCGTAAATCGTGACGATCAAGAGGAGATGATCGGAATTAAACAAATAATCTTGAGCGTTAGCGACGGAATCCGTTAAGATTCGAAAGGCGCAGAGTAAAAGGACCCCATTGAATCCTAAATTTAAACGAATGTCCGAGTGTCAGCGAGTTGACGGGCAAAATAAACAAGATGCCACGGGAAAAAAGGAGTGAACTAAGCGTGGCCACAGAAAAGGAGCTATGATCTCACGAGAGTCTCGCTCGGTCTCTCTTTCTCTCTCTCTCTCTCTCTCTCTCTCTCTCTCTCTCTCTCTCTCTCTCTCTCTCTCCAACGCAGAGAGTCCACTAGAGCTGAGCACTACTCAGAGACCGATCGAGCGCAGATGGGCCTGAAATAATCATTAACCCGAAGAGAATTCGTATAATTTCACAAAAACTAGAATTCCCATACAGACTCGGCTCCTGGAGAGAATACGAGTACGCGTAGACTATAGTAAAGTACAGAAAGAGCGAAGATAGTCGGCTGATACGTAGATCAAGAAAATTGGGACCAGTTCTCAGCCAGCGAATAAACTACAGAGTAAGATCATTGAGTCATAGAAGAAGTCAATTGATGGAAAGAAAAAGCAGAGAAGATCCAATTGACCCGGAAACGCTCGAAAACGTGGATTAACTGACAGACGCGAGGATTACCTTGGATGAGAATCAATGGTTTTAGGTATACAGTTGGGTATAGCGTGTACAGATCAGTTTACAGAATCGAGTCCTGGTATTGCCGTATGCGAAAGGGACTCGGGTGCCGATCTCCGTCACTGCTGGTTCTTCTGTCTTTTCTTCGTCTCTCGTGCGAAGGATGCCACGCGAGATCAGCACGTGTGTACCAGAAGCAGGCCCGAGTCCGTTTCGCGTCGTAAAATCTTTCATAAAACGTTTCACGATCTCGTCTCTCTCGTTCGCACAGTGCGCAGAGCGGGTAATGCGCCACGGGCAAAAGCTCAGGCACAGTAAGTCCCAGCTACTAATTCCGAGGAAAGCGTCAAGTGAGACGCATGAAAAAATGACGATGCGTAGTAGCGCAAAAGTGGCGCGCCTAGCGGCAATAAAGTGAAGTAATAATAAAAAAAGAAAGAAGCACGGCAGGAAACTGCACGCACAGACGGGATGGTCTGAGCTGTCGCGCTTTGTCGGGAAGTAAGGGGCTCCGATTTCGATCTAGGAATCGTAAGGGCGTGTGAGTGTGCCTGTATATAGAAAAATATAAAAGCAGAGCGATCCGGATTCCCCTTAATGCCTCTAATCCCATTCTCTCTCTTTCCCTCCTTTACTCTCTCGCTCTCTCCATCGCCAGTTCGGTAGTGTCCCCCCCTCCAAAAGCTTACCGTTGAGATCTCAAATTAAACCCGTCCGGCATTCGAACGTTGAATATAAGGCGCAGAGGTCGATTTGAAATTTTGAGCTCGCAACGGGTGGTGACTCGACTCGCGGGCATTGGAAAAAAAATAGAAAATTCGGGGAACCCCCGTTCGTCCCAGGAATATCGTTTTAAAAATGGTTCGAAGAAAAAAAAATACGGTTATCAGTTAATGAATCTCGCAGTGGCCTCGTCGCCGTTCAACATAACGGGGGTGGCTCCCACAAAGAGAGCTACGAGAGAGGGAGAGTACCGGTAGAGCCAAAGGATTCAAGAAGAAGCACCGGTGGAAGACGAAGACGAAGAAGAAGAAGAAGAAGAAGAAGAAAAGAAGACGGCAGAGAAGAGTCCAAGAGAGGAACTGACAATGGACACGTCCGACGAAATTCGAAAAATAAAAAATGATGGGCACCGCTCGTGAAGCCCGGGCATCGTGGATGCTTCTGCCTTGCCTCTCTGGTCTGTCCATCCGTCTGGTCCCGTCCGTCCATCGTTCCGTCTCTCTTTTCATCCTTCTGCCTTTATCCAAGAGGAATGATTAATGGGTCTAGAGAAGTACGACGTTCGGAAGGTTTTCTGGTTTTCTCGCGAGGATAATACAGACAACCGCGCGCGCGCCTATACCAGAGAGACAGACGCGTATTCTCTAAGTCCGAGCGAACACGCTCTCTAAGCTTCTATCTCGGTGAGACTGATTGTGAGACTTCAGGTTCGCTATCACTGTATATCACTGTAACGCCATTCACCTTCAGCCCGGCAGTCCGAGATTTCCTGATCCAAGAATTCCTACAGTCTTTGTACTAGGAGACAGCCCGGCTCGTCTCTTGTTATATCGTGACTATATTTACATGGAATGTCCCAACCCTCTCGGTATACCTACGACAATGAGTGAACCAAGTCCGTGTTCCGTAAAGGGATGATCTCACGTATACTCAATGTTGGTATACCGTAAGCGGACCTTCCGCTTTACTTTGACGTCCCTGCTGTAAGAAATGGCGCGACACGAACCGCGTCAATTTCGATTTAACGCCACTAACCACTGAACAAGGAGTCGCTCACGAAAAACGTGACGTGGCTCATTCGTATATACGTGCCCTCGGTTTCTCGCTCGAAGCAGGAAATTTTCTTCGATGAGGTTAAACGATGACGGTTATACTTTTTTTTTATTTATCCCCTCGTACACTTCTTTTTATTTCAACCAATGAGAAGAAAAAACGGCTGTAATTCATTAAGGATCCTACGCGGAGACGTTTTGTGGACATTGTCACGTGCTTTGACTTCTATTATGGAAGGTACACGTGGTACCAACGAACGACCGTGTAATTACGCATCGCGGTTGACACGCGGTACCGCGTGAACTTGTTACGTATGTATTTCGTGGGCACTAATGACCATGCGCTAAGGAGAAGCCCCGACGGATGATCGTACAGCGAAAGCATCCATCGATCGCGAACGACGAGTCAGCAGCTTCTGGCGTAGTCCGACCGACCGACTTTATGAGTTATAAGTCGGCCATCTTGCGAGCCATCACATATTCACGTGCGCGCATATGTGAAGCCGGCACCGGCAATATGTAAGTGCCACATTCTGTTCTGCGTTCGTACAGTCGATTCTAAAAACCGCGTTACATGCGAATATACTCATCCCAATGCTGGTTGCGTACAATACCGGCACCTGTAGTATATACAGGCTGTACTGCATATAGTCACAACAAAGCTCAAGGGAACGTCTATCGTAAGCAATACTCTCTGTCTGGTGTGTACAATGGAGGCTGAATTGTAAGAATAATTAACGTAACATAAGAGAAATTATTTATCGATCAGAAAATTCACGAAATGCGTCAACACCCGTTATACGACCTACGAGAAAACAAAATTTCGATTATCTCAATCTACTTGATCTTCTAGATACGAGTTACAAAATTTTCTTTTCAAAATCGAAATAAAAAAAATATTTTTTTCACACTCCCCATGGAGTTGCCATTCCCTATAGGCGGCCCAACAGCGGACTCGCATGCTGCTCGTGCTTGACTCTGGAAAAAAAATCCCTATCCAGACTTCTTGCGAGAGTTTCTTCCCTTGGAAAAAAATCTTCGCTGTGTCCATCGCGAAATTGTGCCTGGATATTTTGCGTAGATGCGTTTCCCGTCGACGCCCACTGCGCGCGGCAGTAGACTCTCTCCTCTTTTTACGGGATGATCTGGCGACCTCGGGAGTTAAGCCGTTGAGTCGAGCGGAAGCGTGCAAGAGTATTAACGACGGATCGTATTGTCGAACTGCCACAATAATGGCCGCGTCTCGGTAAATGCCGTCTCGCCCAATCAAGAACACAAGACATACCTAGTCCGGGTGCACGTGGTCGTACTTACATTAAATGAATGATTTTCCTAGCAATTTTCTTTGCTGGGTATAACCGACTGTCACGGACTCTGTTTCAAGAAATAGCTTTACACTTTTTTTACTATATCTCTCTGTACCCCCCCCCCCTGCCTCTCTTTACCCTCGAATATGGCAATTTTACAAATAATATTTACATTACAATTATTTACGCACTTTTCGCATAAAATCATTTCCAGACACCGTAGTTCAATTTTCTAGTACGTCTACGCGTGATGCTTAATTTACAACGTAGTTATAGTTATAAATATTTCATATAGTCCACTCGTCCTACCAAATCACCCTTTCGTAATAGAAAAAAGTAAAGGCATATTTTGTTCCTTGAAAATGTCTTATCTCACACGAAATTCGTACAACTCCAATGTATCCTATGAAAAGATATTAATCTCGACCACTGACCTTGAGGCTGCTGCTGCTGCTGCTGACTAGCGGGTGGATTCAGAAACGTGGGTGGCAATTGCCTGCTGAGGGACTTTGCCAATTCGCCACCGGCGAGACCGTATATCGCCAGTAACTCCTGCATCGTCGATTCCGCGTATTCCCTCATACCTTCTGTAGGTATCCTTCCTTCGTGTTCCCCATCCTGAGCCCTGTCGTCTTCGAACTGTGGCTCCTGCTCGTCGAGACGACCCGAGTCGTTATCCAGGGCGCCACTTCCACTCTTCTCCGAGGAATCCGACGTGGGACTTCTTACCTGACGCAAGAATAAGAGAAAGATACAATATAGATGTACACGACAGTGTCAAGAGAGGAAGAACGTTGACTCGAGGTCGTTAGAGGCCGTATTACACTGGGGAAATATGAGCGATACTGACCTCGGCTCCTGGGGAGTAGAGCTTCTGCGACCTGAGCTGCTCCAGGATGAATTTGTGCCTGAGGGAGTCGCCGCTGTCGTCGTCCGCTTCCGACGATGGCGGCCTAGTCGCCACGGAAAGATCAATGGGACTGGCTTCGTTATTATTAAGTCTTTGCTTCGATCTCTCCTCGACTGGTAGCATCTTCTTTCTCTCGTAGTCGAGGACGTCATTCGAAGCTGCTTCGATGACCTCGTCCTCGTCGTCCCTCTCGGAGTCATCCGACACTTCGGCCATCCGACTACTTATTGGCTTGAAGTTCTTTCGCTTGTTTCGCGGCTTCTGGCTGCTTATCTGGAGTTGACTCGGCGTCTCGAACTGCGAGTCGCTGTCCTGATCGGCACCGCCTCCACGGGACGTCGCATAGTTGTAAACCGAGTCGGAAAGCATCTCCGCTGAGAGATAAAATTATGAAGATATATTAGAACAATAAGAAAGATTTTTTATTTTTTTTATGTTCCAAAAAGACTAAGATTCAATAAATTCGACAAATTCTTTAAAGTTTATACTTAATATAAGGAAACTACGAGTCGTGTGTTATTTATACGTTTTTTTTCTTTTATCAACAGAATATCTACGGGTACTTGAGTCACGTAATAATGCTAAGTACATATAAAAATTCATTGGGACCATAAAAACAGAGGATAAACTTACTGGGTCCATACGGGCTGGTTACGGCGGACATCTCGAACCTGCCTGAGAGAGACCTCAGAGCATCCTGAAACAAAAACCATACAGGAACATGAGTACATGCAGGATCTATGTGTTACGCTGAAGACACGAAGGCGAATTATAGAGGAGAGTATCTCCCCTAAGATTAGGTATTACAATACGCAACGTGTAAGACAGAGACAGATTTTGAATGAAAGAAGTCCGTGAACTTATGACGTACAAGAGAGAAATTTATAACGAGCGATGTTCAATCGACAATGATAATATTTTGATTAACGTAACACAGTTTCTTAAAAGGAAGGTAGTAGTTGAAAAAAAGTTGAAATTTCACAGATAAAAATATTGATAAAACTTCACGGCAAATTTACACAAAGAAATCGAATCGTAACCCGTATTTTTTTTTTGCTGACTATAAAGAAGGGATAATTAACATCTGTTACAGTACCTACGGCGACTGGGCCGCCCCATTTCACCCCACCACGACACTACGGGGCGGACCTTGAATACATTATCACCCCGTTGCACATAGGTATACATGCATACATATAAAATTCAGTGGTAGAGACTGGCTGAAAAGTACGTAGAAACTGTCAGTACGCACTCGCGATAGCGTATATAGGGCTGGGCTATAGGGGATGGACTATTTAAAGGGTGACGCGCCACGGCATTCAGTGAACATTTTCGAAATTCCCGCTCGCGACCTAGATTCCAGTGGTATACGTGTCTATCTTTAATTCTACGTATTTCAGGGTAGTTCCGATGCTTTCGAATAAAGCGAACAACGACGCTCGAATTCCTGTTGTCTGAATTATTTTTGTTGTACTTTGTTTTTCTCACTCTGTCTCTCCTTAGCGTTTTCAGAGACCAGTGCTTGGCAATCGGTCTCTCGGACTCGGAATCGTCCTGAGTGCGTGCAAGGTACATAGAGCGTACGAAACGCGTCCGTGAGAGCGAAGAACACTCGACATAGCTCGACGCTTATGTTGCCAGAAGGAGGAAACAAAAAAGCCAACGTAACATTCGTCAAACACTTGAATGTTGCCAGGCCGTGCGCGCCTCTGGCAGACGCAGACTCTCATCGGCTTCTGGAGTGCCTTCTGGAATCCCGGGAGATTATTCAAATTCGACTGGCTTAAAATAAATTATTTATCGTTTCCACGGGGTCCGGGTTTGGCTAGTAGAATATAGATAGCAGGCAAGCAGGTAGGTAGGTAGTTAGTCAGGAAGGAAGGAAAGACATAAGTAGCAAGAAGAAAGAGACTGCGTACAAAGAGAGAAGAAAAAGTTGAGTCAGAAACTCGGGAAAAAAGTTTCTGCGCGCCAAATTCAAAACAGTGAATCAACAGGTTATCGCACAAGCCACGTTATACGCTTTGACTAAGGGCCATTTACCTTTTGAGAAAAATCATAGCATTCGCAAGAGCAAAATGAACTTCGTGTCTTGCGACGAAACCCAGAGAATCGCCATACTGCAAATTTAAAAGCCACGACTTCGTGCGCACACCTAATCCAAGAGAGAGAGAGAGAGAGAGAGAGAGAGGGGCAAACAGAATAACACTGCTAAGATACGGTGTGAAATGCGAGAGGCCGAGATTAAAGAATGAAAAACATAGAATTCCAAGAACCGCGCCAAGTCATAATATTCGTAATTTTAAGCGTGGTTAAAAAGGCAGTTACGTACTGTCACGGGTGATACCAAATCAAGAGAAATAAAATTCCATCCTGGCGCGTTACAACCATACCCATATACGTCTATGGAATAAACAAGAAGCTCTATTTCTCACATTATTCTCATACAACGTTATCTAATCGCATGTTACATATGAGTTTCTATAGGCTGCACTTTCAATGACGTAAAATCAAAAGAGGACAAATTCACTCGTTATATACCATACGTGTGCAACCCAGCAGAGCAGTGCTGCCAACAACGTGACTCCCTCTGCTGTCACAGTGTGCCTAACTATGCATGACTTATAACTACGTGCAGGTCCCATCGACGAACAAAGCTCTCCGCTAAATTCCTTTAAAGCGTTTCAAACGACGAGGCGTTAAAAATAGAGCACGCAACAACTTACTAATCTGGTTAGGGCACTTAGCGTAACTCCAACTATTTAGACCTGAATACGAGTAGCGCGTAACGTCTGTGTAAGAGTGGGCACAGCTACTATCTAATTGCAAGTAGAACCCAGAGTCCAATGGAGCCTTGGTGCTCATTTCTCAAAATACGCTAAAACGTCTTAATGGGTATACGCAATGGCGCGGAAAAATTGTCCTGGCGCTATCTGGTACAGCCCGTGGTAGCTCATGGGGAGCTCTGCTTTTTATTTTATATTTCTCTCCTGGTCGGTTCAATTTCTTTTTCGTACGTCGCGTCGTTCTATCGCGCGCTAACACAAAAATCATTATCGGTATCAGCGACTGTACGTACGAACCGTTAAACGAGTGTCGATCCACGCCCGGAGGTTCTTCGAGAGTCTCGTTCGACGAATAATTAATAGGAACACGAGGGATAATTAATGGTCGCAATCGCGTAGCTAGCGTGAACACCAATCCCGGATCTTTGGACAGGTATCGGTGAACTTGATATTTGAAGGAGAAAATAATTTAAAAAAAAGTTGAGAAATAATAAAAATTCAAAGCCTCAAAGACATTTGACTGACACAGTGGAAAGCTGTTACAACGATCTCACGCCAATGGCCGCGTTAGACTAACGGTGAGAATATATTTTTATAGTACGTATATTTGGAAATCGAACTGGACCGATAGGACACACAGCCACGTTTTCATGCGCGCGCTAAGACGAGAAAAAAAAGGTCGACACCCGTTAACGAGCTTGATAATAAATTTTTCACGTGCGGCTTATTAGGAAATTTGTCTCGATAGTTCACGAAATTGTCTGCCTTCTTTATTCTAAAGGATGACCGTTTTTTTTTTATTATATAAAACCCTTTTTTTATTTCCCGGGTACGACGGTCACAGGTATCGCTAAACGAATTCACTCTTTTTTTTTTCGGGCCTCTGTATGTATATTCTTGGCTGTTCTCCCCTTTTACGTATCCGTATGTATATCTGTATATATGCAATATGTAACGCAGGTTATGGTAGAGACCCACTGACACACAATAAAGTGTCGCTAACGCGCCAACCACCATCCCCTGCAATCTGGCATAAAACGAGATTTCGAGAATCCGTTATTTAAATAAGCGGGCTGGGCACACGGTTACGCAGCCATACGAATGGCCTGAATAATTTTATAAAATTAATAGTAAAGGGGGTAGGTCGAAAGCGCTATTATGCGCGTATGCAAATACGACTTAGGGGGGACTCTCGCGAGAGGGCGAGGGATGACGACGAGGACGAAGAGGGGCCCCTTGCAGCCTGCAAGGCATTAAAAACTTTTGAGATTTATAGTGGAGACCCGCCATAGTGCCCAGGGCCCGGTCTCTTCCTTCCCTCTTCGCCCCCTCACCTTGCCCCTTCGTTCTCACCCTCTCTCACGATCTGGTCTTACTGCGTTTTCAGGGGAGCGAATTCCCTTTTATTCCCCTTTCTCCTGGATATTATTCGTTAGGGAGGGGTGGGGGTATTCACTACCCCTTTCTAACCACTCCAACCCATCGAACTTTCCGGATGAGAATATTTTCATTTATGGAAGTACAAACTTTTATCTGCATACAATGCCTGTTATCCGGTTATACTTTGCTTCACGGAAGAAATTTCACTAAGGATTTTACAAACGGGGTCTCATGGCGCTGAGCATGTAATTTAGGAAGGCCTTTACGAGTTTGGGCCTCGAATGACGTATTCAATGATTCCCATTGTCATAAAATTTTTCAATGGCATTAAATGGACGTAGGAAATCGGCGGGAAAATTTTATATTCAAATCGGACGATTTATGCTACCGAGTAATATAATCACGACTGTCTATTAGTATGTGTGTATATATATATATATATATATATATATTAGTAATATATCTCCGGGCGACTTTAGTTCCTATTTTGGAAACGCGGTCAAACACTTCCTCGCGGTTAGACGATCAGCGCCAATAGAAACACCAGACACATCAATAATACTCATGGCAATTGGTAATTTACTCGGATAGTACTGCCTCGAAGTAACCCAAAGTGCTCGTTTGCAGCTTGCGAACGTATTCCGTATTTATGTGAGTAATTAAACGACCAGTAATAAAACAGCCCCGAAGGTGTAACCGATCGTTTTATGAAATAGAAATATTCATAAACTTGTAGTTTCCACGTCTGTTATATAGTAGTACCTGAACGCCCGACCGGCGAAGGTGGGTAAAACAAAAATGTATATATGTATATACCATAAATACATATTTATGTATATATAGCCTCAAGCAAAAATTTAATTTGCAAACTAGCCAACACGTTCCACAAGTAGGTAGATCAAATTTCACTGTCATTTTCGACGGTTTCTCGTATGAAATTTGCAAAAAGTAATAAAGGGGAGGAAGCGGGGTAAAAGAAATAATATAAAAATCGCACCAAGAAATGAATAAAGATCGAGAAGAGTCAAAGGTAGCCGGACTTCATCGAGTATGGAAAATGAAGTTAAAGGAGGTTAGGGAGTTGCTGCTGGGTCCTCTTTGTGTACGCGGGAGAAAGGAGAGGAGAGAAAAGAATCGAGCGGAACTCGGCGGAGTGGTGAAGAAAAAGAGCGCGGGGGCCCCCACGGAATGATGAATCGTTTCTATTAAAATACTTTTTCGACGGGGAATACAGAATGGGCATCCTCCGTGCCGCGAGTGGATTTATTTACATATTTTCAATCTGGATTAAGAGGTATAGTCGCTGGCAAGAGTTGTCCTCCCTACGTGTCCCTATCTCTCTCGGACTCTCTTTCCTCGTTCATCCGTGAATTTTTTTTACTCGCCATCCTCATTCGTCTCTTGATATACGTGAAGTCTTACTTCGCGTCTGATTTTCAAAGCAGAATGCGAAAGATGGGAGAAACAATAAAAAGCGGAGAATGCAGAAATCGTCGGTACGAAGACCAGACTGATTTAATGGTAGAAACGGTATGACTGGTCTAAGCACTGTGTACCCGGCTTAATATCCAGATAAGACTCAGGTATACCAGCGTCGCCTGCATATAGTTTGAATTTCGGTGAAACTGGGGCACGTGGATATGGGTATGGTTAACGAGATAAAAAGTCCAGCGTGTCTCAATGGTACGAAGATGATATCAATAAGGGTAAATAATACGTATTGCCACGTGGGGTATTAAAAATGATGAAAAAGGCATTCGATCAGTTTCAAAGGTTACAAAGGGTGTACACCGGTGGAGATGAATAAATTTTGTATGAAAAAAAAGAACCCAGAAAAAAAATAGAAAAAAAAAATAAACACAAGAAGATGGAATGATGAAAAAATAAAGTATAAGAGAAGTTAAGTTCAAGAACGCGTGAACTGTGCCTAACGCCCGGCTTCCACGTCCCGTGAACAAATGATAAATGAACTCCTCTTAAACCGTGAGCTCTCATATCGGCCGCTATTAACATAGGGCCAGATAAAGTAACGAATTTAAAAAAATCAAATATAAAAGCCAAGGGAATTCCATCGGAGATCTTATCCGTCCGAGGTCTCGCTCTCGCTGCGACTCATTAATCACCTGGCTCCCTTCATTTGTCTCGTATTAACTGTTATTACCGGAGCCTGAAAATTCAAATGGCTGGTAACGGCACGAAGACGAAGAACCTGGGCCAAGGACCCCGAGTATTCTGAGCGCATCGAAAAAAAATCAACGCGATAACCAAAAGTTCATTGCTACCTTTATTCCAGATTAAAAAAAAAAACAGATCCGCCCAACCATCCAGCTGCCAAGGTAACCTTGTATCTGTCTGTTCCCAGCATCCTTGTGTACCCTGTGTCTTGTATGTACCCCCCAAACTGCAACCCACCCCGACTACCTAAAACCACGTGACTGTCCGACACCCTCCGCCATTTTTGCCTCGGCAGTAACAGAGTAAGAGATATCACTGGCCGATTCTACCAGGAATGCTAAAGTGTTGATAATTTATTTGAGAAACGTGCGTGGAACGTGTCCCACCTCAGCAATCGGGATCGCTACCGGTCGTAAGGCCGGACGAGGCAGCCGCCATATTCTGGATTTCGCACCTTTTTTGTTATTCCATTGTTTTCTACGGGATACCTTTTTTGGCCGCGCTCGAGCTTTATGTTTATTAAACCGGCTATTCGGCGTAATTGGTATTGCCAGCGACTACGACGACCCGTGCCGCGCGGCAGTGCAGCTGAAAGCGCGCGAACCCGATTGGCTCGCATTTTTATAGTCAAGGAAATCTGGGCGTTCCGTTTTCATATTCGTACACGTATGGAATTACATGTGGCTGGTCACCCTACCTAACTCTACCTAACGAACCTAAACGGATACCTATAACTATATCTTAGCTACCTACCTAACGTATACGTATATACTGGTACTTGCTTACCTACTTGCGTACATCCGTCGTACGTGTTCATGCTTTTTTAAAAGGATCGCCATATACGCTTCGAATCGATCGTTCGACGCTTCTCTTGGGTATGTTTCTAAAAGAAAATATGAAAAAAAAAATAAAAGAATGAAAAAAGAAACTTTTACCAGACCACCTCCCTCGCGGATTCTTTTAATGGATCGGAGACAGTGTCCGGCATGACTTTGACCGATAGCACAGCAAGGGGTATGGGCTCTACCCCATCCAACCTAACCTCACGGTACCATGCTCCTGCCTCGTTATCTTAATATATGTGAAAACGGTGGAATAATTAAAAAAAAATAAATAAAAGGATCAAGAGAATAGAAAAGAGAAGGAAAACAGATGGCGATACCACTACGTTCTGAAGGACTCGGTAGATGGGCAACCAATTGGGCTATACTGCTTTTGCTTCGTGACGAGGGATATATACCTTACTCTTGAAGAAGGTGACCAACACAACAAATGGAGTCCGGCGTTCCTTGTGACAAACGAGCGCCGCGCCCCCAAAACGTCACTCAACTGTTGAAACGGCATTCTATATGCTCCAAATGCTTTCTCGAGCCACGCCGGGACTATCTACCGTGATATCGCACTCGAGAATTAACGCCGTTTCTCACGAAGCGATTCGCCCGGTATCGCGACACACGTTATGTCCTGTAACCATACTTATGTGTTTGAGACGGAGTCGGGATTGCTGAAATATAAAATCTTGCCTTTGGAATTAGAAAATTCAATCACGATGGTCGGTCTACGTATTTTGAATTTTGATTACATAAATTCAATTGTAATATCGATTTTCGTGAAGCGTATAAAATATTTTTCGATCTAAAAACCAAGTCTAAAGAAATTCGATGTAAAACGTTAACCCCGCGATAAACGGTAAAAAGGCCAATTTATTCGTTAATCGTGACTTTCTAATTATCGTCAGAACCCGCGGCTCCTAATCGTCCTAATTTATTAGTAGCAGTTACGTATACGGAATTGGAATAATAATATACCAGCACAATCATTCGATCAGTTTAGGAAAACTAGCGTGGACGATAATAAAATGTAAAAGGCTTTTAGCACCTAGTACCGTTATATTACTATGAAACAAGTATCGCATATAGGTACAATAATAATAACAACAGCAAACGCAAACATGACAATGTCCAAAGACCGAATCATCAGCGATTCCCATTTTCGTAGAACAACGGTACCGGTTTAATTGGCTGTATGACGAATCAGAAAAACCCAGGAACGCGAACAAAAATTTAGTCAAGAACAACGCCAAGAGCAGGAAATTGTACAAAGCCTTTATCTAAAAACGTGTCGGCATTATCTCAAAGTTACACGCGATACATTCCGGAATGCGTTGGAGCACGCCTAATAAAATTACAGGTACTTTTATCCAGGATCAGGATCGGCATCAGGAAGTGAGCAGAGGACGCGACCCCAGAGGTGTAAGTATTATATGCATAAGCCAAGAGTACGCGGGTAACATCTGCCGTTTAGAAAGTCCGTCTCTTGGGCACCGAGAATATAAATATTAATAATGACAATATTGTAATTTACGTGTAAAAAAAAAGGTGGAAAAAACAATACGACTGCCACGCCCGAACCACGGCCTAGATACATATATGCGTTATAGGTTTATAGGTACGTAACGCTATGTGAGAAGCGCGTACGCAGGCGTGTAGGTCTCAAGGAAGTCTGTGACACGTGATACGTACATAACGGGGAGTTTAAGGTCCCCGTCTATTTGCATTGCAACGACCGTTGCAATTACCTAAGGTGCTAACGACGTGATAGGGTAGAAAAGAAAAGAAAAAAAATTTAGAAAAATAACATTACATGTAACAAAATTCGTTCCATTTTGCGTATACGTGAACTCGTTGCAGTTTTCTGCTAGCAATTCAGCGAACTCAATTATATATAAATGACCGCGGGAAGTAGACTTCCGGTAGTGGGCGTTGTATCGAACAATTAACGCGACATGAAGATGATAAGACGATATATTAAGGTCGCGCACCTAATGCACGGAGTTGATGGCGGTAAAATTGAACGGGTCGCGCATGCCCACCTCGATGCGCAGAAGCTACTGCGCATCCTTCGAACGTAAACTAGATGAAAGGGAGACGAGACTGCGGTGAGTGCGACGGAAGGAGAAAGCTTTCTTGCAGAAGTAAACACAAGAGTGGGAGAGGAGAGTGAGTGAGAGAGAGAAAGGGAGGGAGAGAGAGAGAGAGAGAGAGAGAGAGAGAGAGAGAGAGAGAGAGAGAGAGAGAGAGAGAGAGAGAGAGAGAGTGAGAGAGAGAAAGGGAGAGAGAGAGGGAGGGAGGGAGGGAGATGGCACAAGACGTAAAGTGGTTCGTATGGTTTGTGCCGTTTGCGATTGGGCCTTAGGGCTCCGGCGTTCGTGTCCTTATTGAGACGACCGGCGGGGGATCTTTTCTCGGTCGATTTAAAAATCGGACAACTTTTTCCCCAAGCCGCACGACAATTTACGACAAAACCCGGCCAATCTCGCAGTATTTTGAATTTCAAATCCGCGGGAGACCGCCACTTTTTCACCGAAACCTGCGGCGTCTAAATTTAAATTTACGATTCCAATGGGAGCCGCTCGCTTGTCTCCTGACTCGACCGTCTTCATTTCATTCCTCATCATTTCTATCGTACGATTCCCGATTGTCAGCCGATCCCTGGCTGCAGTCTGCCTTTATCCAAAAACTACATCATACGAGATGAATAGAGAAGAATTTCAAAAATATGTATAACAGAGTATGTTACTGATAATTCTAAAATACATATACATAAATTAGCATACCCGTGACCTAATGCTTATGTGCCGTATTACGTCATAAACTGAAACGTACATTTACCATAATAATAATAAAAATTACTTAACGTCAACAATGAATCCTATTATGTAAAATATTTTTAAGTACCGAAAATAAGTTTAAAAAAAGAAAACCGGAAAGCAGAGCAAAAGATGGAGAAAAAGGAAGGAAATAAGAGGCCAACGACCGACAAACTCGACGTATTATTTTTCCAAAACGTAGCCAATCGCAATAATTGCTTTTCGTAATAAATGCCTGCTTACCTGCCTTTATATTTTGATTATTTGGCAAAAGCAGCAGCGACCCATAAGATACGAGCATGTACGCTCGTGTAAGCGGACAAGTTGCATTACGGAAAAAAAAAACGCGATGCCAATTGGAGGGCGACGACCCATGCGATTACTCCGTGTCAGCAGTTTTGGCCGATTTCCACGAGGAAACGATCAATGCGCAAATTCTACATTCGCGGAATACACCCGGTACAGGGTAATCCGCACGCGTTCGAATTCCACGTATAATTCAATAGTTTTCTATCGGCCTTTACAGTCTTACGCTCATTTATACTTGTAGTTTCATTCGTATAGCGACCGCATACCAGTAAGTCCGCGGCGACACATGTAAACGCGCCTTGTTGGTAGTTGGTACCGCGACTGGCAGCACGAAAAATTGAAACGAGCTGCCGGGGACAGCTGGCGGCAGGAATGTGGGTTAGGCTCTATAGGTGGGCCGCTCTAATTATGAATTAATTCCGGAATAACGGTCGAACGTGCGACATTCAAATTTCAAGGTACTACAAACTGGAGCAAGCCTAAGAGCTGGGTATGATAATTTCAACGAAAATCAATTTTTTTACAATATTTAATTACGTTCTGAAAATCTTTATTAGATACCGAATCGATCAATAAGAATTACGATACCAATGTTACGGTTAATAATACGTAATGAATTTCTTATGTAATTTTAATTTTTTAATTTTTTTTTTATAATCTTTATATTAGATGCATCATATTCAGGGGAACGAAACGGTAGAGTTATTTGGCCGAGTAAGGCGCTTGGATGGTCCCTACGTCTTTGTGCTACGAGGGAGAAAAAAAAGACGAAGAAAGAAAGCCGGAAAGAACGAACGACAGAGGGAGAAAGAGAGACTCGTAAAGCTGTCTCCAATTATCGAAATCGTGGAGCGTCGAGACGTCTTTAAGAACGCCGCGGCTTATTCATCGACGACGTTTAGCGCCGTATTCAATTAAATACATCGTTATTTATTGTCGTGAGACGCGTCTCGGTAATGGACCATGATCTTCGTCGTGGTCGAATAGAATATCGTTTGCGATTGCATTTGAAAATATTTGGACGTGCAGCTCAGTGACATTTAAATTCGCGACGACAACATAGATCGCGAGTAAACTCAAAATTGGTCATTTGTGTAAATTGATTTTTGCGGAAAGTTCAAACACTCTGACGTACTCGCGTATTTGGAGCAATCGTCGAATACACGAAATTAGCGACGTGCACGAAAAATTATGACGAAATAAAAAGTTGCAGGGATCAAGCAAAATGAGAATATTTATAAATCGTAATTTTCAACGAGCACATAAGGAAATAGAAAAAAAAATTCTGATTTCTTAGTAGTAAACTCAAACCATATTGTTCAGCATGACTTACAGTGAATTTAATCGATTTCGAAAATTGGACGATTAATATATATTTTCGCAATAATAATAATAACCTTCAAATTATCCGAACCATAACCAATTGGGCAAATGGTTGAGCATTAACGAGAACCGTGACTTATTTACGAATCCATGTACTGCTCTGGTGTTTCCATAATTGGTTCGTGACGATTTGACATAGTCCAAAGTGTACGACAATGGCCTGAAAAAATCATTTCAATAACGCATAAAGAAAAGGTGGCCGTCACGATAAAATCCCTCGGTAATCCTGACGCTGCTCGAAAGGACTCGATGGAGATAAAAATCATGAAAGTAATAAAATCCAAAGTCATCGTTAAGTACATATACGATTTACCTAAGAAACAAGAAAATAGTTTTACGAACATGACTGAGGCAATAACACAGAAGTCAAAGGGAGGTGCAACAAAGGCTATTGTAAGAAGAAAAAAAATTGGTTACAAAAATTAAAGAAGAAAAACAGAATCTCTAACTGAAAAAATACCTCGCTCGTAATGAAAAATAATTCCAACAAAAGTGAAATTGCAATAAAAATACGAATACATACATAAGTCGATGTATAGGTAATATATTTTTTTCTTCTATCTACGATTCTTTTTACATTAATTTTTTCCCTTGAGTAACAGGCATTCAGCGATGTACCGAGAGAGGTTGGTTTATAACGATTCACGTTGATAATTAAAATCGATAATTATCAGGACTTAATAACCGGTCGTTATCGTTAAACCTAACGAATAGGAGTCTCTCGAGATCTTATTTTCTTTCCTGCCGACTGTGGATGCTGGTTAAGATGGTCCAGTGGTACGAGGGGAGAGGGAATGCCCCGAGGTTCTCTCTCGCGAAGAAAAGTACAGAGAGAGGGGGAAGGAACGAGAAGGTAGAAGGTGGAAGACAATAAGTTTAGGTGTACAGGCATATATCTATATAGACAAAAGAAGAGTGACGAAGATGTAAAGAAAAGGAAACGTAAAGAGGCGGCAAGGTAGGCAGCTTCATGAGAAGGTTAGTTCACAGTGCCTGTCCTAGGGAGCTAGTAAAAGGTCCGTGGAAGGGCTGTCGGGGTAGCCACGTGAAGTACATATACATACAGGCAGCCTATATACAGCCGTAGGTACAAAGCTGGCCAGAAGGAACGGACAGAAGAGCAGAGTCACCGGTTTAAATTGAAGTGAACCCAACGGGGGGAAAAATGTCGGCCAAGCCACAAGTCTATCGGTCAGCACGGAGGGTTAAGAACGCGTGGGAGTTTATCTGAAATTATCAGAAATCTCGAGTAAAGTCGATGCAGAAAGGAAAAGAGAGGGATAAACGGGATAAAGGAAATATTGAGGTAAAACAATGGACGTAAAAGAAGAGGTGCATACCAATCTATACCGATAAGGGGAGAAACACTTGTTCGCGTACGAGGTGAGGTCTGCATTAATATTACAGGAAATGAAATTCTGTGCCGAATCAGCAGCGGTAAAGTCAGGAATTTCTTCGAGAGTTTTATGCGTTACGGTATATCTATATACGTCGGTACGATATAACTTCTGGTTACGAGTCAATGTTTTCTGCCGCGGACGTACCACCGAAAGGCATAAAGAATAGACGCGGCGCACATGTGTCCGTCATTTGTCATTTGACATTCTTCTGTCTTCGCTTTTTAATTCGTCCATTGAGAGAGCCGACCCCGCGGTTTCACGGCCGAACAGAACGTTAAGTCTCTTGGCAGTGAGACTGACGGCAACGGCGAGAGTGGATGCGAGGGATGTCAAAGCGAGAGAGGACTGCCAGTTGGTAGTGGCTAGTAGCGGCGATAGTATTTAGTGACGGTATCGGTGTCGGTAATAGAGAGTTAGTGGGGCTCAGGAAGAAAGAAGAGGGCGAAGAAGATGACTTGGAGCGAAGCTGCTTGGTGAAGAGAAAATCACGAGGCTGTTCGTCATAAGAGGAATTCCTTTGGCGATACTACTCGTTTCATCCCCGTGACGTAAAGAGAGAAAGAGAGAGTTCCCGGCAGCATTTTCTGTCTTTTTAGTCCTTCCTCTTTCTTTTTACTGCTTTATGGGATTTTTTTCACACGCGAGCACCCAGTCGTACATCAGAGGAGGCTTGACTGACTCCCTCTCTCTCTCTCTCTCTCTCTCTCTCTCACTTCTTTCTGTACTCCTTTTCGCCCTTTTCTTCCTTTCTTTCTCCATCTTCTTGGGACTACCCCCACTTCGTTAACCCTTTCTCTCCTTATGCTCTTTTCTCATTTCTCATTCCCGTCTTTCTCACCCACTACACCGTGCCTTCGCTGCTGGCTAGCCAGGAAAGAGGAACGAGGGGAACAATAAGGAGGAGAGAGAGAGAGAGAGAGAGAGAAAAAGTAAAAGAAACAAATGCCAGCCGCCATAAAAACAACTGAAAGTATTAAAAACTTTAGGCCTTTTATTGCCTGGCCTGCGAGAGGTACAGTCGCATCCGAAGAGCTGTCCTCTGCCACACGCACGTGGGCTCAACGCATCCACCACTTCCGTTCTGACGTGGCGACTGGCGGATCTTTTCGATCGTGCAGCGAGAATGGAGGTGGAGGAGGATCAAGTCCTAATGACAACACGGGGAACGACCACTGTTTCATTAGGTAGGGATGTGGAGACACGAAGAAAACGAAAGGAACCGTGACAGCGTGCCGGAAGAGGATAGACAGCTATCTACTGCGCATGCGTCCCGCTTTGAGAATTCGAATCGTACTTTCGACAGCAAAACTCTGCAGAGTCGCGAGTGGTGTGTTTAGATAGCGCGAAAACCGACACGATTCCAGGAATTGAGAAAAATTACTCTCCCGAGTATCACCGCCGTACTTGCTTGTATTTCTGCTGGAACTTGTCCAAGAGGCACTTTCCAAGAATCGTAGGGAAATGTGATACGCGTGTTCGTAAAGTTTCAGGTGTGTCAAAAGAATCGGAGAAAATGCATTTATCGCACAAAAAATTTTTAACGAGAAACGATCCTCTGTCATAGTTTCAATAAGAATAATAATTCCAGTCAAAGCAGTCGTAGAGTTTGTGAATATGTAAAAAAGCTCATAAAAGACATTAAAAACCCATCGTGACGGTTGGCAGCCGATTATTGCGAAGATTTGTAAAAGCAAATATTGCCGTAGTCGGTTTATTGGATCAAGAGAAGCGAACTTGGGAGTCGCGACTACAGTTAGGTGCTCTCTTTTACTATCCCCTCTCTCTCTCTCTCTTTTTCCCTCCTGTTCAAGTAATCTATGTCTGGTAGCCGACGTTGTAAATTCACCGTTTTTTTAATCTCTGTAAACCACCGACCGTCTAGGTAAGCACCAACCGAGAGAGAGAGAGAGAGAGAGAGAGAGAGAGAGAGAGAGAGAGAGAGAGAGAGAGAGAGAGAGAGAGAGAGAGAGAGGGAGAGAGAGAGAGAGAGAGAGCAAGCTCAAAGAGAGTAAACGCATAAGCTGATACATTGCGGTAGAAGGACAGAGAGATGAGAGTAAAAGTATAATCTTTCTCCTTCTTCCTATCTCTCTCTCTCTCTCTCTCTCTCTCTCTCTCTCTCTTTCTCTCTCTCCGCACACCTTCTCGGTTTCCTTAGACCCGCGCGTAAATCTTGTGGACAAACAATCATAATTTTCAAAGAGCAAACAAAAACAAGAGACCTCTTTAAAGGGAGCCGATGCCAGCGCGCATGAAATGCGGCCGCCTCCGCGCCTTCAATTGTTTCGAGGTTTTCTCCTCCTCCTCCTCCTCCTCCTCCCCTGCACCTCTTGCCACACTTCACCACCTTAGCGAGAATCGCTCCTCTTGGATACCTCCCTTACTCCTCCATCTCCAAACACACCTTCGTCAGACCTTCGTCTCCTCCAAGTTTGCCAATATCCAAACGACCTACCCTACTTATGCATTTTTGCCAAATAAATTTCTTTTTCCACATTTCATATGATTTTACGAACATTTTGAAATCGTTGGATTATTATCGCATATCATTTATATTACAATTTAATCGATCCATCGATCGGTTATGATTGTGTTGTCGCTAAAAAAATTTTGTGCAAAATTCCAATTTTTTGCAATTTACAATGTCTGATCCATGACTGTGTTGTATATTTTGTTCTACTGTACGTTGTACGGATCTAGGAGTGCAAGACACTGTGCGGTCGGACAAGACCACAGCAGAAGTAGAGTAAGACAAACTAAATGTTAAGGTCAAACGAGTAGGAGGAAGTTCGCTAGATTGAGAATGGCATAGGATTTCATCAGTCTTTACCTAACAGTAATTACCCTTTGACCTTCTACCAGCACTGTACGGGATTCCGACGTATTGTCCTGCATGGAGTTTCACGAATCGTCGAAAAGTTTGAAAAGGGACACATGGCACATTCCCCCAAGCCCTCAACGAGAGCGCATTCGCTGTCTCTGCAAACGTGAATGCAAGACGGTAAGAGAATCCGAAAAAGAAATAATCAGAAAATTTATCTCAAGAAGAGGGATGCGAGACAGTCAAAGTCAAGAAGCAATTACTCATCGCTCGCGTAGGGACCCATAATCGTTTATCAGATCGTTGTTTTCGAGGTGAAACTCTTAAATGTCCATCTCGGGGGATTGAGAACGAAGACACGAGGATTTTCGTTTTATGGTTAAGAGTGAATTTAGTGGCGAGAGGGGGTTGGGACGAAGTCCTCCGGTTGTCTTGGTCGAAAGGGGGCTAAAGGACAGGATGGCGCGCGAGAAACAATTAAAAGCTGAAATTTAGACATTAAAATTTTTAACGGTCTACACCTACCCGACACCATTATGGGAGAATTGTCAGGGACGGTCGCGGCGTCATCATCGCCACCATCCTCGTTTTCTCGTGAAGATGGAACGTAAAAGAAAAAATGTCACGATAAAGGAGAGACCAAGGGACCTCAATAAAGATTCGAAATTGTCTGGATGATCCTGAGAGCTGCGTACAAGGAGAAACTTAAAGAAAAAAAAATCCCATCCCGATCAGGTAAAATTATGATCTACCCTGAGAGGAATGAACGGAGGGATGGAACGGGTAGAATGTTTCATCGATAAGCGGATCAAGGTATGAATTTGAAATTATAAAAAAAAAAAATTCGCGACCTAATTATTTTATAGCTCACGATCCGGAAGGGATCTTGTTCTTAAGTACCGGAAGTGATTTTCCTGAGGTGAACGTTACCTTGTTCAATGGGAATCCTTAGTTCTTCCAGTTCGGTGTACTGGGACTCGTGTCACCATTGTCCTGGACCACTGCTGATATATATATAAATATATAGCAAAGCAAATCCGATGAACTAAACACTTCACAGTCCGTACCGTTCTTCGGTTCCGCTTCCGGTTTTCCCGTTGTCACCTCTTCCCGCACTCTCCTAACCACTTCCCTGTCCTCCGCAATGCCTCCACCGGCTTAACCCTTTTCTTCTTCTTCCTCTCCCTCACTGTGTCGCGATTCTCACGTTATACCCAGGCACACTAGCACCGTTTGGAGTCGCACGAATACCGGCAATTATAATTGCGTCATTGTTATATCTCGATTAACCACACACAGCACGTTATTAAAGGTATAACAGTATCGTTAACCCCTTCTCGCTCTTCCGTGGTTGATAATGTGTAAAGGGAGAGAGCGAGAAAGAGGACCCAGAGAGAGTGAGAAAAAGAGCTAGCGAGCAAGAGAGCAAATTGTGAATGAATCTCTTCTCAAGCCCTGTTCAAACGACGCGCACGCGTACAGCGATTCACCCTTTATTGCGCACTTTTTCCCTAAACAAAGCTCCTGTCCAATCGTGTAGCGTACATCTCTCGATGATCGTACGTTGTTCGATACGAAAACGAAATCACAGTCCGTGAGTAATCAATCAAAGAGATCCGGTGAAATCGAATCCTTGAAGGCTGCCACGTAAATCCGCGACGAATACGTTTAATCGGTGTCTTCTCGGGGTTGTATCTGACTCGGAAGGGTAGTTGATAATGTTCCTCATGTACAAGGGGGACGTCGTAAATGGACCTCGGCAGGACGGTCTGGCAAGGGGACAGTGGGGAAGGCAGTCACGTCTCTGGTTAAAAAAAACGTCAAGTGCCCAAAGTCGCGTGTCCGACGCAGAGGAGGACGAGGAGAGCGACGAGGATGAGGACGACGCCGAGGTGGAGGATCGTCGAGAAACGAAAATTTTCGGGCTCGCAGAGGCCCAAAGTCCGAGTCAGCAGAGTGCGCGTGGCTCGGCTGGCGCGAGATGACTGAACCCCACCACCGTGAAGTTTGCAGCAAGGGTGCGCGGAGAGCACAGCCCCCTCTGCCCGGCTTCCCCACACCAACCTTCTGGCCACATACGAGGACCCCCTACTTCTTCTTCTTGACGAGACCGTCGAAACCGCCGGCACCGCGGAGCAGTCGCCAGTCTTGGCCGCCAGGGGCGCTCGTGCCTCGGTCCCCCCACCCCACGACCCGCGCTGCAAACCTATCAAGTACCTTGGCTCACCCCCACCACCCCTTCTGGCAGAATATGTCCTGCTGCTCGCAGCGTGTTACTGCCACTGACCCCCACTACTCATTCGATTCCCCCCCCCCCCACCTATGGGAACCCTCCACCTTCCTCACCAGGAACACGCTGCTCCGGTAATCGTGCTGGTGGTGGTGGCTGACTGCCTGCCTTTTTCCCTAGTTCTCGTAGCGAGACCGAGTTCAGACCCCATGGAAGAATGAGTTGGACGGAGACAGAGAGACGGGCACTATTGCCATGTGAGAACGAGATGGGAGGTTATGAGACTTATGCTGCTGAGGCTGCGAGACCGCCTCGTTTTTTAACCGGCCTCCTACTCGTCTGACAGTCTCGCCGATCCACGTGCGATTGCGTTTTTAGAAAGACGGCTGTGCGCCAGCGCGACGCGAGACTCCACTACGCCCCTAGTAAGGGGTAGGACGAGACACCCCTCTGTCTCTCTACTGGCCGATAATGATACCCTGATAAATTCTACCTTGCGTAGCAAGTGCGTTGGAAGAAAAAGTTGAACGGTACGAATATTTTACCTGGACAATTTTTCTATTGCCTCTCGCAGGATAATTTTGCACAGACATAACGTGTGATAAGGGGACCAAAATTTTATTCTCGCTGTAGCTCCTGTGGGTTTACTTTTAATTCCGTTAAATAATGAGGGCGTTGCTTTATGCGGAGGCCTGCGATAACTGTAGCTGGATATTGTTTATCAGCTATTTGTTTTAGTTTGTTATCACAGTCTTTGAGATAATCGTTACGTTCTTGTTGATTTTCGTGAATTACGCGGAACCCGCGTGTGACTTTTTTACTTAGCGCTTTCCGGCAGCTCCTCAAATATCTCGTCCCGGCCATTTGGGGTAGGGCTTCTTCATCTTTTCAAAAGAGTTATGACACCGGGAGTTAATGGCTCGGGATATTTTCGTACCGGGAAACCATGACTACTTCTACACGGGGATGGTGCGAACGCGCTTGAAACTATAGCGAGAAAAGGGGGTGCAACGTGGATGGGTACCTACTGCAAGGGTTACGAGGGTTTCCTTATGAGTGTGGATATTGAACTCGAGGGATCGTAAAGGAATTAGCATCCTGTTCCTGGCATACCCTTTTTCTAGTCCCCTAAATACCCTACGCATACGTACGCATGTAAGTGCCGCGGTATCGCGATTACGAATAATGGGGTGAAAAAGTGGAATGTGGGAAAGGAACTTGACGAGCACCGTTAGATGGGACTCACCAAAGGGTTGAAGTAACTGAAGAACCGAGTATCGCGGAGCAACGTAAGGATTAAAAGGATTCGAAAATGGGTCGGATTAGAGGCACTTAATATTTTCTCAAAGAGGCCCCTTGGGTCCGACATAAAGTATCGAGTTACACTAACAATAAGTATTATATGAGGGCACAGCGACGCTTCCCGTTTTACGTAATAAGACGACAAATTTCAGAGACGTTCCAAAAAAACTACCCGGATCCGGGACTTGGTGGGCTCTAAAGGACCAGGACTGATCGGGACACGGGGCCTTATAGGGTATACGAGAGTAAGTTCCGCCTCGCGGTTATGGGACTTAGGACGTACCATACCTCGAGGGATGAGGACGCGGGGTGCCAGTGTCTCCGATTTCCGGAAAAAAGGGTTTTCCATCCCCCTCTCTTCCCTCCTACGGACCCTTCAACTACTGTGAGAAAACGTCTATTAGATGAAAAACGGTTACCGTAAATAACGGGGCCCTAAACGAGCCTCGCCCAGGGGTTCGAATCAGAGTTCACGTTCTCGCGTTCCAGGTATATAGACAGTCGAAAGATGGAATAAAAATTTTCGCCAGGATTTCAATACCTGAGACAAAACGGGGGTATTTTGTCACGAGGGTGAAATTTTTTTCTTGCACGATTCAACGTTAAAGGACTTTCCACATGTCTTACCCATATCCCTTTTTTTTAGAAAGGAAAATATTGCAAAAAAACGTACGAAAGATACTTGGGAACCTTTTCAGTAAATTTGGAATTTATTACGGAATACAATTTCCGGCTATGTCAATAGACAATCTATAATGTACCTACGCACGACGAATCTACCAGAAATACAGTAACGCACAGTGCGTCAGTAGACGCACACGAACGCCGTAAGCGCAGCTAGCACGTAACGTCGACAGAGACACAGTGAGAGAGAGAGAGAGAGAGAGAGAGAGAGAGAGAGAGAGAGAGAGAGAGAGAGATTAAGAAATAGAGTATAAGAGAAAACGAGTGGAAGACTAAGATAAAGAGAGAGAAGAGAAAGAGCCGCGTCTCTCGCTCGGCATATCCGAAGTTTAAAAATATCAAGTCTTGGCCCAGCCCTTCCAGTAGAAATATTAATTTTTTTATCTCCCCGAAACCATATGGCGCGTAGGTGCCCATCTTCTTGGGTCCCAGATAAAAAAAAATAAGAAGAAACTCACTCTCATCCCTTTTAAACTTTTCGTTCGCTCCGTAATATTCTCCTCGAAATGGATATTTTTAGAGTCAGATTTCCAAAGGTGGTTTTCTAGTTTCACCCTACGTGGAAGAAAGGGTTGCAAGCCCTTGGCGTTTCCGCGTCTAAATCTTCACCTTGTACCCTGAGGTCGACGAACCAGCTGGCGCATCATCCTTCCGAACAGCGTAACATACCTACTACCACAACTTCATTTTTTTCCATCCCAAAACCTACCGCAAGGTCAAAAAAAATTTCCAAAAAATATCTATCACATAATTCTTTAAAACCATTCCATCGATAGGAATAAACCTTTAACCACCGATAACATCGAATGGCAAATCGCAGGCGCGCGTCAATACACAGGGTGGATTAGAAGTATTAGAATCCATGCGTAAGGCCGACGAAGCGGTAGAGACACGGTATCCGCGTCTATCTACGTACCAAACAAGTACGTACGTACAAGATACACAAGTCTACACGAGATATGCATTGACCAGCATACTCGTCCAACATGGAATGTGGTCTGCCCGGCATATATAGCTGCTATAGTTCCCTTTTTTATTACTTTATAATGCATTAGGTATAATAGCCGCACGCACTTAATGGACTGTACCCTCGTTACAGTATGCTACATCGTGGGTGGATAGTGGTTGGCCGGTTCGGTAGGTAGGTTGGCAGATAGATACACTGCCGACTGGTGCCCGTTCGCATATTGTAATTACATGAATTATTTCATTTCGCCTTGCGGATCCGTTCCACTCGGCCATTTCAGTCTGGAGGTGGCAATGAAGAAGAGACAAGACGATGCCGTATAGCAGCGACACGAGCAATATCTAATATGCAACGAATTCGTTCCCAAAGAAATTGCATTGTATGCAACAGCGACTGTACGTAATACAAAAGTGCGTATAACAATTAAAAAATTTTTTTCAACAGTTTAAAAAAAAATCAATGCATGCCGTGTTTAGCAGAACACCAACTGCATTAGGTCCCAGAATGATTTCAGGCCCCGATCCGCGAGATTCATCTATACCACCACGTCTCACCTCACCCATATCCCTGAAATATTCAGTCGCCCGAGCCTTCCGTGTCTGTGTTGGCTTAAGACTGGTTTTCAATATGACTCATAAGTGTAGCTGCTCGGTCGATCGTGTTGGTGCGCTCGTATATCAAAACCAGTAGGCACCCCCGACATTGCGATCGGCTGGTCCAATACGCATCCGTTTTCACTGTACGTGTGCGTATTATCCGTGGCTCATTCTAGCAGCGTGTCTTTCATTTTTGCAGACTAGCCTTAAGTCCGAGTCGTTCTATTTAAGCGAGCGCATGGAATTAAGTAACAAGACTGCTGTCTTTCAGCGCCACATCCGCTTCCACAAGTCCCAGCATTTTATACTTGACCGTTTATACGGTTCGAGCTACCGGTATTTAAGTAGTGTATATACAAAACTATAGTCGTTGACGTATCAATTTTTAATAATAATCTCCAAATTTGTCATAAAAATAATATGTATTCTCGCGCGATTCTATCCTCTCTTTTTAAATAATTTTCTTTATTTTTATAATTTTTTTTCCCTTTTTTTTTATTCGACAGACTATCCTAGCTCTATAACTTCTTTTTTTATTGGGCCTTATTCGTATACCCGGTTATGGGCATAGTATCTATATACGCATATACGACTCTGTGTACATCGTGTGATCGTGAACTCTCGATAAAGCGTACACAATGATCCGCTCGAATTCGCGGATCTGAAATTGTTCCTAACGGTTCGCATGGCTGCGGGCAAGTGGCCTCGATTTTGCTAACAAGAATTACAAAATAACTCGGCACCGTTTTACGCTAGGCGCTCCTATGGCAGTAAGAGAGCAGTCGAGGAGCGCTAATCAGTTTTAAATAACACGCTGCCTCCTGGCACGAGATCATCGAGTGCCGAACGGACTGCGCTCTCGTAATTACCCAAATGCCTGAAAAGTGGTAAGGCGAGAATATGGATCTCGCAACCCGGGACGCCTAGATACCGCGGAAAGGCTGGCAAGTGAGTCTGGGTCAGTTATCCCTGAGCGAGATATGTTACGTATTATTATTATTATATTGTGTGTATACGACATATGTATATCTATATATCTATATATAGGCAGTATATACATATGTACATGTATAGTATCATAAAGTGCGTTCGCATAACAGTACGACGGTATGCCGGGAGTATCGCATACGTGGAAACGGGATACCCCATTGGTAACGACGCCGACGACGACCGACGGTCGGGCAAACAATCGCGTTACCGGACTACACGTCGCGAACCGAGTTCGAGTGCAATTCGCGTAACGAGCGTTAAATCGATTCCCACGGCGTTATCGGAAACTCGATTTCTTCGATCGAATGCCTGTGAGAAATCTTTGATCTTGTGAATTCTATACTCCTGGATGATCGATGCATACTTATTAATATAGTATATGAACTTCGTTTATTATTATTATTTTAGTACAGTTTCAGGGAGAATTTGGTTTTCTTGTTTTTGAATATATATTATTTTTCAATATAGATTCCTGAAACTCGTTCGATTGATTTAATTGAGATTTGGCATGACGAAAGTTTTGATATCTGGAATCATTTGAATTTGTCATTTACGAATTACGGAAGGCGAGCATGGTACAATAATATTTAATGGGTTGGTCGAGCGATGAGTAATTTGAAATAAAATTTTATCATGCACCGAGTATACTTTTTAATTGAAACTTTTTAAAATCAAGGACAACGCTGTACCATACTTGCCAAGTATAATTTATATTCCGGTCTCGCAGGATCTTGGTACGATCTTAATGTCCTTTTCGAGAAAAGGCATTAAGTGACAATTAATTCCAAAAATGTGGCATCGTATAGTCCATGCAAAAAAAGGAACCCTGTAAATACGACGCGTCCCTTTTCGAATCCTTCCTGTTTCTCGATTCGTGGAATCGCGCGACGTCCATTCACGTACGTCGCGCCCGACCATTACCGGCGTCGCCGCTGTGCGTAGGGCATTTAATTGAGAAGTCCACGAAACAATGGGCAGCCGATACGATAGGAGACTGGTGTGCGTGAGTGGCTGCGTAACGCGGCATTGGTGTCAGTGAGTGCGTGAGGTGGACGTCACGGGACGTCAACGACCTTTTATTAGTAGCTCTTGTGGTGTGCCCTTTTATCATTCTGATTTGTCTTCTTATATGAATATATATATATATTTTTAAATTCATCTGCTCATCCATCCTCATAATTTCACTGGAATGTCTTTGTAAATATCGTGAGACACATTCGACGAGTACACGTGACATTTTTTGTCCCTTTTAATAATACGACGGTGTCTCTCCCCCCACCCCTTGAATTTTGAAAAAGATATTGATAGGCAAAAAACCGTACTCGTGAATTGGCCAATCGAAAGGAAATAAGGGGAAAGAAATGACCCCGCGTGACCGGAAGAGACGAAGGTGCCAGGAAGGGTCCTGTGAAATTGAGCCGTTAATACGTCAGGGCCCATATAGAACGAGCCACCGATCCCAACCGAGAACGATCCTCTCGCAGGACACTGACCCTCCCCAAAAGGCAAAGCCAACCCCCATGGTTCGACCTAAGTGGATCCCTGGGCATAGCATAGAAGGCGACAATGGGGACAGTAGAAATATTTTGACAGGCCCCTTGACCGCGCGTCGATTTCTTGGCTGACCACCACGAAAGGGTCCCGCTCGGGGGAAAAAAATTATGGAAGAAAAAAAAGTCAAAGATCGGGCAATTAAGCCTCCCTTTTTTCAGTAGCCTCAGTGCAGTAGCTTCGAACGAGGAAAAGAAAAAGAAGACAAAAAACAAGAGCTTCCCCGGAGCATAGCGGGCTACGTGTGAAAATCCCATTTTCACAGCGGCCAAGCACGGATAATGGCGCAAGGAAAAAGAAAAAAAGAGCCACGTGAGATGCTACATATAAAAAAGAAGGTTAAATGCCCACTTTGCCAACGGTGAATGGGTCGTGGTCCACCACCCGGGGCTTCTCGCGATTTATTTCGATCTCGTCGGCTTTCCTACCATCGATGAAAGAATCCTATCTGTTTACTCGCCCTGTATATTCTGGGGGATGGAAAGAGGCCCGTTAGACTGACACAATAAAGATTTTTATTCCAGACTATCGACTACTCGACAACTTCTCCCGTTCTCGTAAGGCCGATACAGAGGTTAGTGACTTCTTGGGAATCGGGAAAAATATTTAAAAAATGACGTTCCGTATACGAGTCCTGGAATCACAGGGTGGAAATTGAACTGTCCCGGGATGCAAGGACTTCTCAGATTACGTTGCTCCCAGAGTCCGCAGTGCATCGGGAGATGCATAGGACAGACACGGTCGGCTGAGTATGTATTATGTATGTATATGCTCCACCAAGGTACTGACTATCGGTATGGTTGTAAATACTGTACTCACATATGGATAAGGGTATGTATATGCACTTACGCGTAATGAAAGCGATTTTTCCATAGTTCCGCGCGTCTCGCCCGAAGCGAAACAATATAGGCGTACCGTCCGTGCCAAAAAACAGACGCGCATTCGTTCGTGGCTGAACGATCGTTATCGCGGTAAGAAAAGATTCGGATCGGCGTTGAAAAATAATATCCGCGAAGGGCATGTTCCGCGGAATAAGATGGCGCTACGTGAGCTCCGCTGAGTGCCGTTGGAAATCCATGAAAAATTGGCAAAGTTGGGCGTCTGGCGGGGCCCATAAAGTGTCGGAGTAAATCATTTGGTTTTATGGTGGTGCACGTTTGCCAACCTTTAGCTGATGAATTCCTTACCCAGCGTGCACCGCGCCACGACTCGTGAGCGGTTGTGCCGCGGCTTTTAGATTCTGCGGTATTGCCAGTTCTCTCGTGCAAAAGTATATATTCTCTAGAAAATAAAGAATCTGTCCTTTCCTCGGAAACGATTATGCAGAACAGCCCAGCTTCATGGATTACATGAGAATTTCCTTTGAATACTTTCGATTCCACGAAAGGTGCTTCGGGAATTAAAAGAAATACTACGGCGACATCTACCGGCAATTTTTCACAAATGACTAATGACTCGCAAACGACGCCCCCAAGTATCTTTACGACAGCGTATTTTTTCCCGGTGACTTTTTGCGATAATTTTCACTCTTCCTTTTTTTTTATCTCTCCTTGAACCCTAAGAAATTGATAAATTCTTACAAGGCACGGCTTCCGCACCTCCGTCTTTTTTTATTTTCCTTTTGCAAGAAATCATCTCCGGGGACGTACGGACTGCGGGACCGGGGTCAATTTTACTTTTTCTTTCGCACTCTTTACGTCGATTAGAGGGGCGAGACGATGAGGTGTCGACGGCAGGGTTGCTGTTTTCTGGATCCGCCCTAACGGCGTTCCGATTATACAGATATTCAAATGAGGCCGCCTCCGAGCCTCTGCCCGCAACAGTTACGTATTATCGAATTATTCTAATTTTCATGGGCAAAACACCTCGTGAACTACCAGTAGAATTTCGTTGCCGCTAAAAACAATGGCTACGCCCACCAACTGAGCTATTGGGGTTGCTTTCGCGGTTACACCCTTCCACGGATTCCCGACGCGTCGATACGCCGAGTTGTCCACCTACAACGGGGGTTGGAATTTCCCTCTATGTTTCGGCGCGAACTGCGCAAACTCACCCCTAGGTTATTTCTCATTCGCGGAAATTTAGGGGTGCGGACGCCACCCCCTGTTACCGTCATTGGCACTGCAGTATTACGCCTTCTTCCTTATTATTACATTATACAAAATACATCTATACAAAATCCAGGCCATTACCAATTTGCTGTATATGAATCAGGACTGACCTCCCCTCTTCAGTCATTCAGACCCTAACTTCTCGTACAGCTTACGAAATAGCTACGAGAATGACTTTATCGTATGGCAAGTGTCAACGCTCGTCGACTTTTGGATCTTATGAATAAACCGAAGCGAATTCTTTTACTTCGTTTTCTCAATGTCGTCTTGTCATATCGTATTTCTAGACGCGTGTACTGTCTATGCTCATCCTGGGAATTGATAGACACGAAATTCGTACCGTTATCCGTCACGACCTATGATTAAGAAATTGCCTAAGACCTGTTTATAAAAGAATAAAAAAAATGTTACTTCATTAAATTCAAAAGTGAAAAAATACAAAAAGTTAAAACGACAGTAGAGAAAATGAAAAATTTTTCAAAATTTTACAATATAATTTTTACCTTTAATTAATAATTATTAATCGACGTTTATTACTACCCTCCCCCTTTGACGTCTTAGGAATTTTTCATAAATCGAAAGTCTGTATACAACGGTAGCTTGAGATTACTTTTCAAAGGAACAACAGATCCTCGGCGTAGCCGACGTAAAAGCTGTCGATGAAAAAGTCGGATGGACGACAAGACGATACAAGGGAATACAAGGTAAAGCGAAGGCGGTAAGGCATCGCCATATGGGTTTACGGGCACCGGTATCACATATATGACGTCACGTACGTGGCCGGATACCGTGAACGTGTCACACGGCCGGTCCGCGCCCTCGGAATAATAACAAAAGACTGTCACTCGAAAAGCGAACTGTACCGCATAGGTATACACGGATGTGCATACACGACTGTCGTCATCCCAACTAGCCAAGTGAAGAAGCATGTGTAGTCGAGTCACCAAGTACTAGGTTATGTTACCGGTATAGCACAAGGCATCAGCGACGTTAAGGCCCTCTACGATTATTAGAAAATTCATATTAAGAACGACGTGTGCCGTTAGCTTCCTCCTGGCTAATAATCGGCTGGGACTTTGAAAGTTCACTGCTCGAGCGGTAAAACCCCTTAGGGAAACAAAAGGCCCCGCGAGCTAAGGAGTATGGCGCTTCTGGGTCTGCTCGATGCTCGATTCTCGACATGGACTAGCGCGGGGCCCACAGCTCCTCTCGCGTGCTTACGTATTTTCGTGTAAGGCCCAAAGGATGCCAGGGCCCCTTACCACGTATAATCATAATACGTATATAATATTTTTTTTTGCACGTTAAATATTTTTTCTAAACGAATGACTCTTTTACTAATTAGGTGACTATTTTTTTTTTTCTTTTAATTATTCCCAATTTATTTCAGTCCCGAGTAACTGTCAAGCCAATGCGAATCTCGGAGACAATGAAAACCAAGAGGATCGCTGAGTTCGTCCAGAGACCGTAGAGTAGGGATATGGCAGCGTGTGTCGTTTCTCAGTTAAGTCTCTCTGTGGTTTGAAACACGATCGGCCTGAGAGTGTTCCATCATATGTGTCTATAAAACACGCCCGTACGTGTAGCCCGTGGGGCCATGTGTGCGCCAAGCGTACTTGGACTGGTTCTTAGAAGGAATCAGGAGATAATTAATTGTCCTCGCGATGCGGCATAACGAAGCTGGACCGACCCTCCTCTTCCAGTCGGCGCTCCTATCCAAGAGTAATATACAACCCTTTTTTTTCTTTCGGCATTGTTACCTTTATTATCGCCTACCATACAAGCCCAAGAAACAATTATAATTTTAAGAAGGCAAATATCTAAAAATCCCGTGAAAAAAATTTATTGCCACAAAAATTAACACTAGCTCGACTCCGTACCGGAAGTAGCGTGTCGTACGCTGTAGGAAAGCCTGAGAAATTCTCTGGAACGAATTCTAGAAAAAATACTAAAAAATTGGTACGCCGTGAAAAAGAATGGAAAAAAAATTCCATAAATAATTCTACTCACCGGATCTTTCTCTCTTGGATTGCTCCGAATACAGGAGACCAATACCTGCGAGACCTTATAAAAATGGACAAACTGATAACCGGTAGTGGAGAATGAACGTAGCCGGTAGCCGGACTCCACATAACCTCGAAATCCGCGGGACTGTAGATACTGACTCGCAGAATATACACGCGCCTCATCTACGTACTCACACATGATATCAATACGTTATATAGGTATATAAGTATAATAGCCAGAAGTATGATCTATCTATCTGCGTGTAGGATAGCCAGAACCTAATACTCCGGGTATTGGGTTCTTGACCGTTCTCCGGAGAGCTCGACCGGAGTAGCCCGGGGCTAGCGAAACCAGAGCTCTAACCCTACCCTTCTCCAAGGGACTGGATAATACATATACGTAATACCAGATCACCATATACAAAACTATATCTATGTGTACGCGTACGCACAGTCAACTGGGAAGACTCCCTCTTTACACTTATTATTATTTTTATTCCTTTTATCATTTTTTATCATTCGTTTCATTTCGTTCTAGATCCCTGTTGCTGGGTATTAATTGTTCTTGGATTGGGAGCAACTTACCTACGTGTATACCTGACTCAAAAATTTTTCTTAATACGGCGTTCAACATTGACTTACATGGTATTGATCTTTTTTGGCGATTTACGAAAGTAATAATACATTTTGAGTTTGTCGATGACGAACAATAAATTACGTGTTTGATTAAGAATTCCTGTGAACGTAGATTGGCTATGCGGAATAGAAATCGTCGTTAGCCACTGTAGAGGAACAATGGAAATAATTTCTTGAGAATTGAAATAAAAAAAAATTACCAAGTTTGTCGTCATCTCTCGATTTATCGCATTAACGCCAACACACTTATTATATCAATATATCCAACGTACATAAATATATACATACAACGAAATACCGATCATCAGGAATTCAGCAGCATTCAGCCTTTATGTCTATGCTAGAATCGAAATAATGCGTAGGTCGTTGTAACGGTAAGGCTACCTGGCACGAGTAAATCAAGAAAGTGATATCGACAATAAATACCGTAAAAATCGAACAAAAGTCAATCGCTAAGATTAATTTTAAAAAATCATAAAAATTATGACAATCTCGGTGACCCATATAAATTTCAGTGAAATAATGCAAAAAAATGTTTGTTCCTCTCTCACCAATTTTTTTCTCTTTTTCCATCGTCAAATAACCCCTTTTCACATATCTAACGGTAACGGTAACTCTCTCACGATTTATTTGAATAATTGCGCAAAGCGCTGAGCATAACGTACGAGCTCGTCGCTTCAGCCTGGCCGTTAATCGCTGCCGGATTAAGAACAGCCTCTTGTGTATACCGGTTTCCAAAGAGTCCCCGCTCTAGCTCCCAATGTGATAAAATCCTTTTGCGATCAGTTTCCTCCTCGCTATGCTCTCCGGCCCTGACAAGCCTTTACTCCACTTTCTACACCAATCCCATATACCAAACGCATTACTCTACATCCACCCATCAAGTATCCTATTCTAATCTTAAAAGACAAACGAAGATCAATTCGCTTGAAGAAGGACAGCAAAATACAAATAGTAAATCCGAAGAGGAGGAGAGTCGATAACATTTTTTTTTCCACGATAATTATACCGTGAACGCAAAGCTTTCACTGGGACCACGACAAACAAAGGAGACACAATGGACAATTACCGATATATCGTATATACACCAATATTACTATTATAACGTATAGTGTATAAGGTATACGTAACGTCGACATACTTTATCGTCCTGATACTCCTTTTCTTCTTCCTCCCCGCTGCCCACCCTTTAATATAACGTTACGTTTTCTCGATACCTATACATCACGCATACGTACTCGTTTAACATACCTATACGTACCTATAACCGAATCAGTGACTCAATCCTCATTCTACAGATTGCTACTGGTGCTGCTATTCGGTATCGTTCAATTTCCTTCGACCGATGATGCCAGTTTCCTCGCTATCTCCTATCGAAGCACGTGGGTTTCGAAAATTATAAATATCGCATCCACCAAGAAAGTGA
The DNA here is from genome assembly GCA_030142595.1 of Trachelus iudaicus. Classification (NCBI taxonomy): domain Eukaryota; kingdom Metazoa; phylum Arthropoda; class Insecta; order Hymenoptera; family Cephidae; genus Trachelus; species Trachelus iudaicus. The sequence goes on along the minus strand of JARQTH010000475.1, from coordinate 330,363 downwards.
TGGGCACGTGAGGCCGTCTTCCTGCCGTCAGTCGGCAGGTTATATTTAGATTGCCGGCTTATTTCCACAGGCAGAGTTCATTTCTGAATGAATGAACGCCATGAGCGCGACTCCTTGCTCTATGAAAGGTTGGTGTGCGTTAAGGCGCGTGTGGTTGGTGACGTACGACGTGTGAGTATGACATGTGCGAGTATACATACAGTTATGCGTCGCGATAAATGTTAAGATTTATCAAGAATAAAATTTAAGAGTCGTGAAAGGGGTATGGGTCGATGAAAAAAAAAGATATGAATAATAAAGAAACAAAGGGGATAGAGATAGAATAAAATAGAAAGGAAAGGAGAACTTTCGATAAGATCTCGCGACAGTTTCGTTCCGCATATCGGCGCGTGTCGACCAATTGAAATGCACGAAGTTCACCGCGTGTTCCAGGGAGTACGGCGAGAAATTTTTAAATGGCCGCTCATTGCGGCGCAGGAATGTATGGAAATGTAGGTAGGTACCACCTTTATTCCCCCATGGTGTGTCCTACATGGTTAACCTAAGTCGGGATACCACGTGACACGTGTTAATCGCCGGGGCGATGAAAAAAGAAAAAAAAAAAAAATGAAAACAGAAAAAATTATATGGAATCAAAAAACCGATCCCTTCCTTGTTACGACAATAACAGGGAAATCCTGTCTCGTTACATACAACACGTAATCTTTTCATATTTTTTTTTACTTAGAAAATTTATCCCCACCGTCGTATCATATATTGATACCACTTTCATAACAGAGTCGAATCACGTTCCGTATGACACACATGTTGCAACCTCCGGAATGCAGACATCATACCTATTACCCATAGCGATTACTGCGTACAGCAACGCATCGAGTGATTGTTGGGTTCGTGGAAAAATTCGAGTTTCGCGGAAAGTGTTAAAATCCATTCTGACTGGTAGTCGAGGAGGTATGAGACATGAATGAAAATTTTTTTTTTTGAAAACCCCCAAAGTCGTCTGTGGGCGTCTTCCTCCTTCTCGCGTTAATATCCTCTTCCTTCTAGCTTGGACGATCGATCGTGAAATAAAAGCAGTGACCGATTCACGCGTGTCCCTACAACAATATACTCAGGTAGGAGCTGGGAGTCCGAGATAGGTACGGCTGCACGAGATCGTATTGTATAGCTATAGTCTGCGCAGTATATAGTGTACAAGGTACCAACGGCACAGTGAACCAGCCAGGACGCACGTAGTACAGATATATACCTTTATTGAAGAGACCTCAAGAGGAGACTATAGGAGCTAATGGTTATCTCGTATGCGTGAAGCGTTCCAGGCTAGCGCGTGTCCCCCCCGCTTCGCACCTTCGATGTGCTGCACACGCGTGACTTACGCACACGCAACCGGACTGCCGCGTACCGTCTCTTGCCGTTCGAGCGAATCGCGCCGTTCCGTACATGCACGTGCTGTATATAGTCACTGCCGTAACTTGGGCATGTGTCCTGCCGATGCCAAGTGGCGAGAAGTTGGCTCGCGCGAAACTTGAAAAAAAAAAGTTGTCCTACCTGCGTATCGACGACTCTATTCTAAGGTTTCTCTATATACAATTTCTCATTAAGCTTACGTATGTGGAGGCCAATGTGAAAGGTGAAAATAAAAGGAAGATGGCGAGACACGGGGCACGCGTCGTTAGTACGTCCTTCTGTCCGGTATAGTGTAGCGTAGAGGGTCTATTGCGAGGGGAGTCGAATATGTAAATGAGCCGTGATAAATCATGTAAAATTTGACAAAGTCTTTGCTGCACTAGTAGCTCGAGTCTGTCGAGTGAGTGAATGCGATTCTGGATGATTTTTACCCCTGAACTCTTACCCCTTGATAGGTCCCCTTTACTTAACTATTAATATCGTCTATCTTCATCCCTTATGGAATTATGAGAATGGACCTGGCATGTGACGGCTGGTGACTCTTGTCGATGTGTATATATATATATAGTATGGTTAGAGGCAGTTTATGACATACGTTCAAAAAGTGAGCATCGCCTTTAAACTACCCCTTCTTACATGCAAATATCTTGCTGAAGTTAACAATGAGAACCACCCTGATCGGACCCACCCTAACGGTGGCAGGGTTTTTGCGGTCGTGAAAGAAAGGCAAAAACGAGCCCACGCTCACGGATCATCTGCATATCTAAATAATCGAACGTATGTGTAGCGCGGACCGCCCGGGCCAGGAACCGTGGAACGGCGGTGCGGCGTTCATCGGGTACGTCGGGTTACTGATTTGCATTGCAAATGCGCGCACCGGGTTCCTTGAACCAGATCCGATTGGCTGCCAGACTCGCAAATCTAGATATCCATTGGCCTTTAATACAGCGGAGAGGGTTGCGCGTCATTGATTGCCGATTGAAAAGCGTGGCCAACCCCCTACTTTCACTCTCTCTCTCTCTCTCTCTCTCTCTCTCTCTCTCTCTCTCTCTCTCTCTCTCTCTTTCTCTTACTCGCTCATCTCTCGTAACTTTCGCTCTCGTTCGGTTCGACTATCCGCGACCTAACCTATTGACCTTTCTCCTCGCGAAAGTGCATCCGTACGTTGCAACGTAGGTGCATCCCTTACGACCCCTTTACAGAACGGATATCCTTGCAGCTGTCGATAATGAATTACGAGCTACCCTTGATGATCTATTGGCTAATTTACATATGGACAATTTATTCTATATAAATCGTATACCATAGTTTTCATTTTAACACATCCGGCAGTACTGAGATTGCTTATGGGACACTGTGTATATGGTGTAAGAAGTTTGTTTAGTTTATTTCATTTATGTTTCTATACTCTTTCTGTTTTTTTTTTCTCTTTCATTTTACATTCTCCCGGCTTCCCTGCCTGGTGGCAATGCAGGCGACAATGCAGTCTCAAGAATTCTGTTGTTCCGTTATCGGCCGAGATAGAGAACCAGCCTGAGTTGAATTCGACGCGCAGGAATTGAAATACGACGCGACACTGGCCTTGCTGCACATTAACGCCCTATGCGTTTTACACGCGTACCTTACGTACGATGTATGTACCAAAGTAGCCTTACAATGCATAATCCTGCTAAGGGATAACAATTGCATCGAAATGCACTTAGAAAGGATTCGTATAAAATGTGGATTTCTTGAACCGTGTGAAGATAGGCATATAATGATATTTGAATGGCTTTCGATCGCATGACTTTCTTGTATAATAAAAATCAATTCTCAATAAATTGAGATAACCGGTTTATCTGGTGAAATTTGAATCTAATAACAATATGCAATTTCATATTGAAATTACCTGTATGGGAAACGAGAAGATTATTTACAAAGGTACTAATTGTATAAATGACTATGGATGCATCATAAATGTAGAATTTCTTCATGGTAGCATTCCTCTAGTTAAATTCACCTTCGAGAAGCCTACTGATTGTATTCAAATATACCCACAATTATTCAGCTCGTAGACTAACTCGTTGCGACATAGGTCCTACGCGAGGCAGCTAATAGTTGACTGGCGCTGAGGGTTGGTGCATTTTTATAACCAGACATTTCCGCGTAATTTTTCATACCAAGAGGAATCTCTATACGATACGATTGTAAATGCAGAAATTTGAACTCGCGGCAATGCGTTACGTTACTCGCCCACGCGGAATGCCAGGACGTTATCAGGTGTTTCCGAGGAAGGTGCAGTGGAAGGAAGGCGAGTCGAACGGGTGCAAGGAAGTGAGTGAGCAAAGAATAAAAGTGTTGGCATTTCCAGAGTACGACGTCAACGCAGACGGTTAACTTAGTGGTTATCACCAGAGCAAAACAATATCCTCCAGTTGCAGTGGTCACCCTATCAATATTATGCTTAGTCGTTTCTCGGTAAGTCACCGGGTACGTTGGTGGGGCCCAGTTAATATATATATATATATATATAGTAATAATATGGAGAAGTTCCTTTGACGGTGTAACCAGACGTAAAAACTGTTGCGTCTCGCGAATCGGGACCGGATGCTGCGAGTAATCGGAGAGACCAGTACGAAATTGAAGATGATAAACAAGTGGCAGGTACCAATAAAATTTTTGATTATGACTATATTCCTGTATACAGATAAAAGGTTACTTTGATTTTTATAAGTAAATAAGTGATACGAGTGAGACACACGCGAAATGTCATTTCGAGAGATCCGGGATGTGTGTGTGTGCGTTTATATGAGAACTTTCAAAATCAATATTAATGGTGTTACGTAAATTCACGAGTCATCGAGGCACCGGGATGACCCCGGGTCTTTTCGATACGTATATTTCGATTTTGATCGAATGCCGATCAAAAGGCTCGTCATCCTCCCGTGGTTTCTGGCTAATCCAAGATCGGCTATTGTCACGTCCTTTCGAATGTAAATGGCAGTCGGCGAATTTAAATTTCTTACTTCAGATTTCTCCGAAGAGACCAAACGATCCAGGGGAATCGGGTTTGTTCGTGAAATTTGAGTTTTTTGACAGCTGTCATTACCGACTAACTAGTTACGGGCGTGAATTCAAGGTGGGATTAATGGAGATGAGAATTCGTATAGGTCAGGGTAGATTGACGCTGTATGTACCTACTGATGGATTTTTGAAAATTTGCGGGAAAAAAAAACGGAAAATCGACATCGTGCCCACGGAAGTCAATAGGAGGAAACCTCAAATTCGCAACGGACTCCCGGTTGGGTATAGACATAATGGGGAACACCATGCACTTTGAAAATTTGTGGAAACTACTGGTGAAACGGCGAAATTTCCACGCTCGACCCTTTCCACGGATCCTCCTACCAAACACAACCCCTGTAGATCAGAGGTCGCTAAATACGTCCTTAATGTCGCACCGGGTCCCCTTTGTGAATGCGGTCTAAGGGCGCCCATTATGCAATTTCAATACTTTACGGGAGCAGCCACTGCCTACACAGGTATATAACTACACGTAAAAAAGAATCTAAGGGATGACAAAAAGAAATATACGTGGGGTTACAGGGTGCAGAGATCTCCAGAATAGCGTAAAAGAAGGGCGTCGAAGGATCAGTCTTTGACCCGAATTTCAGTCTAGAATTCGATATCGTGACGGGGTAAGAAATAAAAAAAAAAAGAAGGGGATGTCAGAAAAAGCCCAATTTCAAAATCGGAGTCACCCAAAAGGTAAAATTTCAAGCGACGCACCGTACACCTTGTAAACTCCGTATAAGAATGACGGCTTAAACAACCGCTATTATAATACTGAACGCGTGACTTAAAGAAAAGTCCATATGAGCATCGAGAGTATAAGCAAAAATAAAAAAAGTGCAAGATTGAAGATGGAACGAAGTCAGGCTCCGTTTACAAGCTTAACCAAGATTCTTCGCTCGAATGTTTGGCCAACGCGATGCTCTCTCGCGCCGGGTGAAACTCTTCTTTTTTAATTTTGAGAATCCAGTTAGTCCCGAGATATATCAGACAATCCCGGGTTCATTTGAATAAGCCGTGTAAGTACTAGCTCCCTCACCCACACGCGGCTAACGGGGGGGACTGCGAGCGTCGTGTACACAGAAAATCAAAGAGAGACGGAATGAGAAAGAGAAAGATGCAATAAAGGAGGACCCACCGGACACAAAGAAGGAGAGCGATATTATTCAGTATCGCGTATATACTTATATATATTCCAGCAGGACGAACAGTCAGACAGACGGACGGACGGAATGAACCAACGACTATGGCCGAACGACAGACGAAACGAACCAACGGATATACCTTGGTTATCGTATGTACATGCATGCGCCTGGGTATTATACATTATGATTCGTCATTTCGGAATAACAACGAACCACCGGCACCGCCACGCCCTGGAAAAGGAATTCAACATTTGGGACACGCTCACAGAAAACTTTCTTTCATTCGTGTTACCCGCGCGCGTGCACGCCACCCACGCATATATTCCCTGTGACAATCAGGGTACGCGAAGATATTGCATATATGGAATATATGAGTGATAGGGTGGAATAAGGGGGTGGGGGTTGATATCATGTACGGAATGGTGAGTGAAAATTGTTTTTAATTTACTTTAATTATTTTTTCTAAAAATTTTTTTACCAATCGCGGCAAATACTTTTAGTGACTTGGGCGCGGGACTGAGATTCGATTCTTTACGTGCGACGTGGTTCTTCCGCGTGAAATTCGATTTCACGCGCGTCAGTTATCGTTGAATCGGTTAATTGATTGGATGGGAGAGGATAGTTTAGGCTGGTATACTTAGTGGGGGTAATATGGTCACGAGTAGTGCACGATGTATGTATCTAGCTGATGTTTCGAGAAATATTTTTATTTCGAGGAAATGACGCTGACTTGAAAATTGAACCGAATGGGAATTGTCTAGTTGAATATTGGATTTGTTCGATATATTTGTAGCGTTGATGCAATAGCCAAATGTTGATGAAAAAAAGTACCGGTGGATGGTACAGTCCGATGTATATATGTATACAGACGCATAGAGTAATTGTGTTGACTTAGGTTGTCGTAAGGCGGGAGAGTTTGAAATTTCGTGAAAATGTCCGTGGCCTGAGTAAACGCCGTCGGGCAATTCCGCGTTGCCGTCCTTTTTAAAACGTTTCCTGGCCTGTCACTTGCGACGACAGCTCAAACAAACAGCGCGTCAAATCGGGCAACGCGACGCGTCGTCTATAAATATTTCGGGAAAAACGCCGAAGGAAAACCATGCGGGTTTTGATGCGAGGAATTCCTAGGCGCACTAATAGTATCAGAGATGCGTGTTCTTTAATGAGAATAAATGGAGCAAAAAATTGTATTCGAATGGACCGATAAAAATTTTTATTATAAAAATTTTTGATAATTTTTCGAATTTGAAAAAAAATTTATCCATCGATATTTATTTATTATGTTAACAGTGGATATATGGAAACCCGATACCTCCTGTCATTGTTAACCATTGAAAATTGTATGTATTGTATTAGGGTTTACGTATTCGATTGAGAGATATCAAATAGAAAAAGCATTAAGCCGAGTGTCCAACCTGGCAAGATATGTAGGTAGGAGGCAGGGCTGAAGTATTGTCTAACCCGAAGAGGATGGAAAGATAGTAGGTATCGAGGAGACCTTACGGAATGCGTGCATAGGTAGTATGGAGTTTAGAGAGACCACAGAGATAAAGGATGGAGCTAGGGAGAACGAGAGGGAGAAGTAATGAAATAAAGCAGTGTATATAAACCGTGAGACGTAGAGGTATATGCTGAGTATATGAAGAGGAGCAGAAGAAGAAGTGAGACGAAACTGGTCGCATTCCGCGGGACAGCGCCGAGAAGTGGAGAACAGGACAAAAGAGGATCACGCCGGTGATTACAACATTAATAAACAAATGAGCCTCGAGGCGGGAGAGATTTACCGGCCAATCGGGTTTCGTGGGCGGACGCTAGGCGGAGCCACCTTCGACCAACCTCGAGGAGTCTCCGGAGTCTCGTACTGGCCTATGTTGCGACTGCTCGCCAGGCACAGGTTTTATGTCGTCCTGCGTCGTCCGCTGTCTTGTACAAAGTACTACGTTCGATTTGAGAATTTTGAATATTTTTTGTTTAAAATTAATTTTTTTCATTTTTCAAAATTTTAGTCGAAATTCCAATAGTCTTGCTCGATGGATTTTTTAAGAGTAGGTGGAAGGATACCCTGAGGACTGAACGGAATCTATACTTATTGCAAAGTGGTTCACACGGTGTATGGGGTTGTAAATTTAATTTAGAACGGGAAATTGTTGATTTTTATACGGTGGTTAAGGAAGGAGACGAGAATGATGGTAAATGAACGTCGTGAAGCCTCGCCTTGATCCTTAAAGGCCGAATTAGGTATGGCGCGCCCTTTCCTGCATTCGAGGAGTCGTTAACCGGAAGCTGCCTATTACCGGAAACTTAATAGTCCGTGAAAACAATAGAATTACATGGGGATTAAATGGAAAAAATCGAGGCGCGCGTTAAAGTGACTTCTAAGTAGTGATATGAACGAACTCGAGGAAATTGACTAGCTTGTTGGCAATAATTGAGAAAATGTCCTTAACGGAAGACAAGGATCAGCGATTCATTAGGATTGGCTGAGTTCACATGCCTGTATGAATAAAACCAGTCAGGATCGTGTTCCTACCATTTGATTGGACGTATCACTTTAATTAATGAAGAATTGATCGATCACCATGAGAAACTATGCGATCTAAAGATTCCATAAGTTTTCAGTAACACAAAGATAAAAGATGAAATATATAAAATACAAAATTGTCAAAAAAATTGTATATATCAATTCATTTATTTATAAGTTTTATCTAATTCAATTCATCTTGTCCAAATAATATTTAACTATCCGATAACCCCCTCTCTAATTATAAAGTAGCAATAGAAAATTGTACGTGATCAACCTAAAAATTAAATAGGCAACGTAAACGAATCAAAATTCACTGAAACGATCTCCAAGTACCCCAAAAATCGTCTGATCTCTGCTCAACATCCTTAATATACATAAAAGTTAGACCATTGGACCTGGGCAGAGATTTCGCAAGGTGGAACCTTGTACGGGTGAAAGGGTGGTAAGGTGGATGGGTCTAAATGTAATTCCGGACAAGGTCCTCCATGCTAAGGACACAGAGTCTCCCTTTACGGTCAATCTCGTTGATGTCGTGGTGGGCGCTACCGCAGAAGCATCGCCAAGCATTACTGACTACTTCAGCTACTCCAGCTACCACGAGGCACCGGCAGCAGCAGAAGCAGAAGAAGCAGCAGCAACGCTGGGCATCGCGTTGTCTGATCATCCTCGCCCTAATGAAGGCTGGTTTATCTGAAGGCTTTCGATTCCCAGTATAACCCATACCCCACGTATATGGTGGTGGTAGAGGACACCTCCGCGGTGGTGCTAGCCGCTAGGCACCGACTCGTACATCCTTGCGCAAAAGTCTCAAGATTGAGCCAGACAAATGGCACAGTTCAATAATAAATGACATACCTATTACTCGGTAACACAGGTATCTCTAAATTAATAAAGATACAGGTACTATCTTTTAAAGAGATTTCGACTTTGAAATATTGCTTTTATTAAATTTAAAGAACATTAGATCCAAATTTGAGATTCATCGAGATTAGAGGTATCCGATGAGTCAGATGAATATAATTAATGCCAAGGGTGATTTACCACGAAATGTCACGTGGTTGAAATTGTATTTTTTAGATATAAAAAAAATTCCTATCGAGTCACTGGTATATTTAATTCGGATGAAATTTTGCGACGTAAAAATTGTAGTGGAATGCTTTGAACTTGCACAGAATTCCAGGTATGGCTAACGCGGGGAAAAGGATTTTGTGGCGGTAGTTTTTGTCCCTTATTTTATTTTTTGCCGATTCTAGTTAATGGTGACAATTTTAGCACGGGCTGTACGCGGTGCAGGCCACCCAAAGCTGGCGAGGATATGGAGGTAGGTGCGGGCGCGCAGTGAGGGGTGAAATCCACGATGTTAATTTTAACTTAATTAAGGCTTAATTGAGAGAAAACATTATACTCCGCGGGCCGCGACATTGCCGTGCGCATCTGCAACGCAAATACGGATTTGAAATTTCAAAAATACCCACTGACGACCGGGGACCAGCGGGGGTGTCTGATCGCCGATCGTGGTCAATTAGACGTCCAAGGAGGTGGTACCGATGGAGATGGTTAGCCGATGGTGCTGGTGATGCCGATGCAGTACTGTGCTTTTGTTGCAATTCACATGGCACGTACGTTCCTTGAATGGGACTCCTATGATTTGAAACATTAGCCAATCCCGAGGCGCCGAACGTTCGTACGACTAAGTTATTCCAGTCGCCGATTGTAAACTGGGATCGAGTGGCCCGTGAGAAAATTTGATGAAAGCATCGAAACTGTATCGCCGATAAAATCGTGTGTTCATATATTACTAAAAAAAAAATTGAATAATCCTTATATCGTAGCGAAGCAAGGACGCTGGGGGTGGACGAAAAAAACGGTCAAATAAAAAAAAATTATAAGAAAAACCATTGGAAACGAATTCTATGGTGTGACACCCTTATCTATAGGGTGCGTCCATGGTACCCCTAGAACTATTTAGTGTCTTGGAAAATGGACGAGCCTCAGTCGCGTCCTCGTCTTCCCGTCGTCGGTTTATGGTTTACGACTGCCTGGGGAATTGGAACGTTATTCAAAAACCGAACCCGAACGAGACGATGTGACCAGATAAACCTCGGGACTCGGTCTGGTCATAAAACCGAGATAGATCATAATTATGTAGCTCTACCTCGGTGTTGGGGACGAAAACAATAAAAGCTGAAATGTAAAATGTCAACGCACCGTGTGGAAGAAACCGCGTCCGGCTTTTGAATTTATACGAGCAGCTGCCACTTGCCGTAGTACCTATATGATATTCTCCATCAGTCTCGCCACCGAACCGAAAACCTTTAACTCGCTCCAGGAACGATCGGATCTAGGGAGCTGAAGCCACTTCCATCTTCGATCTCATAAATGATTTTCAGAATCCCATAAATGGTGAGTATAACCCAAACAAGTCTAATTGAATTTCGATCTGTCGAATATGACCGAGAAAATTATTTTAAATTTACAAAGCACAAAAATAATTAAATCCCTATAAAAAGTGAAAAATTTACCAAAAAATCTTCGCTGATTAAATTTTTACCCAAACCCTCCAATTACACACTACCTTTGAGAACCAATATAACCAGATACACAAAATGTAAATTTAATCACTCCCCCACCGCCCGTATCACGTACAATTAACAAAGGGTCTCGAGCCAAAATTCCAAAATGAAACAATAAAGCCACGAGAGAAAAAGAAAACAGTAGCATACAATAAGCAATACACAAGCCACTCGCCAGAAAGGTGTAACACAAGACTTAAAAAATGCAAGACTATCATTCACCCGTCTGATGACTGAGAATCGTAGAATTTGATATCAAAGGAATCCCTCCTCGCGCACTCTCAGCAAGGCATTCACGTATTCACGTATTAACGCATTCACGCTCTGGCTCTGCACGCGTGTCCGTAGGGATCAAGAGGAGGCAAGTCTTTCATCGGGCCCCATCTCGGGGCCCAGGGTCTATAAGGCCAAAGGCAAACAAACAATTCCAATAAACGAATGAATAAATACGCATGCCGAGGCATACGTAGAGTCTTGGTTCGTGACGTCACTTCCGTTTCCTGGTACGCCTCGGCACACACTGTCGCTCATTTTAATCGATCGTCGATGAGGACTCAAAGACCGACCAAGAGCTTCGTCCACTGTACACAGTGAGACGATGGACGATGAACACACGATCAAAATCTCAGCCACAACGTAACTTAACATACCTAAGTCACGGCGGCGCGCATGCCTACTTACAGTCATGAAAACTCAACGCTCGATCATTAAGCCGTTAATCATTGATCGGGTATTCGACTAATCGGTTGTAACGATATGTACCATAGAGCTTCCCAAAGGTTAGTTAAGAGAACGGACTCCTTTATCATACGTACAAATAACTCTTCCGCAATGGAGAACGTTATTAGGTCGCTTTTAAACTATTCTGAAACGCGTGCACATGTGGATCGGCATGACGGATTGGTAGTCGTTGATGATGTATGGCTTCGGTATAATTCCTGACTTGGACTGATGAATTCCCCTCCCACCGAAATCACCATAATTCCTCGCGCGACTACGAGAAACATGAATGGTAGCCATTGGTGGTATAAAAAAATAGGTACTAGGTGAGAATTAAAAAAAAATTGTAATACAAGGGAGACTGAAATTTTCCAAAATCTATAAATATTTATGTCTTTCAAACTTATCTGTAACACTCGATAAAGAATTTCCGATGTACAAACAAGTTGATTTAGAATTTCGAGTGCTAGATCATAAACGTAGGATGAATTATTATGATGATCGCTGATAGACGATAGTGACTATCGTGGTCTGCGTGTGTCATGGATTGCGGTGCTGGTACGTTGGTATGGTAAGAAAACTAACAATAAGACCGAGTTCATAGTTTTGTTTATAAGCATCTAAGCAGCGAGGAATTTGATTTGTTTAAAAATCTATCCTGGCATCGTCGAGTGCCGATCGAATGCAAATAATAATTCGAGTCGATGCTCGACGCGTCATGCGATAGTTTCTGTCAATAACCGAGCGACGAGGACAAGTGATATCCACCATAAGAGATACTCCGCTTACTTGGACTTTGTCTGACGTTACGCTCTCTCTCTCTCTCACTCGCACCCCCTGCGTTTCATCTCCTTCTAACCAAGTAGGATTCGTCCGCGCGGGTGGATGGAGGTTAAGTGACTCAAATGGTCGATCGACTTTATCCACAGTACCTACCGCGACAGATTACCCTTCATTTTGCTTAATCTGCCAAGGCAAGTCGTACGAATGGAATAGCATGTGAAACGCGGAGGAAAGAAAGAGCAGAAGCAAGCTTGAATTAAAATGACAGCATCCAGATCGTTTAGTTACAATGCGTTTTGGGCGAACGAGTATCGTAGGGATATTAAGATATCCAATGAAGGAGTGTAAGGTTAAGCTGTGTCACATAGACGAGAAAATATTACATATACGCATAAAGTAATAAGCCGTGTGATAAGGGGCCACATGAGGTTTAACGAAGTATAAATGATACAACGTAGAACCAAATTCCATGTACCGGGTGAGAATTGAGTATAACGAAAGAGGCACATGTAAATGGTACCGAATTGGAAAAGGGTTGGCAGAAGCAGTAAGTAAGTATTTCGATGGCTCGTAGAGCCGAGTGTAGCCCGAGAAGGCCAAAGGGGGCAAATTCGAAACGAATTCTTTTGTTTCGACTTCTCCGTAAAAGGAGCAAAGCGATTGGTGGGCCCGAACGGCGCGGCAGAGAGAGAGTCCAACTCGGAGTCCCGAGTCTGAGACTTGGAGAGAAGAGGGCCAGCAGAAAAGGAGTCTGCGGAGTAGTAGGTACGGGACCGCGCGGCAGCGCACTGCAGCACGGGGAATATAAGGTTTTATTTTCGAAATTTATGATTGTCAATAAATTTTAAAAGCGTTCCGTCTGGAGCCCTTAGGGCTGGCAGGGCTGGCCAAACCGAAAGCAGAGAGAGGTCCGTCTCGCGCTCCGGCCCCTCTCCCTTCGGTCCCGTCGTGCATGGGCCCCTATGGGGATTCGGGTTTAGCGGTTAATTGCGTTTGGTGCAACCCGCGTGGATTTTACAACCGCGATTTTCATTTCTTTTCTTTTTTCTTTCTTTTTCTCCCCTCTTCCTTTTCTTCATCTCCTCGTTTCTTTTCCTACCTCCTTCTTTTCAGCCCCGTAACACTGCACTGGTTCGGTCTCTCCTTTGCTCCTTCCGCTTCTACCCTCTACCCTCTCCATCCTCCCGCCAGCCCTATCCCCTCGTCCATCCCCAAATGCAACTGCTACCTCTCGGGCAGCTTTTCTTTTTCTCTCTCTTTTCCACCTTTTGTTTTCTTCTTTACTCCCTCTGTGTGAGAGCACCCTTTTGCTCGTCTCGCGATGTTTAATTGTTCGACTGGTTCTCAAATCGGTTCCTTTCACGGGTCTGCTCTGCGGACATCGGACCCGGCCCACGTGCGCGATCGTACGGATCTTGTGGACCTCGGGGAAAATAAGTGAAAATTTTCTTCTCAAAGATAATTGATTAGAGGACTATTGAAAATTGATTCGATCGGGTATATTTATTAAATTTTCAATCCTACGAGATTCGTAGCCAAAGGCTCTACCGAGAGAGGATCCTCCGTTCTCGCATATGATCTCTTCGCTTTTTCAAGCGTCTGAACTCTGGGCAATTTCTCTCTATACGAAAACCGATATTTCACTGCTAATCACCAGTATTTCGGAGGCGTGGAAAAGGCATTCGTTATTTATCGTGTCGCCCCGGGACGAGAGACGAGCTGTTTTAAAAGAATGACGTAGAAACCCAGAGATTCTTCATTTTTATTTTGTCCCTCGTTATTTTTTTTTCCGTCGATCCTCGTCAAGAGGACGATATAGGTACTGCACGGGATGGTTCCTCGTGGAAGGGTTGTAAAAGTTCAGGAATGATACGACAAGAATGATCGGTAGTGAAAAAAAGACCAGCACAACCAGCACCGATACGAAAGAAGAGGAGTAAGAAAGACACATTCGAGAAACGACAGTCATAAGGAAATATCGAAACAAGGCAAATAAAAAGCGTGAGAGATCGAAGATATTCGTAGCAATGGAATCGGGGATGATCGGGACTCGAAGCCTATCCGAGAAACGAGCACACGGCTGCCCATGATATCTCATGAGGATCGAGACAATGATCAAAGCGCCGGCCTCGTTACGAACGAACGGACGGACGGACGCACGGACGAAACCAAGCTGTAGAATAATTATTCGTAATCAAGCTCAATCTAATACTCATAGCATGACGGGGCGCGCGCGCGGGTACCACAATTTTTTTTATTAATTAAAAATCGAGTCCGGACTCGATGATTTCATTCCCCGATTACAGTTTGTTCTTAACTCTATATCCCCACCCTTCCTATCCACTACCACATCTTTTACATCTATCCTCTCCTTTTTTTCTCCTTCTTCCTCTACTTTGCTCTCCTCGTCAATGCCCACTACCACTTCGACTCTCCCTCTCTTTCTCTCTCTCTCTCTCTCTCTCTCTCTCTCTCTCTCTCTCTCTCTCTCTCTCTCTCTCTCTCTCTCTCTC